>CM052712.1:61039469-61062305 GCA_028551405.1 Uromys caudimaculatus | reverse complement strand
CTCGTTTCTGCAGCTGGTTACGTGGTCTTAGCTGGTATTTATAACTACCTTCCTCTACTACCCATTCTGTATTTCCTCCACCCTCTGCAAGCACCTCAGCAGGTCTTGGCTCTTTTCCTGGAGGAGTGACCCATACCTTCATTCCTGATGGGTCTGCATCCTTTGTCATCCTGCTTGAATTAGGCTGTTGTAGTTTCCCGTTGACCTCAGTCACAGGACATGGTAGTACTAAGAGACGCCCTAAGGGATCTCCTGCACTCCAGACATAGTCCTTCTTACCTCCATTGTGGAGAGGCAATCCAATTTCCCCACGGTAATCTGGATCTATCACCCCTCCTAACACTGTTATTCCTTTCTTAGCCTGTTGGTTTAAGGGCATTAGAAGCCCATAATGGACCAGGGGGACGTCTGACCTTCCAGTTCAATGAAATGTTTGTTGTAGCTCCTGGTAGGAGCACTCCCCCTTCTGGAACCAAAACTTCTAGGCCAGCAGAACCTAGAGTTGTAGAGACAGGAAGCAAAAATTTTCCTAGAGGGTCACAAGGAGTGCTAGTGAATGGAACTATTTCCTTTTCCACCCCTTGATTCCTGGACCCATGGATCCTGAGAAACTGTACCATATATTGGATGCTGATTCAAAGCATATACTGCCTCCTGAAGAACTCTGCCCCAACCCTCCATGCTGCTGCCACCTAATTTGCACTGTAACTGTGTCTTCAAAAGGCCATTCCATCTTTCTATCAGACCAGCTGCTTCAGGATGATGGGGAACATGGTGAGACCAGTGAATTCCATGATCGTGGGCCCACTGTCGCACTTCTCTGGCTGTGAAATGAATTCCTTGGTCAGAGGCAATATCGTGTGGAATACCATGAAGATGAATAAGACATTCTGTAAGTCCATGGATGGTGGTTTTGGCAGAAGCATTACGTGCAGGAAAGGCAAATCCATAACCAGCCACTAGGTTGCTGGTTGGTCACCTCGAGGAATGGTGCCATATCTGGGGCTCAGTGTTGGTCTCTGCTGTGATTCACCTACAGGAGCCTGCCAGAGGCTCCAAACAACATCTCTATCTGCCACTGACACCTCATGTACCATCCGGTCTGCTGGATCATATGGTCCAAGTGGTAGAGCAGCCTGCACAGCAGCCTGGACCTGTTGAAGAGCCTTCTCCTGTTCAAGACCCCATACACAGTTGCGCATATGAATTCACAGCATTTGAGATAGTATGCTTGAAATCTGTGCAAGCTCAGGCCAGACAAAATTCCAGCATGGAGCATGGACGTAGGCTCCAAGTCCCACCCCTAACAACAGCTAAGGAGTTTTTGGCAGCTGAAGATCGATGGAAAGGGGAGAGTCTATTTCTTCACAGTGTGCACTGTGGTGGGTAGATCACCCTCCAGTGACAGCCGTGGAGTCAAGAGTATATGGGCAGCATATGCTGTACTGGGTGGCCTTAAAACATAAGGACATGAAGTGGGATAGGTAGGGAAGATGGGAATGGATGTGGGAGACACGGGGGAGGAGGTAACTGTGACCAAAATGTGATGTACAAAATTCAAACGCAGCTAATAAACATGGGGGGGAGGGGGACTAAGCGCTGGAGCATTAATCAAGCGTTGATAGGAAAGGCCAGGCTTTAACGTCTGCACAGAGCTTCTGTCTAACAGAAAATGATTTTGGGAACGTGTGCTGAACATGTAGGGCTTTATGACACTTACTCCTTCAAGGATTTTAGTGAGTGTGCGTGTGTGTGCGTGTATGTGCGTGTGTGCGCATGCGTGTGTGCGTGTGCATGCGTGTGCATGCATGTGCATGTGTGTGCGTGCATGTGTCCGCGTGTGTGTGCCTGCATGTGCGTGCATGTGTGCGTGTGTGTATGTGCGTGCATGCGCGTGCGTGCGTGTGTGTGCGTGTGTATGTGTGCGTGCGTGTGTGCGTGCGTGTGTGTGTGTGTGTGTGTGTGTGTGTGTGTGTGTGTGTATGCCCATATGCATTGAGAAATAAATGAAGAAATTAAGGTAATGGAAAAGTAGAAGTTACTTAGAATGTTATTTCAGTTCTTCATGTAGTTTTTGAGCAAGGATTAGGATGACTAGTTTCCACACAGGTAATTACAGTCAAGATTCTAATTACTGCTAATTACTACAATATTCCCACATCACCCTTCAACAAGTGCTTCAACAACTGAGAGCCTCCTGCTTATGAATGCTTGATATCATTCCTCTCACAGTCGCTTAGGCTGAAAGTAGATTCCACAGATTCCAAAGGTTTAGTCATTCAAGATAAAATCGAAAACCCTTTAATGTGATTTATTTTAAGCCCAGAAATATCCCTGGGTTTACTAAGATGACCTTTCAATGTAGCCCTTGAGATATATAGAAGTTTCAAAAATAGGGTCTAGAAAGATCCAGAGGTAAGGGCACTTGCCGCTCTTATACTGGACCCCATTTTGGTTCCCAGCACCCACATTAGGTGTTTTACAGCCACTTGTAACTCCAGCTCCATTGGATCAGATGCCTCTGGCCTCTGAGAGCAGCTGCACTCACTTGCACACACATACAGACAGACATATACACACATACACACAAACGTATACCTAAAAATAACAAAAGTACATCTTTTTTAAATTGTGATCGCATGGGCCACCCCATTTGGTGGGCTGCTTGCCAGGTTTTACTTTAATGATATCATGCAATTAAATAAACTTTAAGAAGTACCTGTTAGCATGTTAAGATAGCACAGCCTGATTCAGCAGAAAGGTGGGCAAAGTGGCCACTCTCCTTTGTCAAACTGAAATGATTCTACAGTGGAGGAAGCCCTTATTCTCTTTCCTGTGGGGATCAGAACATGTAGGTTCCCCGGGACTTCAACCTTAGATAGTTGTAAGGTAGAATAAAGGAAGTAACTAATACTGACCTCAGCCACCACCAAGGAAAAGGTGGTTCTAACAGTTCACAGGCCGTCATTGATCAGTGGGCAGCCAGGGGTACACAGGCATGTAATCCAGTCAGAGAAATAACTGGTAAGATGCAAGTTCTGCAGAAATGGTTCTCAGGCATCTGGTAGTGACCCTACCCTACAGGGCTCGCCTTGATAGGTCAAGTATCTGAGGCTGGAGTCCCGTGGCTCTGATGCTCAGTAGCTGCTGAGCAGAAAAGACATGTTTCTGTGTTGGTGGAAGAATGGTTCGGAGGTATGTCTCAGAATATACTGTCTCTAAAAATGTGCACTTTGGACTGATTATGGACAAACAGTACAGAAGCATATACATATGTGTACACATGAAAGAAAACATTGAAAGCAGATTAACAGCAGAATTGGGCAAGAGAAATCATGGGCTGGTTTTGTTCCACATTTTTAAATTTTCTTCCCTGAATCTCAGTTACTTTCTTTTTCACATGTGTGTGTATGTGTGGTGTGTGCATCTGTACCTTCACACATGGAGGCCTGAGGTTGACATCAGGAGTCTTCCTCAGTTACTCTCTACCTTATTCATTGAGGTAGAATCTCTCAGTTGAACCCAGAGCTTGCTGATAAGATGTGTTCCAGGTATCCAGCTTGCTCTGGAGATCCTGTCTCTGCCTTTCATACTCTCCATGCTGGAATTCCAGGTGGACTGCCACACCCACTTCCCTGGGTTCCGGCCATAGCAGCCAAACACTTTATGTTTGCATAGCAAGTGTTTAATCTACTGAAGCGAGTTCCCAGTCCTAGTCAGTGACTTTTGAGGTTAAGTCAGAAAAGAGAACTATTTCTATTCAATTCTACTAAGACTAAGGAGGCATTCATGAATGGATGCCATAATTGCAGTTTTATGTACAAGCTGAAAGATCCAAAGGCCGTGTGAGACAAGAACATGGTGCAGGGAATGACAGGAGAATACATCGAGGTCCACTGTTCTTCCAGATGACAGATGCAGCCTAGTGCTCAGCATCAGCAGATTCAAGTTTTACATTTGCATTACATTTAGAACCTTCTGGAATTTAAAAAAAAAAAAAAAAGATGTATCCTATTCATGTTTGGTTGAATGCATGGAAATAGACCCTGAAGATGTGGAGAGATGACTGCATAGCTCATGCTGGCCTTGGTGTGCCTGCCTTATTTCTGTGTGAAATTGCCGGATACAACTGGGGATGTATTAGCAGTACCTAACCTTCTGCCTGACAGTTATAGTATCCACTTTAATGTCTGTGGAATGAATGAGTGAATGAATGAATGAGTTCAGTGAGGTTGTAGACTTGTAGAGTTGTTTATTTGTGGTAGAGAATGTGGTACAATAAGATGCTTTGAAGACCACAATCACATGGGCTTCGTTACAGTCTTGTTGTAGTCCGTTACTGTACCTGCTGTATATTGAGTTTATTACATACATGTATGTTTAGGATAATATAAGCTTTGGTCCTATCTCTCCCATTCCTATACTATACGTGGAAGCTTCCACATGAGGTTAGAAGCAACCATTGAATTAAACAAGCAGGATTTCTTTGGACTAGTAGCCGCAGAGGAGAGGCCAGCTTGGGGCACAACTCTGCAGCCGAAGTGGTGACATGAGGAGGGACAGTTGGTAATGCATCAGACTGCAAGAGGACTGGCCTAGTACAGCCCCTGTGCCCAGTGAATAAACTCAAGCAGAACCATAGCTAAAGGGTGACTCTGACAAAGAGAACCCAGGGACTCAACACAGCATTGGAAATCCTGCAGTTGGGAGCAGCACCCACTCTGCGCTCCATGTTTACATAACATAATTTTGAGGTCACGAAATGTGATTTGCAGAAAGAGTACTATTGTTTCTGTTAAAAATGTTGAAAAAGAAAGGAAGTTCATTTAGCAAACAGAAACTGTTTGGGAAGATGGAATTTTTATTTGATTTGTGCAAAAAAAGATTTTAGCACAAAAGAGCCAAATGTCTTCGTAAGACACATTGGCAAACAGGGAGGAAGAACACAATTTCTCAATATCCAAATGTCGAGTCGTGTGCTTTGGAGGGTCTGTGACTTCCAGCCTGGAAAGGGCTTAGACAGATGAGGCATTTTCGTGGCTACCCAAGGAGTGCCACGTAACGGATGTGAGGGAATGGAGGAATGGTTTTGAAATGTCATCTGGAAATAATTTCCACTCGAATGCCATGTCACCTTCTCCCATGTCTATCTCCATGCGGAGCTGTGACCCCTCTGCACAGCCCCTGGGGTTGATCAGACTTCACAAAAGCACAAAGACCCAAAAAAAGACTCTTGCCGACATCTGGGTGCCCAGGCAGTTTGGAAAGCCCATCAGAAAACCACAGTGGTCAGGCTGCCTTGACTCCCATCACCCCAAAAGCCATTTCCCATCAACCCTGAGGTAAAAAGCATTTGATCCATAGCCCAGTTTCCAAAAATGTGCTATTTACGTGTGTGTGTATGTGTGTGTGTGTGTGTATGTGTGTGTGTGTGTACATGCATGTACGTGCTTGCGTGTGCTACAGTATTAGGGATTAAACGTAGGCCAGTTTACATGCTGTGTGGTCTCTCTGCCACTGAGCCGCATCTCCAAACCTCTTTGCATCTTATTTTGTTTTTATTTATTGTTTACTTTGATATAGAGTCTCACTCTGTTAGCCAGGCCAGTTTGGACTCACTCTTAAATAAAGCAGAACCTATTATCCTCCCGCTTCAGTCCTCTGAGTAGCTGATATCACAGGCCTATGCCTCCAGGGTGAACTCATTTCCAAGGGTTTTAAAAGTAAGTAGAACAATTCTCAATGAAACCAAAAATAGCAGGGACTAAAAGTTAGGCAAAACACTGGCTCCCTTCCCCACCCCTATGTACATATCACAATCCCTAAACAGTTGACAGAAAACCCTTGTTTTCTGTAGCTTGGGAATCTCCAGCTCCCCTCCCCCAAAATGTTCAGGAAGAGAAGTTGATGACCTCAAAGAGGCCAGAGCGTCATAGGATGGATAAACTGTCCTGACGTCTCTATGAAGAATTAACCTGGCATGTGGACGGTGCCCAAACCCTCCACCATCCCTCATCAACCTCTGTCAATTGCACATCTGGTCTGAGCTTTGGAATTCTTCTGAGGCACCCCAGGGAGCAGCACACATATTTGTCAGACTCCCCTAGCTATCTGCTAGGCTTTGTCTAAACTAAACAATGAGTTGATTCTTCATGTTTCTGGGAAGTACTGGAATTGCATACAGTTTAGATCTGCGAGGGTCGCTGTAAAGGAGTATATATTCAAGCAACCCTTGGAAGGAGGGACATTTTGGACAACCGTCTAAGAGAATAGCATCCGAGAGAGCATACGCTTGGAAGCATCTGAAATCATGAATTCCTCCACCCCACCCCTCAACTAGCTTCTGTTAAATCTTTGGATCAAAACATAGGAAAAAAGAGGGGAATATATACTACTATCACTGGTAAGAGCATCCTTTTGGGGTCACAGCTCTGATTTCACACTGTCTGCCACTAACCCGCTCATCTGGTATGCCTAAGACTGACCAGTTTTTATATGAAAATTCTGTATCTCAGAACCCGGTTAGTCTCAGGCAAACAGGGACTGCTAGTCACTAAAGGTTAACCGTGACCTTGGGCAAGTTAAGCTGCATATTGTTTCCAAAGCTGCAAAGGAGAGAGATTGATAACACTTGCCTGATAGATTATAACAGGGGTAAATAGGTTGCACTTAGGTGCTCAGAGCTGAGCCGCCTTCAGGTCAATGAATATTGTCTACATTGTCATAAGACAGGTATGCAGAAGATTTTGGCCAACATAAGAATCTCAGTACTGTGTCTGGCTTCCAGCTCTTGCCATCATATTGAATCTTGTTGTTTGAACCTGTGTAGTGGGGGTATAACATCCCCAGTTAGGACAATGTTGAATAGGCTAAGCCCCAGTTCCATGCCTGCTCTTTAGGCTGTCATAAGCATCATTATGAACAATAGCCAACAGGGCACAGTGGCCAGCATAGGCTACTTGCAGTGCCTCCTCTCTTGATAAAGCCTGCTTTCAACAGCAAATACCCTGCCTTATTATCCACATAAGACGATATAAAGTCTGGAACTAAAGAGTTCCCTCTAGAGGCAGAATAAATAATCCACCTAGCAGTGCCCACGAAGCCCAGATAGGATCCTTTTAAACTTCGGCTTCTAGGATGAGGAGGCCAAAGCTATTCCCAGAAATAATTAGGTTATTTCTGGAGATGAGGATGGGCAGTGAAACAGGAAGCCCAAGGGCATGCAGGGACCTAGGATGTGCACTCTGCTGGCAAATGGCCCTGGTGACAGGGCAGAGGCAAGGACACAAGCTATGTGATGCTTGTGGCTCATGTCTCTCAGCTGCAGGCCTGAAGGCACTGGCTTGATTAGAACAGGCTACGCTTGGCAGATCATACTGCTGGAGTTCTCAGCAGCCACGCAGTAGCTGCAGCAGATGATACAGTAGTAAAGAATAGAATAGACCCATAGGCTGCTTCTGGTTTTCCGTGTCTCCTCAGCTTCTCACATTCCAAGCACCTCTCACTTATCAGCCACTAATGTGCATGGCATCTTGCAGCCCTACTGTGCATACCTCAACCAGAATTCCACCATCCTTTCCAGGTACCAGCTGGGCGAGTCTGGGAAGGTTCTCTGTGCCTGGAGTGTACCAGTATTTTCCTCATAGAGCTGGTGTGAGGATTGAACGGACCAGTGCATGTTCCACCCCGGGCCTGGTCCATAGGACATAGTACATATCATCACTGTCAGTGTGAATTGCTCCAATTATTGATGATGAATTTGAATTGTGAGTTGAGGTTCAAAGGATCAAAACACAGAACCAGATTCTTACAGAATAATTAATAGAAAAAAATAGAGGAGAGTCATTTATATGAAGGAAAGAGATCCACTTCCTCTCTGTGCTTCCTTTCTACCTCACCCCACCTCTCAAGTAGAAACCAGCCCTGTTCAGAGACTAGCCAACTATATCTCAGGCATGCAAAACATCTTGGGTAAACTGAGTCATGTGTGCCTAGTGAGGTTGGCATTGGACCATTCATTACCTGTGTGAACTCTATCCTGAGGGCACATTGTCCCTCTTCACACTCATGACCACCTGAGAGCCCCAGGCAGCTAGAACGCAAGTTCCCATTCCACGTGGCTTCTCTTCTTGTTTGAAAATTTTCCTTTCTGGTATTCATTAACAAGAGTACTGGATGGCTGTAGAACTGGGGACATTTCCCTCAGCAGTTTCTCTCAGAAGAGAGGAAGCAATAAGAGAGTCAATGTGTGGCTGGCGGGGTGATGGGAAGTCTATTGGCTCCATCTAGGTTCAAACTCATTCTCTGCCTCTAACCTGAGTACCAGAGGGTGTGCTTGCCCACCGGGCGACTTCCTCGACTCATTAATTCATGCCAGCCTCACCAAAGACTACACATAAGCACCAGTGTTTATTACTGGCATGGTTTCTGGTAGCTAGGCAAGTGACCCTGTGGTCCCATCCCAGGAAGCATGGATTTTAACCTAGAAGGGAGAACAAGAGAATTGTAAGAGTAATTTCCAGAAAGTTCCAGGAAGGGGACTCGTGTTCAGGACCAGAAAGCTTGGGAACTAACACAGTCCTATTAGTAGAAACTGCACTGTTCCCTGAGTCTCTTCCAAGTACCATGAAGAGAAATAACCAGCAGGAATGGGTCCCACTTGGGGTGGGCAGGGCTCAGGAGCCTCAGTGGGAATGTTCCGAAGATGATGACTGATGCATTTATTTTTATCTCAAACACAGTAGAGATGTCTAGTGTTTTACATTCCAGGACTAGTGAAATATCGCCATATATTTAAAATATAGCCTACCTCCTCCCCCACTCCAAAAAGGATTAAGGCAGCTGCAACTATTAAACCATGTCTAGTCCGCACAATTAGAAGCATAAACAGAAAGTATCTAAAAACAGAAGGAAGAAAAAAAATAGCTGTTCTCAGCCCCCTGAGCTGGTTTAACACAGCCTGTGACACCCTGTCTGCCTGCAGTGGTGATCAGGACAAGCATGAGTTTGCTCTCTCAAAAGCTGTGATCTCTGGGAGAGAAGGAGCAGTCATTCAAAAGGGAAACACTGACTGTGGTGGTACACACATGTAAGCCTAGCACATAGGATGCTGAGGCAGGAGGGTTGCAAGTTCTAGACTAGCCTGGGCTACATAGTAAAAAATCTATCTGAAAAACATCGAGGGAGGGAGAGAGGGAGGAAGGGAAGGAAGAGGGGATGAGGGAGGGGGTGGAGGATGGGCAGAGACATTTTGAATGCTAACTATAAATCCGTGAAATGGCTGGCGGGCAGTTGGCAGTGGCAATCCTGTTTCGGCCGATGGTCAGAAAGCCTGAAGAAGTGTCTTTGAGCGGAGCACCTGTCAACTTCATTTCTTCTGCCACATCCCTCTCCAGTCTTAGCATTAGTCTTCTCTGTGCCTACTGTCCCCAGCCCCAAGAGTATGGCCTAGCCTTGCCAAACCCCGGGAGTGGGGCTGGTAGTTAGGTGTCCCAGTTTAATCCAAAGTTCTAGTCTAACATTTCCCCCCCTGCTGATCTGTCTACCACTCTGTGCGTCCCCATCGGCAGTTACAGGGACACTGTATGCAACCCACCACTCCCAGCATCAGCATGCGCTTACAGTCTTGGGGCCTTTGAATGGAGAGTGCATCTCTACCTTGGCTATTAGCTGCTATTCCTCATTTCTCTGGACTCACCTCTCCTGAAAAGCCTTCCCTTATGGCCCTCAGCAGAGTGAGTGCTCTCCCCTCTGAGCTCCCCCAACACTAGTCTCTACCAGCATCTCTCCATTAACAAGGCCTGGCGTTTTTCCTGTTTGTGTGTCAGTCTCTCATGTGTATACCTTGTGCAGTATTTTTCTGTGCATCCACTGTGTCTACTATTCACCTTGGGGTATACTAACCACACTGGGTACTGCTCGTTGTCTTGCTATTGTATTCCAGGCTGTGCTGGGCACTCCACAAGAATATCTAAACCACATAGTAAATAGACATAGTAAATGAGCATCACTGGGTCCATTTGATGTACGAGGATGAGGCAGGGGGAGGGCTGACTGACAGAGTTGAGTGCATTTGCAGAGTAAGGTGGAAGCCCTTTGCTTGCCAGCTAGGTATTTTCAACCAGAGAGTTATACTTTCTTTCACCACATGTTTCTTACATGGCCTTTCATGAATTTGAAAATATGTATTTTAGTACTATTCTAAAAAGTCCCCACTGCACCAGCGGCATGCATCAAAAGAAAGGATGTGATCAAAAGCACTCATTAGTCTTGAGTATAGGCGTAATGACTTTAAAACAGAGACTGAAACTGAGTGTGGGACTCCGGTCTATAATCCCAGCATGCAAGGGGCTAAAGCAGGAGGATTATAAAGCCAAGGCCAGTTTACCAGCCTGGGCTACATTGTAGTGAGAATCTTTCCCCCTAAACAAAACAAAGCAATAAAACTTGCAGAGTTGTGTAGGGAAGTCTATGAGGAAAACAAAGGCCAATCGAAAGTATATTCTCCTTGTCTCCTTTCCCCATCATTTTGGGTTTGGAATATGTGGGACTAAAAGGGATATGATGAGCTTTCTGAGGGAAAAGGGCCCCAGATCACAGTCAACCGTGGGTGACTATACATTGTCAGGGCTGTGTGGACACATCCTGCAGTTCCCACTGCAGCGTTTCTGTCAACGCAGTACTGGGAGGGTGACTGTTACTCAGTTCACCTCAGCAAATGTTTACTTACAGCCTGTGGTTGTCAGGAGCTAACCAACTAACGGAAGTCAAACTGGTGTCTCTACCACCAGCCATGGAAGACATGAGAATGTGAGCCAGCTCTTCCCAAGCCCCAGAAGGATAAAGGAAGGTGGCGTCTCTGTCTTAGAGGAGGATGTTGCCTGGCACTGATTCATCCTATTGGATGAATTGTTGGATTCAAAGTCTTCCTATGTAGCCCAGGCTGACCTTGAACTCATGTCCTTCTGCACCATCCATCCTAAGTGCTGTGCAACCACCCACCCTAAAAGCACGTGCTCCCACACCTGTCCACACCACAGCTTTCTAATAGAGAAATTATCGCCGCATTTGGAACTTAAATTCATTAACTGAATTATTTGGATGGTTATTTAGGTTTTAGAATATTGTTCCTTGAGCTGGCCAAACATCTCAGCAGGGAAAGGCACTTGTCCCCAAGCCCGATGACTCCTAGGACCCACCTATGGAAGGAGAGAGCCAAGTTTTACAAGTTGTACTCTGATCTCCACACACATGTGCTATGAGTGTCCTTCCCTCCCAAGTGAATAACTGCAATCATTTTTTTAATTATACCTAACTAAGTAGCTATTTGGTAAATGGTAAATGTTCCTCTGTGGAGGCCGTGGTCTCAGAGATCATTATACACAACTATTTTTCATGGTCTTTTTGGGGGGTTTAGACCCTTATCTTGGAGAGTCTGAGCATGAAGATGGTGAGGCCTAGCCTCTGTACTGAGATAGCACAGCGCCATGGGGAGCACAGGGCACCACAGGGCAGAGACAGGAAACTGTTGTCTCTCTTAGAAGGCCACCAGCCATTCGATCATAGGGGTTCCGTCCTGTGGCCTTGGCTAATCCTGTTCACCTCCCAAAGACCCCCATCTCCAAGCACTGTGCTCAGATTAAAATTCCATGATCTCAGTACCACGGGAGGATTAAGTTTCAACACACAAACCCTTGAGGGATACATTCAAACCATGTCAAAGTCAGAGCAGATGCTGTGTTGAGAATAAACGAGGAGAAACAAGTGTAGAGCATAGATCCCTGTTGGGAAGCTAGGACAGTAACCCAGAGAGGGGCGGACCAGGGGGCAGTGGTGATAAGAAGCTGTTGTTTTCTGGATGGGGGGGGGGGGTTGAGTGTACATGAGATGTCAAAGGAAAGCGAGGAACCCGAGGATGAGTCTGAAGGTTTTGGTCTGAACAGATAAGAAGCTGTCTAACACAATGCGAAGGACTCCGGAAGACTGACTTCCCAGGTAGAATCAGGATGTGTGGATGCTAAAGTAGGATGTGGAGTGGGTGGTTGGATCAGTGAGTCTGGAGCTCAGGGGAGCTGGAGAGACCTGGGCTAGAGCCCAGGCTGTATGAGGGGAGAAATCCTGGAAGTCAGACCCCGGCTCCTCACTGTGACCTTGACCAAGGCATCTCTCCCTTCGACCATCTTCATCTTTATTGAAGAGGTGATAGATGAGACCTAATGTCTCAGAGCAGTTGGGAGAGTTAAAGGAGGTCACTGTGTAAACCAGCGCCTCGTACGCAGCAAGAGACTGGCAGCTGTTTGCTTCCTCTGGCAGCCCCCTTTTGAGAAATATGGATCCAGGAAGTCCAGGAATGTCAGGAAGAGCTCGGACCCCAACCCACTAGCAAAGGAGAACCTTTTCCAATGAGTCTCTGAATAGAAAGGTAACATTTCCGTGTGGTTATGGTGGATTAGAGGGCGAGAAACTGCAAACCAGAGGAGGAGAGTGGTCTATCTCATGCACAGAGCCATGGAGGGGTGAGCGGGCCAGGGTGGCAGCTCCAGAAGAGTTAGGCCTGGACCCACAGGAGCAACGCTTCATCCTTGAGGGTCATCAGCAGCCTGACAGAGAGTACTGTGGGGCTTCCTAGTGGCAGTCACAAGGGACAGCCTCTGCTTTGTTCTGGAGCCTCCTAGCTGGTGCCAGGGCCTCAACTTGACGCACAAGGTCACTTGTCCTGTGCTATGGAGGTGATGGAGCATCAAAAGTCTTGACCCAGTTGGTGGCAGGAAACTGGCTTCTCTCCAGAATCCTCCATCATTGACTTCTTTTGCATTGAAGAAATAATAGGTATATGTGATGAGATTGGATGTCTCCTTTCTAGGTAAACTATTCCGTTTCAGGCAAGCTATTGGTTCTTTTGAAATAAGAACAGCTGAGAACTAATTCTCAACCTCCAACTTGATCAGAAAAGTGGCTGGAACAGGTGGCTGAAAGGGGAGCCCTCTTAAGCGCCTACCTTGCCTCTGTGTACATGTGCACCTCACATCTCATATAGATAGCAGAAAGCAGAATACAAGGATATTGGGGCTGGTCTGTTGCTATTTATACAAATTCTAAATTCTGAGCCCCGATACCTGGTTGTCATCCAGATGAGTGTATTCCTACATATACCAGCATTTTTGTGTAAACCTTGCTCCCCAGTTTAAAGCTTTTGGTTAATAAAGTGCCAGAGCCTGTGATTAGGCAGTAGAGAGAGGAAGGCGCAACTTGAGAATCCAGTGAGAATCTTGAGAGAAACCATGGGGGAGTGAGATCGTGAGGCCGGATGGATCACGAGCATGTAGCCAGAAGAAGTCCACCCTGAGGACAGACTGATGGAGCAGAAATAGCATGGATGAGATTCAAACAGCAAATAACAGGGGCATATGGCTGGGATGTCAGAATAGCTTAGAACCTGTGCAGGCTAGGCTTGCAGCTTGTAAATAAAATACCAAGTTTCTATGTCTCTTATTTGAGAGCTAGATGGGAAAGAGTGGAGCAGAAAACTCCCAATTAAAAATATTTTTACACCAGGAGAGTGTCATATTGCTGCTGCTGTTGCTGCTGTTGCTGCTGCTGCTGCTGCTGCTGCTGCTGCTGCTGCTTCTGTTTCGTTTTCTTCTTTATCCTTTTTATTATTTTGAGACTGAGAAGGGCTCCTGCAGGTTACACAGACATCTATGTAACCCTGGCTGTCCTAGAACTTGCTTTTTAGACCAGGTTGGCCTCAAACTTAGATATCTGCCTACCTCTGCCTCCCAACTCCTGGGATTAGGGGTGGGTGTGCCACCACCATCTGGTTTATATTGCTTCTTAGAGGACTGAAAAGAGGGAAACAGGCCCGGCTCTCCTGCATTTGCAGTTTTCTTCTTACCAGAGCTTGGAATGTGCTTTGCTTTGAGATAGACGTATGCTGCATGTGTGTTTGTGTTTTGTTTGGACCACACAGTGTTTTTAAATAAGATTTGGTGCCAACATTTTAAAAACTCAAAAGCTTTTACATTCAAATGTGGGGTCTCGTATCCAGATTGCTTGCTTCTGACAACACTGAACTAGCCTTCCTCAGCAAAGCTCTGTGATGGCAACCGAGTCTGTACTTCAATCAGTATGTTCACCATGGTTTCTGCCTGACTTACCGCTCTCCCTCCCTCTCCTCCTCGCTGTACTAAGCTGTTGAGTTCCATCCCTGGGTTAAGGTGAGAGCAGACTGGGCAGTTAATGAATTCTATGTGAGGGGCGGAGTCAGGTTTGTATCCGAAGTGGATGGAGAGGTAGTGGGAGATCAGCTCTAGGGAGGGTTGCTTAGTTGTTCAGGCAATGGCGAGAGAGTAGAGGCTCCATTTCTTTTTTTTTTTTTTTTTTTTTTTTTTGGTTTTTCGAGACAGGGTTTTTCTGTGTAGCCCTGGCTGCCCTGGAACTCACTCTGTAGACCAGGCTGGCCTCGAACTCAGAAATCCACCTGCCTCTGCCTCCCAAGTGCTGGGACTAAAGGCGTGCGTCACCACTGCCCGGCTGAGGCTCAATTTCTTGCAGGCAGCTTACATGCTATCCTAAGTGGGTCAGGTCACAGACATCCAGGAGCCCTTCCCTGCAGATGAGCTAGTACCACCCGGCAGGCTGAATTCTGTGGAGGTGTCCCCCCCCCCCCCTTAGAACCTTTGTGAACCACGTCTGAGGTTCACCCGGAGGCTCGCCTCTCACCGGCTCCCATTAGCAACTCACACCAAAGACTTGGGAATTTCATAGGAAGAGGTTTCATTTTCTCTACACACACTCACTCAATCCCCTCCTCCCAAAATTGCAGGGCACCTGGTACTGGTGCCCTCAGAAGCAGACTGATCTGTAGCTCACTGCTGGCTTCAGTGATGGAGCTAAGGACCTGACTTCATCAGTACCAAGAAAAATGATCTCAGGATACTTGTGTCAGCAGACATCGTAGCCAAAGTTTGTGGTTTGGGTTGGGGAAAAAAATGATTTTCTGTGTTCCTTAGTCCCATCCTTCAAGTTCATGGCCATCACCACCTGAGAGTGCTTAGGCTCAGGGTAGCTGAAGAGAGCATAAATCCTGCTCGCTGTGAACACAGCCCAGGGTGCATCCTATCTTCCTGCCCTGGCCAACATTAATCAGCTCTTCCTCCTCTGCTTCCCCCGTTTGTGCCTGTAAATCAAAAGCCCCCAGTATTAATCACTGCAGAAGCGATAATTAGTAAGTGCAAGCCATTACTTTCATTCATCACTCAGATTCAGGCTAAGCCAAGAAGACGAAGAAAGCTGACATTATAAAAGAATGGGTCGTTGCTATCCTGGGCTTTTTTTTTTTTTAAGCTTATGAGTCTGAATATTTCTGCATTGTAGATTCTGCAACCTCCCCAGCTATTATAACTACAGCTAGGAGTAGAGGCCAAGGAGAGAGAAGTCATTCATTTTATGCTGTTTTCCTTTTCTGGACTCAAAAATATGTCTTTAGAGTCCCAGGAATCTGAGGCAGCAGTGGTGTGTCTCAGTGGTATGGTCTTGGAATTTACCCTCTTCGGTGTTCTAAAGGCACCAGAATGAGATCCAGCTGTCTCACTGGGACAGGCTATGTCTACAAAGAAAGCCACAGCTTTCTATAGCCGCCATTCCAGACACCTGTGCTCTGGCTGAGCGCATGGTCATGGGCACCCCTGCCTGCAAAGAGAGGCTGTCTCCAAATCCACTAACAAGTCATTTCGTGAACTTCCTTTCCATGCACTGCTGACCAAATGCTGCTGCCCCACAGGAAGTGTTCCGCTCTCGAATTACAGCTTTGGCGCTCTCCGACGCATCCCGGCTCCGATTTTTTTTTTTTTCCATCACACAGTATTTCTTCCAATTTTTAAATTTCCCATAGCAACGACTTTTCTGGAGCAGAATCATTCTGAGCCAAAGTAACTAATGAGGAGAGTAAAAAAAAACCTCACCAACTCAAAAGGGATGGTAGGCTTCCCAGGGGAGATGTTGGGCAGCTCAAAAGTATAAACTGTGGCTTGTTCTGGCCTGTCCATCTTCTAGAAAATGAGGGTGTAAAGTTGTGTAATCACAGGCCCTTTCTACTAAGAGTAACACCACATGTCATCGCATTTAGGATGCTACAGATTGTTAGAAGCGTTGTATTGTGTTTACCGACAAGAAAAGGGAATCCTTATTTGTGCCTCCAGTTAAATTACCCCAAACACCATTAAACATGGCTAGGTTGCTCACACAGACACTACTGGCTTTAAAATGCACTTAGGTGAACCTGGCCACTCCCTCTGGCCTGGGTTGCATTGCTCTGTGTGAAACAGGCGATCCTTTTCCATGAAGAAAATGTAGCATTGCTTTCATCCCCTTGGGAGTGTCTTTGTAATGAAAGAAAAGATTTTCTTTATTTCTACATTGTGTACATGTATGTGTCTCTGTGTGTGGCACATGTGTGTAGGGGTGCACACGAGTACAAGAAGAGTGCTCATGAAGGCCAGAGGGGGCGGATCCCTCTGCAGCTTGAGTTTCAGGAGGTTGTGTGAGCCCCACCACATGGGTGGTGGGAGCAGAGCGAGGTGGCCTCTGCAAGAACAGCATGTGCTCTTAACCAGGGAGCTGTCTCTCCAGCCCTTGGGGCATTTGGGGGCTGGAGAGAGGGCTCAGCAGCTAAGAGCACTGGGTGTTCTTCAAGAAGACCTGGGTTTTCTTCCCAGCACCCACATGTCAGTTCAGAACTGTCTGTAGTTCCAGTTATAGGGGATCTGATGCCCTCTTCTGGCCTCTGCCAACACCAGGCATGTACATAGTTCATACACACACAGACACACACACAGACACACACACACACACAGAGACAGAGACAGAGAGACAGAGAGAGACAGAGACACAGAGACAGAGAGAGACAGAGACAGAGACACAGAGACACAGAGACATAGAGACACAGAGAGACAGGGAGACAGACAGAGAGAAGCAAAACACTTGATACACACAAAATAAATAAATAAAAATAAACCAAGAAAGCACATAAAGCATTTGGGCTTTTTTTCCCTTGGAAGAACATAATATCATAGATGTTCTGAGGATCACACTGGGCTTTGGTTGTTGGTTGGTTGGTTGGTTTTGTTTGGAGGAGGTCTTTCTATATTTTTTTTGGCATATTCAGTAACTTTTTAGTCCAATGAATAAGCATAATGGACTCTTCATAAATATATTTTGATCATATTCTTTCCTTCCCCAACTCCCGAGAGACTATCCTCACACCCTTCTACATACTACTTTGTGTTCTTTCTCTCTCTCAAAAAGGACAAAGACAAAAACAAAACAAACAACAACCCAATAAGACAAAACAAAAACAAATAGGGCACAAAAACATGTGGCCAGTGCTGTGATAGCCAACTGCTCCTGGGTCAGCGCCTGCCTGGAAGCGTTTTATATACATATACATACATATACATACATATACATACACACACATACACACACACACACATACCTATTGGGGCACTCCATTGGAAACTCATTTTCCCCTTTTCAGCAGGTATTAATTGCAAATAGTTTATGAATTAGTAGTAGGGCTTTGTGTCTACTCCCCCTTCTCAGTGCTGGTGGCTTTGTCTGGTTTGAACCTGTGACGGCCTTGTGTGCTGTCCTAGTCTATGAGTCCTACTGTGTCTGGAAGACACTGATTCCTTGGAGCATCCACCTCTGGCCCTTACACACCTTCCACCTCCTCGTCTGCATAGATCCCTGAGCCTTGAGGGCAAGGATTTGATGAAGGCGTCCCATTTAGGACTGAGTGCTCCAAAGTCTATCCCTCTCTACACATGTCCATTGTGGGTCTCTCTGTTCATTACCACCGCCTGCAAGAATGTGCTTCTCTGATGAAAGCACAAGGGCGGGACCAGTGGGTGTATGTCCATCATAGATTACGATAACTAAATGTGTAAGTTGAAAATTTTTAGAGGCATGGATACTTTTTACTGTTTATTATGTTTATTTCTGAGGTATATGAATTATTTACAGTGAGTATGGATATTGATTGGTTGGTTGATTAGTTGATTGATTGGTGGATTGATTGATGACTGTGTGGAAGAGATGTCTACATGTGTGCTCACAGAAGTCAGGAAAGATGTTGAATCCCCTGGAGCTGGAGTTGTTGGTAGTTGTGGTCCACCTGATAGGGGTGCTGGGAAGTAAGCACAAGAACAGTGGGGCAGAAATTTTAACCATCCGATCTAATTACGTCAGGTCATTCAGGGCAAGTCTTCTGACCCCAACCCTAGGATCCCTCCAGTCAGGTCTGTGTGCCTAAAACCCATCAACTGCAAGCCCACAGTGGCTCCTGTCTCCTTTCAAGGACACAAAGATTCACTCAAGTAAGGTTGCAAATGTCTATTCAGTTGAGTACAGTGGTGGACACTTATAACCTCATCACTCAAGAGACTGAGGTAGAAAGACTGTGAGTTCCAGGCCGGCCTGGACCACATAGAAAGACCATGTTTCAGAAAACCTGAATGAATAAATAAATAAATATTTATTTATTTTAAGTAGTTCAGTCACACTGTGGTTACTGTGCTCTTTCTTTAAAAAGAATAAAATAAAAAAGAGCGCCAGAAAAAAAGAGAGAGAGAGAGTCAGACAGATGGCTCAATGGTTAAGGGCACTTGGTGACAGGCTTGAGGACAGAGTTGGATCCCTAGAACCCACGTGACAGGAGAGACCTGACTTCCACAGTTGTTTCCTGACTTCTACATGAGCTCCTCCTATGTATGTGTGTGTGTGTGTGAGTACACATGTGCGCACACACACATACACACACATAAATAATAAGTGTAAAAAAGAACAATAAATAGAAAATGACTTCAATCATCTGTGGCAGTGGTCTTCAACCTTCCTAATGCTGCGGCTCTTTAGTACAGTTCCTCGTGTTGTGGTGACCCCAACCATAACATTATTTTTATCGCTACTTCATAATTGTAATTTTGCTACTGTTATGAATCAAAATGTAAATATCAGTGTTTTCTGATGGTCTGAGGCGACCCCCATGAAAATGTTGTCCAGGGTCTGTGTGATAAACTGATAAGAATAGCATAACCAGCACACCTGTGTCAGGCCAATGCCACTCAAAGGAGTTCTTCAGAACGATTTCTGTTGGAACAGTGGCTGTATCGTCTGATACCCTCTCCGGCGGTGCAGCGAGTTAGTTAAATCATCACCAGTGTCTGACCAAAACCTTTGTCAGTGACTGAAATCATTGGCCCAGGAAGGAATCATGTTTGTGAAAAAATAAGGATCCAGATCGGCTCAAATGCTGGTCTTCGGAGCCCTGGGCACTCCTCCTTCTCCTAATCTACCAATGAGTAGTCTACTTTACAGCGTTTGGGTTTGGGGGGATGTGGTGAGTGAAATGGATAGACACAAGGAAATGGACAGAAACAGTTCTGTTGTCAATAAGAAAAAAAGTCAAATAGGTTTTTCTCCCCCAGTGCTATGAGGCGTGACATTTTCCAGTGTGTGAGAGCCCCTGGCACTGGTTCCTCGGAAGAGCATGCAAGGCTCTACCAGACCAAGCTAGCTTCAGGAATGGAAGCCATCACGGCCACCCCCTAGAGAATAGCAGTTCCGAGTAAACCTTGTGGCTTTGTGGCAAGTGCGATTCTGTTTCCATGGCCAGCTAAAACCGGGATCTGGGAGTGGCCTCGTGTATTTATGGCCAATGCTATGGATCTAACCCAAAAGAAAGGGGTGAGAATGTGATTAGGGGTTTTCGTAGTCAAAATAAACACCAGTGAGAGGCAGTCACCAAGTCCAAATGTAAGCGATCCCCATTCCCAAGCCCAGTCAGGTAGACTTCATTTCCTGCTGCTCAGCAGTAGAGATTATGCTACGAGGATGAAATAGGCAATTTAAAATATTACTTCTCAAGCCATTAATGTTTGCAAGCATATCTTGAATTCTTATGTGTGAAAGGGGAGGGGTGTACAAGGACAGGCATGTATATTTGGGAAAGTCCTGACTAAACATTCTAAGTACCCCTCTGACTTTGTTCCAGCTGCAAAGGGGCCTCCCACTATGGCCTGACCAAGGACAGGAAACGTCGCTCACAAGATGGCTGCCCTGATGGTTGTGCCAGCCTCACGGTAACAACACTCTCCCCAGAGGTTTCTGCAGCTGCCACCATCTCTTTAATGACAGATGAGCCTGGCTTAGACAACCCTGCCTACGTGTCCTCAGTGGAGGATGGTGAGCCAGTAACCAACTCCTCAGACTCTGGCCGGAGCAACCGAACTAGGGGTGAGTCAAATGGGAGGGTGTCTGGGAATAGCCTCTTGGTTTATCCTGGGATCGCCCTCTGTAGAATACTCGTGATGGAAAGTTCTAGAAATGGTTTTTTTAAAGGGGAAATGGTTCTGGTAGTTTGGCAGCCACTCAATGTCCAGTCCTCCAAAGGGAAATGAAACTGTACGTGACCATGTAATCTGACGTGGTAATGGCGGGTGAGACGAGGCCTGGTGATTTACAATTCCTGCAGAGGTGGGCACCTCCCCTGCCTGCTCTGGAAAGTGGTGTTCTATCCACTCTTGCCCACGGGAGGAGAACAGATTATGTTATTTCACTACATAAACAATTTAGAAATACAGGTAAATAAACTGTTATCATTAAGAAGCGATCACTCTTTGAATATCCTGTTGTCCCAGTTCATACGTTTTATACCTAAAAGACTTCTTTTTTTGCTTGTTTTGAAGCAATACTTCACTCTGCACCCGGGTTGGCTCTGGGCTCCTGAGCTTCCTGGCTAACCTCCCGAGTGCTGAGATTACAGGCACACGACAGCATGCTTGGCTAAAGGATGATTGCTGTGAGCCTGTGACTCTTGTCTCCACTGATCTCTCTTTCCTCAGCACGGCCCTTTGAGCGCTCCACCATGAGAAGCCGATCTTTCAAGAAGATCAACAGAGCTCTGAGTGCTCTCCGCAGGACGAAGAGCGGGAGTGCCTTTGCCAACCATGCTGACCAGGGCAGGGACAACTCTGAGAACACCACTGTCCCTGAAGGTAAAGGGAATCTCCACCCCACTGGAGACTGGCCACAGGCTGGGTTTCCAGAGTCACTTGAGGGCTGATGGTAGCCTGACCAACGCCCACCCTCTGTGACCTCTGTCTTCCCAAGGGTATATAGCCTTGAGTAGCTCTCTTACCTGAGTGAGGACAGGGACTCTTGTCTTCTTTGTCATCTTTTATACAGGTGAGGAAAACTTTGTCTGTTCCTGGGCTCCAGGTGCTGGCTTAATGCACATGAAAATAACGATTATAGTTTGAGAGTAAAAAACCATTTTATTTCATTCTCACAACATAGCAGGATGCACAGCCTTCTGGTGAAGCAGAAAAAGTCACAGACACTAACTGATAGCAAGTTAGTTCCTTTGTTTTGTCTATTTTCTATACTGACTTATAGTGTGTGGGTGGAGGTGGCTGTGTGCACCCGCATACACATGTACTCTTGTGTCACAGTGCATGTGACACGTGTGATGTCAAAGGACAACTTGTGAGGTTGGTTTTCTCCTTTCGTCATGAGGGTCCTAGACTGGAATTCAGGTCAGCAAGTGCCTTGGGCCACTGACATATCTCAAGGGCCCTTGAGAAGCATCTTAGACTGAGGCCAGCACATGCTGATAGACTAGTATTACACACACACACACACACACACACACACACACACACACACACACACACACAGGGTGCTCTAAGTGTTCTTCGTGCCTTTTCTCATTTAATCCACTCAGGCACCCCAGGACCAGGGCACATTTCAAGGTCACAGCATCTCACTGGTGTGGCTCTCAGGATGGTCCACTGTCAGCCCTGTTTTCAGGAACATAAACTGAGGCATACAGAGGTCACTCAACTTGTTCCAAATGACCGTGTTGACCTTTGGGGCCCACACAGAGAAAGCTGTCGAATCTTAGTGTGTGAATACGGTATGTTTCCCCAATATAAGTGGAACCGAGGAGGCACTGTTTTCTACATTCTGATCACTTCATATTGAAGCGTTTAATTTAAATTGACATTTGTTTTTTGAGACAGGCTCTCACTTTGTAGTCTTGGCTAGCCTTAGAACTTACTGTGTAGATCAGGCTGACCACAAACTTGCAGTGATCCTCCTACATTTGCCCCTTAAGAGTATTGGGTGCACAAGCATGCAGCACATCTGGTTTGTATTAACAGTATAGGAAAACAATAGCGTGAAAAATAAAAACAGCTCTTTGTATACCAGCTAGTGCTCTAAAGAGTCATGCATACAGTGGAGACCTCTGCCTAGGCCACCAGGGGTCCATAGCCAAGGAGCACCAGGAGAAAGCTACCCTCCCAGGAGCGTGGAAAAGCCATGAGTGGGGTTAGGGCAAGCACCACTGCTCACAAGGACCCGCCCGGAACCCTTGGGTCACAGGGACTGAGGTAAAGTCGGGGACAGGAACTTTCTGGTTTCCATCTGTGCCTGGGGACTTCAGCCTGGGCCGCAGAGCTCCAGGGGAGAGCTGGTATCCCAGGAGTGCTGACACACCTTTGAGCACAGGCAGGGCCACCGCTTCTGTTCAAGCTCACAGGATCAAGAGGGACCCTTGCAGAGCCATTAGGACATAGGAGCCAAGGGACAGCTGGGGACAGGATCTTTCTGGTTTCTGTCTGCACCCCAGAGCTGACCCTGTGCCACGGCTCTCCAGGCCCAAGTACCTCTCATAGAGAGCTGGTCTTCAAGGAGTATTGACACAGAAGCCTGCAGAAGGGGCAAGCCACAGCCAGACAGAGTAAGACCAGCTAACATCAGAGTTAACAAGAT
>CM052712.1:60927757-61038969 GCA_028551405.1 Uromys caudimaculatus | reverse complement strand
GGAGGCTGGACCACCAACCAAAGAATACACATGGAGGGACCCATGGTTCGGACTACATATGTGGCAGAGGAGGGCCTTGTTGGCCATCAGGGGGAGGAGAGACTCCAGTAAAGGGAAATGTCAAGGTGGGAATGTGGGAGTGGGTGGGCGGGTGGGTGGGAGGTGGAATTCCCTCATAGAGGTGGGGGAGGGGGATGGGATAGGTGGTTTCCAAAGAGGAGACCTAGAAAGGGGGAAACATTGGAAATGTAAAGAAAGTATCAAAAAAATTAAAAAAAAAAAAAGAGTCATGCATATGCCAAAACAATGATAAGTGATAAAAGGATTGCCATTCCTAGTTCACAGAGAGTGATCCAGAGAGGCAGAGAGGCTAGGTAAGTAGCTAAACTGCCACCACAAAATCACAGAGAGAGAGAGAGGGAAGGAGGGAAGGAGAGAGGAGAGGGAGAGAGAGGGAGAGGGAGAGGGAGAGGGAGAGGGAGAGGGAGAGGGAGAGGGAGAGGGAGAGGGAGAGGGAGAGGGAGAGAAGAGAGAAAGCAAGCACAGGATTTTAACTTCATGCCTCTGGCTCTTTAACACCCCTTCCAAAACACTCTTTGGGTTGAAGGTTAAAGCCTCAGATGCTTTATTTCTGAGACCCCTGGCTTGGTTCTGCTGCCCCTCACCACTTGCCCTCCACGTGCTCTCCTCATGTGTCAATGTGGCTTCGAATGCCTCCCGGCTGCTGGCTAACCTGCATCTCTGTCCCACTGCCAACCTAACTCTTCACCTGGAGACAGGAAGGAGAATCCACCTTTGTCAGTCAGTGAGAACTGAAGACAAGCATCACAGTTTCTTAGTTCGGTGTACAGAAAAGAATATTCTTAAATCCTATAATCTTTAGACAAAGAATTTTGATCAAATTCTTTCAGGTCCAGACTAGGACAACTTTGGCAGTTTAAAAATGTTTTTAACCCTTCAAAGTCACAAGGGTCTCATTGGTCTGGCTCTAGGGGACATCACTTAAGAGTGTGAGGCTGGGCACGTCCTTTCAAATCACGGGATCAGAAATCCTCCAGTTGTTTAAAGAGAACAGTGTCTCTGCTGTAAAGGGAGAAGGGAGAAAGGGAGGGGGGAGAAAGAAGGAGAATCAGGATCTTTGATCATTATTTCCAAAACTTTGCTTAAAATGATTTTCTGAAAGCTTTCTAGTATGATAGCAGACATGTCCTGACACATGCATGTGGTAAAGCCTACTTAATGCAGTCAGCACTTTCAGCACTCACCCCCCATACTGTTAGCACCAGGAACTGACAGACTGAGGCAGCTACTCTCAACCTCACTGATGCAGTTTGCCAACACGAAATTAAGTCTGAATGGAGTTTAAGACCCACACTTACAATGTCACGGGTGTCCTCTAGCCACTGCCTCACCCCCCCCCCCTTTATGCCGTATAGTAATGGCAAATAATTTTAGTTTTCTGCATACTTTTCATAGAGAGTTGAGTGGATTGTGGTTATAGGTTTTAAAAATAGTCGTAAGGAGTGGTTTATATAGAACCAGGCTCATAGTGTATCTTTCCAGCTGACAGAACTAAAGGGGACTCCAAGGACTTAGGCTGCTGTTGGCAGCTCCTGGACTCGAACGTCTCTTCCTTCTGCATCCTAAGTGAGCTACACAAAAGGAGCCACTTCCCAGATAGACTAGGTGTTCTCAGAGATTGGTGTCCCCTCTAGATACTTCTATTCCAACTGAAGTGGAAGACAGTGCCAGTCAGTGCTTCTGCCTTCTTGGTCCCTAGGGCCTGTCCCTGTGGACTTTGACCTGGCTGTAAACACCTGGTTCCTGGGGAACTATTGAGGCCATGAATGTGCCAACCCTCAGAAGCCTTGTGTTCCTCACCTGACTCCAAGGTCACCTTACTCCACAGCTTCCTCCCTGTGCACACACACACGAGCGCGCGTACACACACACACACACACACACACACACACACACACACACACACACACACACATATGAATAAAGAACTGCCTGTCACTGTGCAGCTACAGAGTGACCCAGACAGTTACTCTGGGAGCTAAGAAATATTTCCTGGAGAAAGCTGACTAGGGTCAAATACTAAAGTTAGGAGGCAGTGGCTCCCTTGATCTTTGATTCTTTCTCTGGCATTGAGGTCAGTGGTCCAGGTAGCTGAGGAACAAGCCTTCAGAAGGCGGCCATAAGACTGTGACCTTGGCCTCTTCGTGCCTGTGAACCAGGTCTTTTGGCTGCTGTTATTGACAGCAGCATCTGCTAGAGGGCTGATGGCTGCTGGAGCCTGAAGAACAGAGTCTCCGAGATCTTCCGAAATGACCTCAGAGGACAGAAGAGCGGATTCTATTTTTGTTCCTTGCTAAGAAAGTAATGAAAGCACAGTTCACTCCCTGAAGACATCAGTTCATTCGTTTGTCCCTAGTCAAGCAGTAAGCATCAGCCACAGGCTCCTGTGTGCAGGATCTGTGCACAAAACCTTGGGACAGCCAGAAATTGTTGCCTCTGTGATGTAATCAGAGTAGTTTAAGCATTAATTGAAGCAGCCTGTCAAATTAACATCAGAAACAGCCAGGTTAAGACAGCTACATGAGCCCAATAGTAAAGCCAGTGGCCAGATCGTGATGTGAGATGAGCATAAAGAGCAGTAATGGTAGGCCGGATGCCATGAGAACAGTCTTATGGGGATCATGTGTTTAGCGACAGCGAGGAAAGAGAGATTGGGATAAACTTGAATTGGAAGTAGATTATTTCATGCATGCCTTGAAGGAAATATTGGACTTCGGCCCAGGATGAAAAACATTCCAGCAAAGAAATGTATGCTGGCACCAAGGCAGGAAAGAGGTGCCATACACAAGGAACAGTCAACAGTTTAGTTTGATTTTCAGAGCGGCTGGAGATGCCTGTGGAGTAGATGACTGAAACAAATACCGTTTCTGTCCATTTCAGCCTTCCCAAGGTTGTTCCACCTGATTCCAGATGGTGAAATTACAAGCATCAAAATCAATAGAGCAGATCCCAACGAAAGCCTCTCCATAAGGCTTGTGGGGGGCAGCGAGACTCCGCTGGTTCACATCATCATCCAGCATATTTATCGTGATGGAGTGATTGCCAGAGATGGACGGCTGCTGCCAGGAGACATCATTCTCAAGGTGCCCGTGAGGCTACAAGATCGTGAGCTGTAGGCTGTGAATGGCACATAATTTAAGTCTTTAAAGGTTGGATGGGTATGTGGAAGGAGAGATGAATGATTGGCCAGAAAGATGGATGGATAAATGGATGGGTGGGTGAATAAGTGAAATCCTTCAGAGCTAATAATGGTAGATAGGTAAATGGATGGTTAGATGGATGGGTGGGTCGGTGGGTGGATGAATGAGTGGGTGGATGAATGGATGGGTAGGTGGGCAGATAAGTGGATGTGTAGATGACAAACAGGGTAAATAGAATGAAATAAAGATAGACACTCACTTTCCACAGGTAGATTGATGTAAATCTCCTATGAAGAGCTCTAGTATAACATAGTATAACAGAGCTGGGTCTTTCATTCTTCCCCAGCTCTCTATTTAAAAACCGCTTCTCTTCGCATCATTGTATCTCTCTTCTCTTTGTTACTGTATCCTTTTCTGTCTTCCCTGCCTGTTTCCCCTGGCTTTGTTTCCATGGCCCCTCTTTTCTTTTTTTCCACTTAGTCTTTCTTCTCTTTCTCTCCTTGATCCTTCTGTGGTCTTTCCTTTGAAAAGAAATATGAGGAGAAAATAAGACTGGCGCATATATTCTTTCTTAAATGGGAAAGCAGACTGATGGGAACTGTTGCATTTGATCTGATTGTGTTCAGATGCCCTTCTGCAGAAAATCTCCTGTGTCTTAATGGCCACAGGAGTCTCATGACCCGGAGGCATTCCAAGGGAGGCAAGAGTGGAATGACCTGGCTTGGGCATACTGTCCTCTGAGGCATGGTTGAGAAAAGAGACTTTCTAGAAGAATTTTCTGGACAGAAAGGAAGGGGAGGAGTCTGTTTATCAGACAGATTTCAAATGTGAGCCAGCAGGACTAGAATTCCCTCCCTAAGTATCTTCTTCTTATCTGATAACAGTCCCATCCCACCCTTGGAAGGCAGCGGCAGGACAATCGCTGACTCAGCATGAGCTGTTTGTTTGGCAAACTAATTGGAATAAGAGCAGAAATAATTGAAACCAGTCACTGCAGAAATGTTGGCATTCCCACTGGTCTCTGGGGTGTGGCACAAGCAGGGCCCATCACTTTAGCGGGCCACAACCATCAGGACCCCAGTCACAGTGGGGGTGGGGGGTTTCTCCCTGCTCCAGTAGGGACTACCTACTGCCTGGGAGGGCTGCATAAGAAAATTTTCTTTGTTGGCTCTGAGCTGGAGTCCCTTGCAGATAAAAGGAATGCCAGGAACTTTCACCAGGTGACCCTGACTTCTCTTGGCCCAGGGGATAATGGGATGGCAGGCTCTGCCACCTTCCGGGTAATGTTCCCTTGTATTTGGACAAGGGGGTGCCTTGTCTTCACTGAAGGGGCCCCATCCACCTCTGAGCTGCAGCAGGAGGTGGTTGACCTCAAATAAGGCCCTTTCGGAGCTCAGTCCACCATGCCTCTAAACAATTGGCTTCAAGTACAAGAAATCGTAGCAAACTCTATAAATTGAAGAAGCTTATTCCTGGTTGTGGGGCCCCTTCCTTAAGCAGAAGGCAGGGCTGCTGGGAACTGTTTTCTTCCAGAGCAGTGACAAACACTGGGGGCTACAGCCTCCAAGCTGGGCCTGTGGAGCCAGGATAATTAAAGCCAGAAAGTCAGATGCAGAAGCAGTCCTGTAGATTATTATCCTCGAATTGGAGGCCTGGCTTTTTTTAAGGAGTACTAACTATAGAGTGGCCGGCCGTTCAGTAAATAGCCTAGACAGTTCCTTTTGCATTAATTTGTTTGGAATTATTCAAGTCCCACGCACCCCTTTATAGTCAGAACACAGGCAAAGGACCTTGCAGACATCACCTTGATTTGATAACTGACATTCCTATACACACTGTCACACTCACACCTGTAAATGCACACGCAGGCCAACTCACAGGTGCTGTACCATACAACAACACACATGGGCTCAGGCCCACTCGCACATACTGTGTCATACAAGACATGCCCGGGTCCACTCACACAGATACTGTACCATGCAAACACACATTCAGGCATACTCACATTCATACTGTAACATGAGCACACACACACACACACACACACACACACACACACACACACAGATAATATACTGTGAAAACACACTCAGGCACATTCACATAGATACCATACCAAACAAACACACCTACACACAGTCAGGTCCGTTCACGCAGATACTCTACACAGTCACACAATTAAGCACATATTCTGCCTCTTTCTCTCTCTCTCTCTCTCTCTCTCTCTCTCTCTCTCTCTCTCTCTCTCTCCACATGGAGGATCTGGAAGTGAAAGTACGGGTAACCCAGTAAGATAAAGTTTGTTGAGTTTTGGAGAGAAAATGTTTTGTTCTAGATGGCGTTGGATAGTACCATCGGATGTTGGGGTGAGGTCAGTGGCCAGGCCTGTGCTTCGCATGCACTGCACTTTAAGAATGCAAAGTGGAGCAAAATAGGGACGTGACTTTTTTTTTTTTTTTTTTTTTTCAAGACAGGAGTTTCTCTGTATAGCCTCGGCTGTCCTGGAACTCGTTCTGTGGGCCAGGCTAGCCTCTAGCTCAAAAAGATCAGCCTACCTCTGCCTCCCAAGTGCTGGGATTGAAGGCATGCACCACCACTGCTTGACATGGGAAGTGTCTGGGGTTTTTCTTTCATGTAATTACATCTTTTCTTTCTTCCATCCTTCCTTCCCTATGAACAAAAAAAAAAAAAAAAATTAAACTGGCAGGCAGCATGAAGGTCAGGATTCTGCAAACAGACATACGGGCTGAGGTAAGGACTCGGGTGAAGGAAGGCAGTGCGGAGTCAGAGAGGCCAGAAAATGACTGTGAAAGATTAGGCTATTTGGATATTTTGGATACAGGATAAAAGGAGGAAGCAGAGAAGGCCCGAGGACAATATCTTGCTTACTCTGTGGGCTTGGGCTTGTATACATTTGATTCTTCTGATGCTAAGGATCAAACCCACGCTAGCCTGGACCTTTTCAGAAGGCTTACAGTAGGTTTACTCACTCTCAAATGGCCCTGCCCCCAGGTCAATGGCATGGACATCAGCAATGTCCCTCATAACTATGCCGTGCGGCTCCTGCGGCAGCCCTGCCAGGTGCTACGGCTAACAGTGCTGCGGGAGCAGAAGTTCCGTAGCAGAAGCAATGCGCAGGCGCCGGACTCCTATGGACCTCGGGATGACAGCTTCCATGTAATCCTCAACAAAAGCAGCCCCGAGGAGCAGCTTGGCATAAAGCTGGTGCGCAGGGTGGATGAGCCCGGGGTGTTCATCTTCAACGTGCTGAATGGTGGTGTCGCCGACCGACACGGCCAGCTGGAGGAGAATGATCGAGTGTTGGCCATCAACGGACATGACCTTCGATTTGGCAGTCCAGAGAGTGCCGCTCATCTGATTCAGGTGGGTCAGAAGTCATCCTAAGATCCCAGTCAGAAATATCCACATGAGCAGGAACACTCAGTCCCCTTACCGTGTGCGCTGTGAGACCCTTCCTCTAAGGAAGTCAGAGGAAGGACTGGCGTTTTCAACCAACAAGGAAGAACCCAATGTATACAAATGGTGACCCTTGGGTCATGATCTTTACTGATAGTATTATGGTGTTATGTATTCTCTCTCTCTCTCTCTCTCTCTCTCTCTCTCTCTCTCTCTCTCTCTCTCTCCATATATATATGGTGGGATGGAGGAGATATATATATATATCTCCTCCATCCCACCTTTGCCCTCTCGTCTGCTTTGATTCTATTTTATGGTTACCTGCCAGTTAGGAAAGTGTAGTACCGTGGCATATTATATTCTACATGTACCTAGATCAACGTCCATCAAGGTTAAGCACTCAATGAATAAGTGTTTATTATATGTAAATATTTAACTAATAAATTAGTCAAATTATGAACAGGTAAATATATATGTAATACATTTTGCTCTCTGGAGGATTTTTTTTCTTTATCAAACTATTTACCACCTACATTTTGTTTTTACATGCTTTTGACCCTATGATGTAATCTCTACTTTTTATCCCCTTGACTTTGCTTAGTTATCACTAGTTGAGCAGTCTCTGTGTACCAAGCAGTGCCCAGTACAGTGATGAACGTGGTGGCTATGGTTGCTTGCTTCTCAGAGCTTGAAAAACATCCTGTTTCTGATTTTGTACAACCAAGAAGAAGGCAGAGCTAGACTAGAAAAACCGACCACGTGAAATAGTCATGCATGAAATAAGTCTCCCCCCCCCCCCTTCAGGAAGAAGCTATCTTAGCTTAATTTTTTTTTTCCCACCTTCAAAAATTAGACTCTAAGGGGTTGTCAATCTTTTTTTCATGGTACACTTGTTAGCGCCCTCTTCAGGTCACTCAGTGTAACTCCCGTTCTGGAGCTCATCTTTGCCAACTGTAACTTTCGCAATAAGCCAAAGAAAAACTCTAACTCATGTTATTTGGAAAAATCTTGATTACATGTGGCATTTTACTCTTGAAGATTAATAACAGAAGAGTATGTTTTTCCCTGAGAAAGTAAATGTATGAAATAAAATCTTGCCTAACAATGGGAATTCCTTTTTTTAAAAAAAAAAAAATCCCTTTGCCTACTAAACAAAGCCAATCTGCTTTAGAAGCAGAAAGAAAACTTGTTATTTTTCAGAAATTCTAGGGTCAAGCTAGTTGGGAAAGAAATTAAAAATAGGCGCTGTAACACACACACACACACACACACACACACACACACACACACACACACACACACACACAACCTAAGCAATAGCTTGCTGTCTCAGAACGGTGGATTTTATTTATGTGATACCTGTAATACACACCAGGCTTCAGGGATTAAACCAAATACCCTTCAAAGATTGGGACTCAGTTCTCCCCAGGGCCTTGGCTATGCTGCCTGTGTGTCTCCTCCATGAGTCACATTTGCCTCACAAAGGAATTCCCAGGCAACAGTCCTCTTGGTCTTGTTCTCTCCCAGGACACCACACTTGTTTCCTACCTAACAGAGACCTCAATGATTTTAAATTGGACCAATTTTACCTATGTGAAGCCCCTAACCTCAGTGTATTCAGCATCTGCCAGGGCAGACCTGTCCCCAGTGTTAGGACACCTTAGTGTCAGGGCCCTTTAGGAAGGAAAACCTTAAAGGAAAAGACACCTCATACAGGGAGCACTTGACTCACTTGGCAGCTTAGTAAAGTCCATGTGGGTCTTCACCGTTGTTGACTTCTCAGGCTTTTCGAGCATCCTGACTGGAGTAACTACACAGAAAACAAACCTTTCGGAACTATCTGATGTCACATCTGTATCCCAGAGGGTCTGTATATGCCACCCAGTTACCACCGTGAGAACCTGGGAACCTAAGAACATGGGAATTTCCATCCATATGCAATTCTAGACTAGTGAGTTATGTTTGCTTAGGAGTTCAAGTATAGACAGACAACAAAGAAAGCAATCATGAATTCAAGCTGAGTAACTTTCCATGAACTTGTCTGTTCTTCTCTTCTCCTTCCTTCCTTCCTTCCTTCCTTCCTTCCTTCCTTCCTTCCTTCCTTCCTTCCTTCCTTCCTTCCTTCCTTCCTTTCTTTCTTTCTTTCTTTCTTTCCCCCAGAAACTGAAAAAAAAATCAAATCAAATTTATAGAGGTGGGCAGGAAGTAAGTAGGGGCATTCACTGCCACGTGTGTGATTTTTGTTTCTCGGATAAAATAATATTTAAATATACAGTTGTTTCATCAAAGATCTTGACAGTCAGCTTGTTAAACCTTTAAAAAGGATGTGATGGGACTTCCAACAGACCTGAAAGTAAACAATGCCCTGCTCGCATGGCCCACGGTTACTCCGAAGGTCTTGAGTTGTGCTTCATACCTGGAAAGGCAGAACTTTTGTGGGAATTTAAACACTGAAGTCCCTGGGAGCCAGTAAGAACCACCAGTGAAACAGGACCTGCTGGGTCTGCGTGTGTCTCTACCGATGAGCACCGCTCATGTGGGCTCCAAGCCCTGCTCACATAAATTGTCTTACGAGGTTCCCGTAGTAAATTTAGTGTGCACAGAGCAAACTTAAATCTGCTTATGCTCAATTCTCAAAGCCCAGATGATTACTAAATGGGACTTGAAATTCCCCCATTTTCTTGAGAGAGCAGGACGTGAAAACCCATATACCATTTCACGAGAATGAGTTACACAGAGCTGTAGGTTACATGCCAGTGCTAAGGGGCCAGGAAACCCTGCTGCCCTTTCTCCAGCATAAATACACCCCTCCCTGCCCCCACATGCTTAGTCCTTTACCGTGGAAGGGAAACAATCCTGAGAGTAGTACTGTCCTGCCCCTGGAAGAGAAGTGGTGCTGAGGCAGGGGATTGTCGTGGCTGTTCTTTTGTCTGTTGATCAGCAGATTCAGGGATCTGAGCACCAAATTCTTATGTTGACTGTGTCATTGACATCTGCATGGCCCTGCACACGTCGCCAGCTATATTTCCTTCATCTCTCAGTCTCTTATTTCCACAAGATAATGTGCTATAGAGAACATGAAGCTAAATATGGAACCACAGTCAACTAAGAAAAATAGAGCAAGTGTCTCCTTTTTGGCTCTGGTGGAATGCTCGGATCTCCCTACCACCTTTCCTCAAAGCTCCCCCATTTCCCATCTACGAGGCTGTTTAACTCACAGAAAAGGTTCTACTCTGTAGAAGAGAGTCGTGACTTTTTAAAAATAACATACTAGGCATTGCGCTCGGTCCTGAAACCTCAGTGATGGGCAAATTCTAGGTTTGCTTTCACCAAGTTCATACACGAGCTTCTCATGCACCATTGCTTATTCTAGACTTAGATTCCCGAAGCCTGCAGTTTCTGGCTCTGTGGGAATAATCCCCCCCCCCCCCAGAAGTTCTTTGGCTCGCTAGGAGTGTAAAGGTGAGAACTTTGTTCCCGACCTTGTTACTTAGTTTGTCATATCCATATAGTCAACAAGGACGACTGGAGACCTTGGCATGTTTCTAGTTTAGCAGTTGATTCTATTGTCTGTACTGCCAAGGAGGGTCTGTTCTGTTATACGGTTTCAGAGACAGTCTGTGCTGTTGTGAAGAACTGACAACCTTTCTGCCACCTTCCAATGAATTGTTAATGATTAAACAGATTTTTGTATCTCTTGGCCCTGTAGAACTCAAAGACAGTAGTCTTTTCATGAACTAACAAAATGGGATTGCATCCTGATGTCCTCTCTGCTGTTGGCCCACTTAGCAAGGAGACTCTACTAAGATGACTAGACTAGAACTTATTGTCTTGGTCCAATTCTACACCCCAGACATACTCAGCATCATTAGAGTGGGGTCAGGACTCACACTGTAAGCATTGATACTGAAGAGAGTAGGAATAGCTGCCCCAGAAAAGAAAAAAGTGGGATGGAAGTGAGCCATCTTTAAAGATGGTTGTCATGGTTGGCAGTGATTTGGGGTTGTCTCCTAAGACGTTGCTGGAATTGACTATAAAGTTCAATTTAAAGACAAGTTTTTTACTTAGTGCCATATTTAACTGCCACATACTACCTAGGAAAGTTCAGTTCACTGTTTTGGGGAGCACGGACACATGAGTTGATTGACAGCATGACCAGCATGTTATGGTGGAATTGAACCAGGGCCACAGAGAAAAATGTAGGATCGATGACGTCTGGTGGCTCTTACATATCTGTCGCCTTCTGCATTAATGCAAGCAGAGCTCCACAGTGCCCTGGGCTTTGTTAGCATGAGCTGGATGAAGCAAGAATGATGTTTAAATGTTGAAGAGATGAGGTCACCAAGCAGTTTAGAAACACCCATTCCGCAAGTGTCTGTTGAAGATCACTTAATGCTAGACTTCTGCTTCCTTCTGGGGATTTTTAAAGCGTTAGATGTATAGGATGAATTTTGTCAAGAAATAGTTTTTAATTGCATTCATTTTGCTTGGTGTGTGCACACACAAATGCATGCTTGCACACACACGCGCGCGCGCGCGCGCACACAGACACACACACAGACACACACACACACACACACACACACACACACACACACAAATGTGCAGTCAGGGACAGAAGACAATTTGTAGGAGAGATAACTTCTCTCTGTCCATCATGTGAGTCCTGAGGGTTAAATTAAGACTTTTGGGCACTCTTACTAAAAATCCATTGTCTCAAGCCCCATGAATTTGGATTTTTGTTCTGTTTTATCTTATTTTGCAGAAAGCATTGAGTGGGGCATGGTGGTATATATTTATAATCCCAGCACTTAGGAGACTGAGACAGAAAGATGTTGGGTTCTACACGTGAGCTACATCCTCCTCTTAAAGGGGAGGAAACAATGATCCAGAGAAAGTCTTACGAGTGACCGGAAGACCGAGCAGAAAGCATCGCTCCTAACAGCTGACTCTTTTGGTTCCACTTTAGCTCTCCTCTGCTTGTGTCAAGGGACTGCCCTTTCAAATACTCCTCTCTTGCAGACCTAGACTGTGTTTAGGGTCTCTTCCATAGAGCACAGCTGTGATACCTAGCAGTCAGTTGGGTTCCCTTTCCCCATTTCATGCGTTTGTAGAGAATAACACTGTGCAGCATGGCAGAGGAAATGGAGACTTCTTAACTTGAAAGTCTGGAAAGCCAGTGCAAGGAAGACAGGAGACTCATGGGAGCTGGCCTGCTCACTTGGCGCACAGCTTTGATCCCAGAACCCAGGAAACTGAGGCAGAGAATAGTGAGTTTCAGGCCAGTCAGAGCTACATAGCAAGACCCCATCTCAAAATGATGATGATGATGATGATGATGATGATGATGATGATGGTGATGATGATGACGATGATAACTTAAGCATATAGTGTGTATACACACGTGTTTGTCCATGTCCATGTCCCCAAAGCAGCACAAATGGCTTATTCAGTTTCAGTTTTCCTTACAATTAGGGGAATTCCTTGGCTGGGTGAGAGGCTTACACTGTCATATACGGGTTCTCTATCAACTTCTGCTCTGCCTGTGTTATCATTGCCCTCTTAGCCACTGTTTCCCATTAAAAATGACAACTCTGCTGTGCATAGTTTCCTGCATATCTGTGGGTGTGAAACCAAGGAGCACTCTTGCCTTCGTCCCTTCTGTTCCTCTACCTTGTCTCCCCTTTCACACATCACAGTCACACCAGTGGAAAGAAAGATTCCAGTGCCCGGGACAGATTCTCAAGCCTGCCTGCAGCTGCTCCTGAGAGTTAGTGCCAGGACAAACACATCAGCCTACTTATATCTCCAGGACTGTGAAAAGAAAGTGTACGAAATAGCCTTCCTGTGAAAAATTCACGAGGTGGCTGATAAGAGCCACAGATCCAGCCTTGCAGAGAATTTATTTGCAAGGAAATTGATACCCGTGTTATTGATCTGGGTGTCAATCCTGCCAACACTTCATTCTCCAGCCAGCATTTGAAAGCCCGATGAGAAATGTGTGCTCAAAAAACCTGAATCAAACAGCCTGTGAACTCCGCTCCTTGGCAATTTGAACTTTGCCTGGCGAGTTGAGCCATGTGGGATTCTCCAAAGTTCACGTTTCTTATAAGGTGTTGCTCAGAGCGTGCTCTGCTCGCTGTCCAAGACAAGCAGGATACAGTTCCAGCCCAGAGCAAAAGCGCTGCCAACAGCCTTCTCCACAGCGGAGTTCCCCCAAAGATAAGAGAGCAAACTGGGGCTCAGTGATTGAGGTTTTAACCTGAATGTTTATTGCTACTTATCTTCCCACGAGTTTTACTTCAGAGAGTTCTTGAAGATAACTTCTTAGAGTAAGTGAGGTTTGCATTCCAGAGGAAAAGATACATTATTACAACATTCTCTTCCAGAAACGGAACTGTTGGTAAGGCCATAGTTCTGTGTGTCAGCTTTCTTCTTGCTGTGTGTGTGCTGCTCCAAGGCAAGCCTCAGCTGTGGTAAGGGGTCCCAAGGAACTCAAGAGAGGCTGGCAAAGGAAGAGCATGCAAGCACTGACTCAGCAAATTAGGGCTGTCCATAAAGGAAAGGAGGCGGAGCTCTAGCCTCCTTTGTTGGGCTATTCAGTCGCATCTTCTAAATGGCTGTGGAATGAACAGCTCCATCCCCATTATACGTGGACTTTCTTATATGTGGTATCTTCTTGTGTCCTCCTGTGCTGAAAGGAACAAGCTCTGTTGTCAGGGCACCAATCCCATTCATGGGGACCAAGTCAAAGACCTGCCTGGTAATACCATCGTCTTGGGGGTTAGGGTTTCCACACATGAGGGACACATACATTCCAGCCATCGCCAGCAAAAGGCAAACATCTCAACGCCCACTGTCTGAGCTAATGAAGATAAGCAGTACGGGCCTTTCGTTGTGACCCAACTTCTCCATGACCCCGTAACCATGAAGGGAAGTGTGTGCGTATCAGTATCTGTCTCTGCTGTGGTAGGCGGTCAAGAGCTGGAATGAGGAGAGGAACTATCAAATCTTACATTTCCTCATCCTCCTGACATCTGAACCTAGCTTCCCCCAGGTGCCTTTCTAACCAAATGGAGCCACGCACTTCTCACTGAAGTGATGGGGGAAGCCACTAGGCATTTCAGTTTGGGGACTCAACCTTGTTTCTATGAGATCTGCAGCCCGGGGTCTTGCCTGTCTTCCCTGCAGATCTGACTCCTTGGGGACTGGCAAGTGTCGAGGTTCTGACACTTGCAATGAGAGATGCAGGAAACTGATCCATGGCAGAAAGCTAATTGGTAATTTACTATGTGGAATGAACCCTTACAGTAAGCAATACATTTGTTCCTCCAAATCTTCTGCCCGAGTACCTGTGTGCGTAAGCATTTCCATTTCCGCAGGGTCAGTTGCTGCCTCTCGCCGCCTTGCTCCTCTCTCTTCACTGCTGCCCTTTTATCTGGAACTACTACATGGTGTACTACTTCTCACCATGCACCTTGCTCTATTCAGAAAGACTTCAGCCTGCAGCTGAGCTTGTCATTAAACATACATTAGCAGGCTCTAACGGTGTCTCTTCAAAGACTTGCCTGAGTCAGGCCTTTCTGCCGAAGTGCAAGCTGGGCACTGATATGAAAAATCTAGAGTTCTGGACTCGAGAGATGGCTCGGTGGTTAAGTGTGTGCACTGTTTTTCCAGAGGACCTGAGTTCAGTTCCCAACACCCACACCCTGTGGCTCACAACTACTCATACACCAGCTTCAGGGAAATCGAGTACCCTCTCTGGCCTCTGAGGACACCTACAGTCCCGTGTGCATATGTGCATACCCACATACATGCACACACATGCATAATTAAAGACCAATCTTTTTAAAATATGTCCTTCCAGCTTTGACCACAGTTTTAAAAAAGAAAAAACTAGAGGGTCGGGGATGGACAGTGCCTACCTAGCATACACAGAGGCCCTGGGCTCAGTCTCCAGCACCTCATAAGAAAAGAAACTTAGAGACTTTATTCTTCCATTAAATAAAAGTCAAAACGAAAGTACTATCCTGGTAAGGCTATGTGCATGTGGCTAATTTAATGTCCTCTTTTCCAGGCTAGTGAAAGACGTGTTCATCTCGTCGTGTCCCGCCAGGTTCGACAGCCCAGTCCAGACATCTTTCAAGAAGCTGGCTGGATCAGCAATGGCCAGCAGTCCCCAGGCACAGGGGAGAGGAGCACAGCTTCTAAGGTGAGGCCCAGCCAGGCATGTTGGCAGCTCCTGCAAGGGGCTACTTTTTGGGAAAGCTGTATACTTTAATGTGTCTAAGGGTTATCTCTGGACTTTGTCGTTTCAAGAAACACTGTTCATGAACCTAAAAGACCAAAGTCCCGTCTTCATTCTTGGAAGGTGACAGGTGTCTTCCATCCAAGCAGGAGTGAGGAGGAAGGTGCTGGGGAGTGTTAGATCCCAGCTTGCAAGCCTTCTAAGGGACCTGCTTTCTAGTGTAAGCCAAATGCATGTCATACCAAGAACCCTTCTACATAAGGACTGTTTTCCATCTGTTTTCAAAGGCAACAAGCAGTTTGCTTGATTTCTGGTTTTTGAGTTTCCCAACCTGCCTGGAAATTATGATTCCATTACTGTTCTCCGCCCCTTGCTATTTTTAATGTTTGTGTTTGTACAAGAGACTAGGAAGACACTTGTCATACTAGAAGCCCATGGAACATTAGGGAAGCAGGGCCTGGGACAAACCAGGAGCACATGTCTTGTCTTACGGCATTCAAATCCAGAAATTAAAAAAATACATTAAATTATTCATTTATTTTGTAAGTCTAGGTATGTATGCATGTAGGCACACATATGCTATGGTGTATGTGGAGGTCAGAGGATAACTTGTGATAATTGGTTCTCTCCTTCCTCCCACCATATTGGCCCCAGGGCTTAAGCTAAGATCAGCAGATTTGGTGGAAGCTCTTTTGCCTACTGAGCCATCTCAGTGGCCCCAGGAGATTCGGCCCAGTTTGTTCTTGGCTGTGACTTCTATTAGATCCAAGTCTATACTTCATTTAGATATCATCTATTTAACACATTGTCCAATCCAGATCAAGAGTCCTCTGACCTTGATTTTGCATCCTGTCATGATGATGAACAGCTTCAGTAGCCTCTTTCCCTGCTAGTGCGTGTCATTGTGGTACTTGTTACTCACACAAACAGGGCTAGAACATGGCTCAGTAGTTGAGAACACTCATTTGTCCTTCTTGCAAAGGACCTCCTCCAGTTGTTCCTGGCACTCACAAGGCAGCACACAATTCTCTATGACTCTACTTCCAGGGGATCCGATGCTCTCCTGTGTTTCTAAGGGCACTGCTCATACCTGGCGGTGCACATACATGTAGAGGGCAAAATATCCATGCACATAGAGAAATAAATCAATGTTCAAAAACAACCAAACGCCCTTATATATAGCCTATTTCTGAAACATAGATGATGGAATGAATGAATATATTTTTCTTTCCATATCAGGCCATAGGTTGAGGTTTTTTTTTAGTAATATTTGCAAAAGAAATCTCTGCTTTATAATCAGGAGCCTGAGATCACCTTTATTCAAAATCTCCAGCCAGTGACATCTAGATAGATCCTTACATTCCATGTTTCTGTATGGGAGGCATCTAGATAGACCGAGTAGAACTCGCTAAACAGTTGTCTGGATAAGGACTCCCTGGTACCTTTTCCCAATAAATACTGTTAGTGTTGTACATTTGTCTGACAGTATTCATTAATGTCAAACTATATGTGAGAGTTTTAAAAATAGTGCCAGAAGCATGTATCTAACTAGCTGAATTAAGTAGAAAGTGTTATATTTTCATTCATTAAACATATAAATGAGACCTATACACAGCGAGGCTTTATTTTTTTTAAGAATAATTTATTTATTTTATGTATATGTGTACACTGTATCTGTCTTCAGACACACCAGAAGAGGGCATCCCATCCCATTACAGATGGTTGTGAACCACCATGTGGTTGCTGGGAATTGAAGAGTAGTCAGTGTCCCTAACTGCTAAGCCATCTCTCCAGCCCCAGTGAGGCTTTGTCATCCCTTCTGCCTACCTACCATGAGCTATGGAAAAGCCAGGGCAGTCTAATGAGAGCTTTGTTACAACCTGTGTCACGTATCTGAACACTGGGGATCATGCTGACCTGCTGGGAAGCAGTCCTTCCCATCCACACTTGTACCTGCCTTCTACACACCCCTGCCACACCCAGGAAGGGATCCACAGGGCAGTTTGATGGTTTCGTTTTAAGCTGATTTAGGAAAACAACTTGACATTTGATAATAGGAGTTTGAATGCTCCCAAGAGATATCAAGGAAAGCAAGCCATGATTTGTGGGACAGAAAAGCTTCTCCCCAATTGAAGAGTTTGGCACCAATGGGCACCGTCTTTGGGCCTGTAGTCGCCTGTGTGAGAGAGGAAGGGATTCCGACCAGCTCAGTGTCACAGAGACACCTTACCATACCCTAGCACTGACTATCAAGGGTCCTGATGCTTTTTAGATATTTAAAATGTTTTATTTTTTTTTCAAACCCCAGGTAAACATTCTGAAACATAAATATTTCATAAACTTCTTGGTTGCCCATATTTTTAATCAATATGAACTATTTTACCATAAGTCAGCTTTCCAAAGTAGGGAGTGAACAGAAAAGACAGAAGGAATTCTATCTGCCACGCATTCCTCCCCTGACCCAAATTGGGCAACTCAACATGAGGAATCTACTCAGAGCTTTGGGTTTTTCCATCACTACCATCTGTCTCTCTCCCACTCTCCCACTGGTGGGGAAGGCAAAAGGCCATCAGAGACACAGGCCAAGTGCAGTCCTGGTGCCCAGCCACTTGGTTCAGCTGCTTGGAAAGTGCCAAAAATGGGAAAGATGTATAAAGCAGGCCAGATTTTTGCATCTGTGTATGGTTTGCGTGCACGTGCATATATGTGTATTTACAAATACGTGAATGCATGCGCATGTGTGAGCGTGTGCATGCAGACGCCAGAGCATGACATCAGGTATCTTTCTTGATTGTTCTCTACCATATTTACTGATTTTGCTTCTTGCCGAAGCTGAGCTTTGCCTATTTGACTAGTCTTAACTAGCCATCTCTCTCTCTGTGGATCCCTGAACTCTGGATTACACACGAGCCACCATTTTATATGGTTGGCTTTTATATGAGTGCTACAAGATGTAAACAGTAGTCTTCGGACATGTGCAGCAAGTACTCCAGCCAACAAGCCATCACCCCAGGTCCATTATTTAAAAATAAATAAATAAATAAACCTAGAAAAGCTTGCTGGGCTGGCAAAATTGCTCAGTGGGAAAAGGCACTTGCTGTTGAGCCTACCAGAATGTGTTTGATCCCTGGGACGCACACAGTGGAGTAAGAGAACCAGCTTCTATAAGTTGTCCTCTGACCTCCACATGCATGTTCTAGCCTGTGCCCCTCAAACTTCCACACATTCCATTAATAAATATGGTTTTAAATATGAAAGATGTAGTGATATTCACGAACAGTGAGTGTTCTGAGAAGTTGGCCTACTATTATCAAAAATGGATGACGTCCTTGAGAGATTCGGGATCCAGTCCAAAGTTATAAGATCCAGATTTCTACTACCATGGTCCCCAGGCTGTTGCCTTTGTATGTTTAGTATTCCATTCTGCAATGTAAGCTTCTCGGAGTAAACCCTTGCAATCTGTGATGTTACATTTGTGATGCTGGAATTCGGGATGCCGTAACCCTCTTGATGCAAATGGGAGAATATGTGTTCGTGGAGAAGCCTTGTGAGTGCATGCCCCATGTTCTTTGTGTCTGTGCCTTCAGCCTGCAGCCACTTGTCATGAGAAGGTTGTAAGTATCCGAAAAGACCCCAGCGAATCTCTCGGCATGACCGTTGGAGGGGGAGCATCACACAGGGAATGGGACTTGCCTATCTATGTCATCAGTGTTGAGCCCGGAGGAGTCATCAGCAGAGATGGAAGAATAAAAACAGGTAAAAAATCAAGAGAATAAAGGCACTGGGGTGGCAGAGCCCCGGGAGGAGTTAGCAGCAGCTTGCCGAGTTCGCTAACTGCTCTCCCAGAGTCAAGGAGAGCATGTGAGAGGGAACTGGCCATGACTGCTGTGTCCCTTTGAGCAGAATGAGCACGAGTGTGGCTGTAGCCTAGGCTTAACCCTCTTAGAGCATGGGAGTGGACATGAGGCAGCTTTGGTAGGAAAGCTAGAGTTCCTAGACTTTCTGGGCTGAACAGCTAGCCACTGCACCCATGAGCGAGTTGCTTCTAAAGCACAATTTAGTTCTGTGCAATCTGACAGCCCTGTGGATTCTATGGATTGATCCAGCAGTGAAACTAATGTATTAAGTGTACTATTGTGTGGGCTAAATGAGATAAACTTGATGGTAGATCTTCATTCAATAGTATAATTAAGTATTACTAGTGGGACTTTGCTCATTGGTGAGAAATGGACCTCTGTTAGCCACTTGTGCTCTGGGCTCCTCCTCTACATAAAGGAAGGTGTCTAGTTTACCTCTGTGAGTATGTGTTCTTAATAACTGTTCAAGCACACGAAGAGGTCACCTGGTTAAAGGGACAGTTGTGCTTTTTAAGGGCTCAGATTTAAGACAGAAAAAAGTTTCTCAAATCCATTCACTTGAGTGTGGCTAGTACAGGATTTAGGTAGACAATCAAGAGGTGTTTTTTTTTTTTTTTTTTTTTTTTTTTTTTTTTTTAAGTCAGCAAACATTTGAGTACGTCCCTGGTCATTTTCCTCCTGTCTACAATTATTCTGTGTGGAAAAAAAAAAAGATGATGTATAAGAGAAAAAAACAAAAACAGAACAGGAGATAACTGAGAGACTAGACAGCAAGGGCAGGGAGATCCATCTTAATTTCTCTTGCTTCTCAGCAAGCACCAGGGTGAAGAATGGGCTCTGACAAGAAGTGACTTAATGAGATTCCTTGTAGCATGTCACATATAGGAGCAGTTTTGCACAAAGCAGGTGCTTAGCTAATGCTATGCATGGACATGTGTTGACTAGAAATAACTACTCCACCTCCGTGAAAGCTCAGGTTCAGGACCATTCTTTGTCTGCCCTGGGCTCCTGTGCCAGACACTAACACCTGCTTTGGTCCCTGTTTGTTGGTAGCATCCTACATGCTAGGCCCTGTGCAGGTACTGGAGCTTTTTGTCAACTGCTCTCACTGTGCACTAAAAAAAATAGGAAATTAAAAGAGTGGAATTGCAGATTTCTTCGGTTAAGAGTGAAGGAACCTAGCTCTGTAAGGCAACAGGTGAACATTAGTAGGCCATCATTGGAGATTCCTGACAAGCCATTCCCACCTGCTCTACCATCTGCTAAATGGGACCCAGCCTTGTGTCTCTATGAGCTGAAGATATGCGCCTCTCCTCACCCTGCCCATGTGCCCAGTCAGCCTCTGTCCTGTCACACGGAGCAGAATTCCATTTGCACTCAGTGAGGTTGCTTCTGCTTCTCTGGCCTCAGGTGACATTTTATTGAATGTGAATGGGATTGAGCTCACAGAGGTCAGCCGGACACAGGCCGTTGCCATACTGAAGAGCACGCCCTCCTCAGTGGTACTCAAAGCCTTGGAAGTCAAGGAACAGGAGACCCAGGAAGACTGCAGCCCGGCAGCCCTGGACTCCAACCACAACGTGACCCTGCCTGGTGACTGGTCCCCATCTTGGGTCATGTGGCTGGAATTACCACAGTGAGTCCCAATTCAACACCCCTGTGGATTCTATTTCTTAAACCACTCTTTCACTGTCTTGGGCTGGCTCATGGGCAATAGCATCTTGCTTAAGACCCAGTCTTCTCTGTGGGGCTGTCTGAAATAACTGTTTTCTGGTGGCAAATGAAAATTCATATAGAAATCTTAGGGTAGAGGTGAAAGTCTAGACAGAAACTTCTAGGTGTTCTTCTTGAAGCGTTTGTAGTTACCAGATGGTTCATGTAGCAGGGGGTTCAGCTGACTGACAGAAATTCAGCCTGAGTTTCCATGCTTATGAGCTGAGTTGCATCTGCTCAGGTCAAGTTTCATCTTCGCCGGGGTATGTGTGGGAGCTACAGACCGGCTGTGGCCCTACTCTGAGGCTTCTAGAAGCTCTGACTATGTGTACACACAGCAGTACAGCAGAACACTGTGGCTTCAGAGAGTTAAGCGTCTGCTAGCTGGGGATACTTCTCAGAGCATCTTTTCCCAGTGACTCTTCTGGAAAGTTCTTTAGGAAACAACTAGGTTGCCATTTTTTTTGAGGTATAACAATGAACTATAAAATTACCTGACCCAACGGATTCAAAGGATTTGGAGAGGTCCCCACAAAATGGCTCTGCACGTGAACTATTTAAAGGACAGATACATTTGATGTTTGCTACTTTGGACCAGAGCAAAATCTACTGGCCTTTAGATTGTTGTCTACAGGTGTGCAGCTTAAATGTTCAAAATAGGTGTCACCAGTGATCAGAACAGGCGAAATAATGGAAGCAAGGTATTTATTTGGTTTTAAAACATTTTCTTGAAGGTAGAGATAGTTCTTATTTATTTAGTAGCCTCAAATATAATCTGGTCTGGATTCCCTTTGGCTTTTCCACTAGTTGATAACATTACTTTCTATATCAGTAGGCCTTTAAAAGTCCTAATTTCCTTTAAATGAAATTTTGGAACTATAATCCCAAGTCTGTTTATAGCTTTTGTTTGAAAGCTCCCTCGTTAGACTCCTCAGTGTTCCCTTGTGTGAGGCAGAGAGCATTGAGCCCATGGCTCCTCACTTCCCCTGCGTGCCACCCAGTGTTGGCAGCAATTCTCTGCTCTTGTTGGAAAGGAGCCGGGCAGTGGTGGCGCACGCCTTTAATCCCAGCACTTGGGAGGCAGAGGCAGGCGGATTTCTGAGTTCGAGGCCAGCCTGGTCTACAGAGTGAGTTCCAGGACAGCCAGGGCTACACAGAGAAACCCTGTCTCGAAAAACAAAACAAAACAAAACAAAAACAAAGGAAAGAGTGAAAGGATACAAGATGACAGGGACTTCTAAATCCTTGGAGCCTTTTCCTGTCCTTCCTTCCTGCCGTATTTAATGACATGGTGAGCAGGTCAGAGGTACCAGAGCAGAGGGAATGGGAAGTAGCTCTCCTTTCCTGAACCTTCAGTCACTCAGAAGTAACTAGCATTACCCAGGTCCTGAGTATGTGTCCAGGGAAAGTCTATGTCAGAGGTTGATTGTTTCTGCAAAATGCTGGTGTGCTTGAGCTTATAGGTCTGGGGTCTTGGCAACCGCTCAGTCTGCTGCTGTAGCATTAAAGGCAGCCATAGACCATCCATGAACGAAAGCTCACGGCCCCAGCCTAGATATCAGTGTACTCACTCAAACACAGTGGTGGCCTTCCCTCCACATGTGGCCTGTCCCTTTTATGCCTAATGTTCAGAAGAGCTGCCCAGTCCTTTCAGCTCTCTGGGGACCCCGGATGTGTGCCCTGGATATCTGCTCTTGTATTTTTTTCTAGACTCTTTTGGTTCTGTTTGCTTGCTGGGCTTGTTCTCCTCAGCTGCCCCACTCTCTGTTGCTCAGTCGAATGACTGCTCCTTTGTGACCACTTTTATTACTTTTCCTATTCTGCTTGCATTCTGTATGCTACTCTTCCCTCAGTGTATTGTCTTTGATTTTCTTTTTTCCTTCTTTCCTCTCTCTACCCTCCGCTTCTTTTGAGACAAAGCCTTGGTATGCAGCCCAGGCCGTCGGCAAACTTACAGCAACGCTCCTGTCTCTGCCTTCCAAGTATCGGGACTATAGACATGTGTGACCATGCCTGGCATCACCTTTGAAATCTCATTTGCACGGAGCTCTTGCTCTTTACATAGAGAAATTGCTGCATGGGTATTTTAAATCATAGCGATATGATTAATTATCAATTTCATATGCCATAGAGGCATTTCATTTGTGCAACACTTTTCTAGTGAGTGGCTTTCCTTATTTCTCCCCACCTGCTTTCTTATGTAGCATTATTAACTGTGTTGGTTCAAATATCTTTTTGTAGGATATTTTTCCCCCTCCTGGTCAGCTGTCTCCTGAAGGCTGATAAAAGGAAGGGTCAGAGCCATATTCCAGGTATAGGGCTTCTGTGTTCTCCTAAGCCAACTGAGGTCAACCTAGTAGGCTACTCATACCCAGGCTCCTTCCTCTTCCCCTCGTGGGCATCTGCGTGAGTTCTCACTGCTTTGCACGTGCGAGGGAAACCTGCCTGCCCACTTCTGCTGTGGTTAGTGCAGGCTATGGGGTCCTTTCTGCTGTGGTTAGTGAAGGCTATGGGGTCCTTACTGCTGTGGTTAGTGCAGGCTATGGGGTCCTTAAGCTGAATCTCCTGTTGCTCACTACCCTTTATCAGCCCCCCCCCCACACATGGTAACTCTTAATTTTGCTTAAGATGATGGACTCTGCATTTCTGCTCCTAGGTCTCCTAGCCGATTTGATAGTGAGTTTAATATACAAAGGGAACCATGTCTTCTTCATTCTGTCAGATGACACTTGAACACAACTACACTGGCACTTTTCAGGTTTCAGTCCTGTCCTGGCCTCATCTCAGTGGGAGAGCTTCAGTTTCCAGGGGTGGGGGTGGGGTGGAGTGGGGAGGGGGGTGGGGTGGGAAGGGGTGGGGTGGGGTGGGGTGGGGGTGGGCATCCACTCATAGCTCTCATCTTGAGTACTCAAAGCTCTTACCAACACAGTAGCATTATCTTACATGTCTCTAGCCATTGAAGGGAAGTGACGCAGTAAGCGATTCCAAACCACACCTCGGCAAAATCAATTCTACCCGAGTTGTTAGATTTAGACTATGATTAAACCTTTACGACACATGCCCAGAAATGTCTAATTTACAATACATTTCACCTTTCACTTGACAAAGCACGAGAAAGGATATGTGCCCTAATACACAATCTTGCCAGTTACCTAAAGTCCTCCCCAACTCAGTGAAGAAACATGTGCCAGCAGCAAACCTAGAATCAAGAAATTGTGGCAGTCTATACTGAGATGCAATCCAACGGAGCAGAAATCTAAGCCAAGACGGCAGTAGCCTTAGTATGCCATGCTGGCATTTCCTGTGTGGAGCCAAATGGCCAGGAGTAAGAGTAGGTGATAAAGATCCAGATAAAAATGCTTTAGTAGTCGTGTGCTCCTTGATAGCACCATATGCTGGGGGGGGGGGGGGGGCTTTAGCAGCTCCAGACCTTCTGCCAGCTAGACAAATTATCAGCTGCCATTCAACAGAGAACACCGATGACATTTTACTTTGTTGGCTCTCAGGGCCCACATTCCACATCTGGGAGTTCTTCAAAGCATGTTCTCATCTGGACTAGCATGGCAGAAATATGCATTAATTCAGTTCTCTTTTTGCCTACGAATTTAACCCTTTCCTCTCCCCAAGCCCCAGACATACTTTAACTGGGATTGCTAATGTTGAAGGGGAAGGAAACAGGCATCAGTATTTTCTTTTTCTAGCTAAAGTTTGACACTTAGATCATGAGCTAGGTCCATTGTGTTGGTATATCTAAGTCATGCAGTGTAGGGGCAGCTATGAAGCCACTAATGTCTATGAGCCCTGAGTAAGACCAGAGTGTCTTCTGAGAGCTTCACATGCTCTCTGCAGTCAAGAATCACATGCTCTGTGACTCAGAAGGAAACTAAGGTTCAAAGCTGTCAGATGACATGCTCATGCTGCATGGCTGAGCTGCAAGCTAAGCCGGACATTCCTGACTGAGTCTATGATTTTAATCACGATGTATTAGTAAGTTGGAAGCAGCCCCAAGAGAATGCTAAACCCATATTTAGCTTTAGCTGATTTATGTCTTTGTGTTTTTTTGTTTTCTACCATAAAGCTGTAGAGTTGTTTACATAATAACATAGTCTTGCATCAGGATAGAACAGATAGCTGCTTGCTGCTTAATCTATAATTTCTCATAATTTCTATCTCCTTCCTTGTGTGATTGAAAAGTCACACAACCAAATGGCAACATCATTTCAAGACCAAAGTTATTTTAAAGTCATATCAAACACTTGCCCACAAGCCTACCTATATTTAATATGTAAAATGATGCATTTTAATGTTTATTACAACAATGGGTAGACCCTTCAAAAAAAGCCCTAGTATTTTAGAAGGTCTGAAACTGCTGTTGAGTAGACATTTACTGATGAAACAATGAATCCTTTATGTACTAAGAAAAGTCTTTTATTGACTTCAGAATCTAGAGGGCAAAATATCCTGATAAAAGCATCTACTCTTATGAACTATAAAAGTCATGAAAGGTTACCATAAAATGCTCTGCAGACCGTTTACTTAGAGCCTCATTTGAGCAGATTTTTTTATCCCACCTGGATTGGATGAGCTCTCTGCCCACGTGGTTAATCATCAACTAAAGAGAAATACTTTGTTCATGAGCTGAGTAGCACATGGTGGCAGAGTGCCAGCAGAGAGTGCTTAACATAGGAGTCCTAAGTTAGCCACAGGGAGAGGCTCTCTGCATTCTATCCAGAGGTTAAATTAGTGGTAATGTTTACAAGTGAGTTAGGGCAAAAAGCTGAACTATCCAAACAGGGCTAACAAAATTAAGATGACATTTTGTAAAAGAACAAAAACTGGTTATGTAACAGAAACTGCTTATGTGGTCAACTTTCTATTCTCAAGATAAGCCCAATCTATTGTTTTCCAAACTTGGCCATTGCTTTTCTTCTATAAATACATTAATATTCAGTCTTGGTGTTTTGGATTTGTGATTCCAACATAAAAACAGTGATGAGAACTTTTTTTTTAAAAAAAGAGACAATAGGTCAAATTAAGTCCAAAGTATTCAAAATTATTAAATTCTCTATGGATAAGATAATGCAATAATCTAAAGTATGGAGAATCAACTCATGATCTCTGCTGCTCCCACACCATGGGAAGTACCTTATGAATCAATCTAGTCAGAGACATGGGCTTGACACTCTCTTGGCTACTAGACAGTTTTCATTCTAACATTAAACTTGTTTTGGCTCCTTGTTTTTTAAGAGGCAATACCTCCCTTGTCTTAGTAAACCTCTGACTTAAACCTAGCCAATATTGCAATGCTTTGTTGAGTAAATTGGTATGAGGAAGAATAGAGGAAATTTTAAAAAATTAACTATAAGTGTCTTGCCTACATGTAGGTGTATATACCTGGTATGTGTGGAGGTCAAAAGGGTGTCTGGATTCCTGGAACTGTAGCTACAGACAATTATGAACCATCATGTGGGTACCAGGAACTGAACCTGGGCCTTCTGGAAGAGCAAAGTACTCTTCACTGCCGAGCCATCATTCCAGCTCCAAACCTTCATTTCTTGAGCAGCTCAAGGTTTCTCCTACTTAATTCGCTCACTTGAGTTAAATTTCCCTGTGAGCCTAACCATAATCTCACTGGAAAAATGACCAAAGCCCTTGCCATTCCTTACACCATGCCAAGTCTTTCCCAATTAGACCTAAATTAAAAGAATGAGCTCAGAGTAGGAAAAAGCTCACATTCACATCAAGAGGGTAAAGTCACTTAATCTGAAAGGTCACCAATCTAAACCAGCTGCCAGAGTTCCCAGTGGCGATGAAGTAAGGCAAGGGGAAAAAAACCAGTCATCAGTCTCATGCTGACAGAGCTTAACATACTGAGGTTTTGCTGCTATAACAGAAAAAAAAAGGTAGGAACATGAGTTCCTTCCTGAATGCATGCTACAGGACAAGGATTTTGCAGAGCACTGAAATTCTCCAAGATCAAGAGCACGGTACATACTCAAACATCCAGAAGTTGACCTAAGCCAATGCCTTCTTCACTATGAAGAGCTGAGGAAACAGATACACTTGTAATTTAATAGTAAGTTGACTAGTTTCATAATTTTAGATAGTGTTTACAGCTGGTCAACATAAAATATTTGGTCAAATAGGGGCCACAGAAATACTTACTGAAAAAAACAAACTACAAAAACCAAACAGCCCCCCCTCCCCCAAAACAATGGTCCAAAGACCAGGAAACATTTCAGAGACTGCTCTGTATACCTAGTTATATATTTATATGTTCTAAAGCGTTATGGCTGGAACACTGGAACATACCCCTGGACAGGAATCATCCCATTACTACTTTCCTACCAAAAAAAAAAAAAAAAAAAAAAAAAAAAGCACATGTCAACCAAGGTGGGAATGTGTGATGCTTTTATTACAGTCAGATAAACTGAAACTGAACAGTGTGGTCTCTAGAACAGCACAGCTCCTACATCCTACAGGATGTGTGTGCCACTCACAGAAAGTTTATGGCAATTAAGACAAGTACTTACCAGTAGAAATGAGTTTTCACTAAGTAAAATTGATGTTTTTTTTTTTTTTTTTAAATAACCGTTTCAATGAAGGACATCTTATACATGATGTATGGATATGTCAATTCCTCTAAAAAAAAGATATGGGCTTGTTTTATTTCAAATGAAAGGAACAGTATGCAAAAGGCTATTGTATTAGTCAAGGGTCTCTAGAGGAAATGATAGAATGAATACACACACACACACACACACACACACACACACACACACACACACACACACACACACACACACACACTGGTTTACAGGCTGTGTGGTTCAGCTAGTCCAACAATGGCTATCTACCAAGAGAAGGTCCAAGAATCCAGTAGTTGCTCAGTCCAGGAGGCTGGAGTCTCAGCTGGTCTTCAGTATCTGCTGGAATCCTAAAGTAGGCTCTAAAGCCAATGAAGGGATGGACTTGCCAGGGAGAGCAAGAACAAGCAGGCAAACAGCAAGCTTCCTTCTTCCATGTCCTTATATAGGCTGCCAGCAGTGGCCTACCTCTACATAAGACCTAGACTAAAAGTGGGTCTTCCCACTTCAAATGATTAAGAAAAAAGAACCCCGCAGAGGTGAACCCAGCCACTTGAGTTTTAGTTAATTCCAGATGTAATCAAGTTACAACCAAGAATAGCCATCACAGTTGTTAAATAACAAGGTCAGCAATCAGTGTAATGACCAAACTTCATTGCTTAAAATTTCACAAGATCATTTTTATTGATTATCAAAAAGCAACTGATTATTTTAAGGTACAGTGTATCAACAAAACATTTCTACCAACATAAAAACACTATCTTCCAGTCAAAAGCCGTTCCTAGACCATAGATACACCCTAGAGCACCTCCCATCGTCCCACACACTGTAACACAGCTGTTTGCACTCAGCACTGGCAGCCGGCTCTCCTAGTTGAAGGTTGTCCTGGTTCTCAGGCCAGCGGTGCTGCTCCTCCTTTCCCTCTGTACCCTCTGCTGCAGCTATGCCATGTTCTTTTCCTACAACTGCTCCACTACTCACTTTATGTCTACAGTCTTCTCTAAGTTTGTGTGAGTATAAACCAGTATTTCCCAAGGTCAATACAAAGTCTACAACTTAATGTAAGTTCATTAGCATAAGTTAAATTATTTTCCTTACGATTAATCGCTAATTCAGAGAATGTTTCTCTTCTTTACAAATTATGTAAGCCCCTATGTATATAAAAATTATATTCCCTCAGTATGTTCCACTATGGGTTATCACTAGAAGTATTGAGACACATCCAACTTTTAGCTCATGCGTTACTATGTCCTTAACCAAAAAATGTGGCCATCTTTCTCAGCAGAGACACGACTATAACATAATACTAAATCCTTCTGTTGAAAGGAAAGTATTCAGCTATGGAAAAGAGAGATCAAATACAAAAGCTGACTAAGAGCATAAAAAGTTGCTGTCACTTCTGAGGGAGACATATGCAGTATTTTTCATCTTAAAAGTGTTCCCAAAGGCAGGGCAGTGGTGGCGCACGCCTTTAATCCCAGCACTTGGGAGGCAGAGACAGGCGGATTTCTGAGTTCAAGGTCAGCCTGGTCTACAGAGTGAGATCCAGGACAGCCAGGGCTACACGGAGAAACCCTGTCTCGAAAAACAAAAACAAAAAAAACAAAACAAAAAGTGTTCCCAAAAAATGAATGAGAGAAGTCACAGCTAGTAAACTCAACTGTGCATACGCTAACTATGTCCTATTTCAGGTACTTATATAACTGCAAAGATGTGATCCTTCGGAGGAACACAGCCGGAAGTCTAGGCTTCTGCATTGTGGGAGGTTATGAAGAACACAGTGGTAACAAACCTTTTTTTATCAAATCCATTGTCGAAGGAACACCAGCATACAATGATGGAAGAATCAGGTAATGATTACTTAGCAAAAATTAATATTCAAGTATTTTGCTTTCTACATGTATAAACTTGGCCCCACTTGAAAGAAAAAGCATAGATTATAGTTTCCTGAAGAGTGAGAAATTAAAACATGAGTGTACTAGTTCGGCAGTAAGAAATCCAAAACTCTAACTGGCCTTGGTCCTACCTTGCAATTCCCTATATACTGCTACACCTTCTAGCACAAGCTGAGTGGAGCGTGGAAAATTTAAGAGAAGAGGGAAAATCAGATCAGAATTAAAGTGGCCAAATACGGCAAACTCTAGGACCACCCAAGTCCACGCTGAGGAGCTTCAACCATGACGTAGTTCTGATCAAACTGCTGTGGTTTTTTTCAGATGTGGTGACATTCTTCTTGCTGTCAACGGTAGAAGCACGTCGGGTATGCTACACGCTTGCTTGGCAAGGATGCTCAAAGAACTCAAAGGGAGAATCACTCTCACCATTACCTCTTGGCCTGGTACTTTTTTATAAACTCAATGATGGATCTTAGAAAAATCACAGATAGGCTAGGTAAAATTGTATTTATCTTGTCAATTTTTATATTTAAATACTATATTGTAAAAAATGCCAGAAAAAGTATGACTTATGAAAACAAGTTACACCTCAGAAATGTTCTCAAAAATAAAAACTAATGATAATTTTTATTTGGTGTGGAGGACTTCTCATCACTCCAAATCTTTTAGGTTTGTATTTTTTATCCAATAAAAAGCCCATAACACTTACATGGTTGTATGCCACACTTAATTCAAGTCGATTACAAATATGGTATAAGTGGAGTTGGAGACAGCACATTATGGGTGTTTAAGTTTAATGGCAGTGATTTAAACAAGCAATGATATCTTCTAAGTGACACGGTCCTCTTCCTGGTGGCTCTAACGCCTCATTCTTTCACACACCATGTCCCCGGCTCCACCGCTGCACCGTAACCCCTCTTGGGGTTAGTCCAGATTGTAACCTGTGTTCTGGTTTTAATAAGCAATGACTGATGTAACACTACTGTCACTGAGTTTATTTTTATTCTTAATATGGAGACGGTATAAAAAATACCCCATGTTCTGCGCTACCATTGAGCCTTGGAAAACACCTTGACCCTTGCTCAAACGGATGGCCATGAAGTGGTCCATGCCCTGCCAGTCAGGTCCATGTGCCTGCCGGGAAGCAGAAAAGTTACACAGTCGGGGCCAACCAAAGGCCTCAAGACCATTTATGAACTTCGATATACAAATAGTCCATTTAGTTACCATGGAGCCAAATTCAGAACACTGAAAACCTGCTATCAAAACCTGTGATATCAACAATGTGTCCAAGTTCTTGAAGATGCAGGATGTCACAGCAGTAAGGCTGACTTCATTTCAAGAGGGCTTCTGCAACACAACACTCTTCTGCACAGAATCCCACTAACTAGAATGCTAGCCAAGATGAGTCCCTGACCTTCATCGTACTGTGTACACATGGCCAACCTCAGTTCTAAATCCCCTGCTGATTTATTCATATTACTTTCTTAGATGTAAAGCCATTTCTGTCTTTTATTCTTTAAATATTACAAGACAAAGATTTTTAACTTAACACACAAAAAAATGCACTTTTATTTTGGAAAAGAAAAAGTTAACGTTTCATTCTAACAGAACAAGATTAAAGGTATATTTCTCAAACATTATCCAGAAAAATAAGGAGATTTATAGCATCTATTTCCAGCACTGACGTACATAGGAGGCGGAGCCTACTCAGCAGGGGCGGCTTCAGTGCTCTCCTGTTCGGGGACTGGCTCGCTGCCAGCCTCTTTTCCTTCTTTGCTTCTTTTAGACTTTTTGTGCTTGTGTCTTCTGTGACTGTCCCCTTCTTCACTTTCATGACGACGTCTACTATTACTGCAGGAAAAGGAATTGTGTTTAGCAATGAGAACAAAATCAATCTGGTTTAACCAATCAATGTAACCCTGGATTTTGGATAAACTTGTTTTCTGATTTTGGAGAGTTATTCTGCATGAGATTTTACACATAGATCACATTTGGGGTTATCGTCACCCATACCATCCCAGATTTCCAGCACCCATTACTTTGTTCTGAAAGACTTTATGCAAATCTTTTTCTGAAAGTCTTTAAAACTGGAACAGAAAATACTATTTTATAGGGTGAATTTTCAGACACAATGGGCATTAATTAAAAATAGATTCTAATTTATTTTAAAATCGCAGACCACAAATTTTTTCCTTAAGCCAAACAGCATTTTAATATTTTATTATAAAGTAGGGTCATATGCCCAAATTCCCCTCTATCAAATGATAATATAAAACAAAAACCACCCAGACATCTTATTTTTATCACATGCTAATTTTGTCTGGAAGATATTAAAAGAAATGCAACCTTGTTAGATTTAAAAATTGTTTTTGATGGAAGAAGCTACACCAGGTTGCTCTTGGTCTTTAAGTTAGGAATAGTCTACAGTTAGCTATTTGGAACTGGGCAACTATAATAAAGAGCAAACCTGCGAGAGGACTTGTGTCTTGTTTCCTCCTTCTCTCTGTGACGTCGTTCTCTGTGCCGCTCTTCCTTCTCCCGACTAGTTCTATGGCGCTCATAGCCCCTCTCTGCATACTCCCTGTATCTGTACCGCTCTTCATCACTGCAATGGAAGTGCAAACGCTGATACCAGGACCGTAATTTAGCTGACTGAAATGGAAGAACTTCTGAAGCCCAATAAAAGCCAGCACGTTAACTTGTATTTGCTGGACCTAGTCACAGATCAATGACACATCTAACTTAAGAAGGCAGCGCACTAAAATAATGGCATCCTGTTATATCTGTTTTAATGACAGGTTTCATGTTATGTCACATTTTATTTCTGGAAAAAAAGAGACCTATAGTTGACTTAAATTTTAATCAACAGATATTTCTTTTTGCTCTCATTTTATAATTATATGTATTTATAGATCTCAGATATATGGGGGGTAAATCTTATCTGCAAAGCACTGGCCATGTAGTAAAGATTCCAAGAATATATGGCTCACAGTGGCTTCTAAAGTAGAAGGCAGACAAAAGAGGTTAAAAAAATGTTAAGTGTTTGCTTTTTACCAGCAGAAAAATAGTACAACTTCCACCAGGTGCAAAGGAACAAACATAAAGGAGAGAGTCACCCACCCACATCTGCATCACAGGTCACACAACCTGAACATCTCAGCTATTTCACCCAGACCTATCACTGTTTCCGCCCACTGTGTATATTAAAGACAACACGAGGCTAAAAAGTTCAAATGCACGGATACAAATACAGCTCTGTTTTCTGGGGATTACACACATGTACTACCATGTCTGGTTTTTCCTTTATTGTATCTGACATGAGAGTCAAGATTTTAAAACACAGTATCAGACAATTCTGTTATTTAAAATAAACATCTTTTAGAATACTGTCAAAAGTTTTAGTTTTAAAAAATGTGTTCAATAAAAATAATTAGGAATTTGTATGTAGCAACAAAATGCTCAAGAATCTGCCTGGGAATAACAGGCTCAGGGGAACGAATACACTGTACAGAAGAACCAGCCAGCCTGTGGCCACCTAGCGAAAGGGGTGGTCAGTAATGATATTTAATGCCAGAACACATTGCTGCCCTAATAATGACCTAGGCTATATTAAGACTGTACAATGTTTTATAAAAACATGTTTTAATGCACACATACACATGTAGGAGTACACCCATGTTTTTTTCCTAAGGAGCATGTTATTGACAGGCAGTGCAGAGTGGCAGTGTGTCCATGAATGCACAGCACGTTCTAATCCTGTGCCACTGGGAATGCTGGATCACTCCTTTAAATCTCAAGGTTTCTCATCTGTAACTGGCAATCTTTTTCAAGGCTTCTGTGAAACCAATATTAATGTTTATAAAGTGCGTGGTGACAGTAAGCAATCAGTAAGTGGAATTCTTGCCCTGAAAGGATAGCTCAGCGGGGAAAGGTACTTGCTGCCAGGCCTGGCCACCTAGGTTTGATCCCCAGTTTCCCTATTGTAGAAAGACTGAATTGACTTCTGCAAGTTGTCCTCTGAGCTCTAAGGGGTGGAGGGGACGAGCATGTGCACATAGCACATTATAAATAAATGGAATTCTTCAAGGAACTTAGTGCTTAAATTTTCAGAAGCAGACAATTTCCCATAAAGGTTTCTGGGCCTCTAATAATTCTCTCCAAGGCAAAACAAAAGTACAGTAACAAATGAATATTACAATTAACTCCATCAACAAATGAGGTTTTCTTTGTAATGACTCCAACTAAGCTGGCATAAAATAGCGAAAGCCGGTTACCTCACACCTTCTTCATGTGTACGCAGCCCTCCTTCTCCCCTGTTGTCCTAGAGCCAATTCATGGGGCCTTGAATGCTGTAGGCAGTCATATGAACAACAGACTGATGGGGAGTCGCCCTTCATGAAGACGACAGCAGCAGCCCCCCATCCCTCTCTGACCCACGCCACAGTGCAAAGGTTGCTCCAGGCCTGGAGCTCATTAGAGCACACTTCCTGACATGCTAAGCCACCAGCCTTCTTTCTGGCCCTCAATTAAACTGCCTTGAAAACACATGTTACAACTGCGCTCTAATTTTCAAAACAGTGATCCTGTAATTTGTAATGCAACACATACTATCTATGTTTTGCTTTTAGAATATTTGTGTCAAGTCTTTAGAAACAGATTTTACTTCAAATGTGTATTTCCCAGTACGATTTTCCTAGGACAAGTCAGAACACAGAATTCCTCTACCTTTTTTGCTTTTCTGGCCTTAAGCTTTTTCTCAAATTTAGTAATGCCTTAAAACTCAGCAACCTGAAAATAAACATGGATTAACCACTAACATTTCCAATGTAGCAGAAACTCAGTAGTCCCTGTGTGCGTGGTGTGCTGCAAGAATCCTCTTGCGATGCATTTCTGCACTAAGATTCTTGACTACTGCACACTTTATAGACAATATGCTACTTCAAAGGGACATTTCAACCGCATTAAAGACCAGTCAACTTCCTGAAAAAAATTCTGCCCTTGAACTTAAGCAGAACTGTTCATGTCGGTGGCTGTGGCCAGCACTGTACGTCCCACTTACATGTATATGCCACACTGTCATTTACCTATTTGGTCAATAAAATTGTATTAAATACCTACTGTGTGTTAAGTCATGAGCAAACTGGGTGGGAGGAAAGGTATTTTCATCATCTTTTCCAGTTCTTTGTCATACACTCTTTGACTGAGTCAGCTTAACTGTACTATGAATTTAATGTGTAAAGACAATGTATGAATATTTATGCATTTTAGGATACAGCACTATTTCTGGCTTAGAACAGGACTCAAAATGTCATTCACATGAATGCAACATTAAAATAAATAGATGGGACACTCAGTAAATCAGTATTTTTAACTCACAATACATATTTAAATTGGCAATTTTATTGTAAAATAATATACAATAGGAACATATTATGAATTACCAACTAATTAAACATATCTAAAACAGGATGGAGACTAGCATGAGAGAGCATGGCTCTGCCGGTATGCGATTCTCCATGTGACCTAACCAGAAGCAATCATTAAGAAATTAAGTTTAGGTAACAAGACAAATCTATGAGGGGATATAAAATTCCTTTAAGGGTCAAGTGAACAAGTACTTCGAATCTCAAGAACAGAATGAGTGTGATGTCAAAATGGCTTTCCTAACCATACCTTGAGCATTCTTTTCCCAGTGAACTGGGATTCATCTCCTCACATCAAATAAAACTGAGTAAAAATGAAGTGTGCTCAACGCCCTGCACACCCAACAAACCTGTTGAAAACACTTGGGGTGGGGCTGTGCTCCCGCTCCCGCTCCCGCTCCCGGGTGCGCTCCCTTTCTCTGTCCCGGTCTCGCTCTCGCTCTCTGTCTCGGTCTCTCTCTCGGTCTCGGTCTCGATCTTTTTCTCTCCGTGCATAATAGTCCCACTGCTTGGTGGTGTCCACAAGGCTAGGCCATGAAGGAGCGGAACTGGTAAGGTGGGGAAAGGCAACTAAAGGAAAAAGCACATTAAAAGCAAAGGTTATGGTACTCACTAGTATACTCTATTTGCCAAGAATAAGAAACCACAAACTTTCCAATATCAAAAACAGAAATAAGAAGACACTGTTCATTCCCCAGCACCCACAGGACAGCTAACAACTGTCTGTAATTCCAGTTCCAGGGGAATCAGATGACACCTTCTGGTATCCATGGGCACTGCATACATGCACATGGTGCATAGATACACATGTAAGCAAAGCGTGTGTGTGTGTGTGTGTGTGTGTGTGTGTGTGTGTGTGTGTGTGTGTGTGGTCTTTTATAAAACCATCTTCTTTAATAAATCCAGTCTGAATTCATGAGTACATGACATAAAACACATGGGAAAAGGATTTGAGAGGAATGGTTTCATGAAGATGAAAGGGTTCTGAGCACTGACTACAATTCCACAGGACCCAAATTTGATTCCCAGCACCACATGGCTGCTCACAACCATCTTAAGTTCAGTTCCAGGGGATCTGACTACTCTTCTCTTTTCCATGGGCACCAAGGATGCTTGTGGTTTATACGCAGACAAAAAGCAACAACAACAAAACAAAAAACAAACAAAAAAAATTATGTGTACACACACACACACACACACACACACACACACACACACACACACACACACACACAGGCAAAACACCCATACTCAAAAAATAAAATAAATTTTAAATATTTCCTTAAATAGAGAAACTGGGCCTATTATGAAGTTTTGGGTCACAGGGAGCATGTTCTCCAGGAGGACTGTGGGTCATAAATCTCTTCTTCTTTCACTCATTTCTGTCCTGGCCATCAGGTGAATGGTATGGCTTCATTACACAATACCACCACACAAGGCTTAAGAGTCATGAGTTGGTCTAAGTTACGGATCTTTAAATAATGATTTAAAAAGCTAATTTCCTACTATTCCTGAAAGACTTATTTTAAACTAGGTTTCACTCCATAAGCAGTCTTCAGAGCATATCCAGAAAAATTATTTTATGTTGCTCAGGGGTACGAGGATGAATTATAAATTCTAAAATAAACAAAATGAAGGTAAAACAGAACAGCAAACAGTCTATTTTCTTTATTGTAAGCTTCATCTGACTAGGATAAGGAGAATCTCTTCTCCTAATTTTTACAATTCGCTTTAATTAAAGGCTTGTCCCTGTGAGGAAAGTTGGGAGCTATACGGACAGAGCTGAGTTCTTAATTATCCATTTAAAAACAATTCTACAGGATTGACTCAGGACTCTCAGAAATGACTTTCTGATATGGTCACTGTTTCACCTGTACTGAAGCAAACACATAGGACAGTGACAGAAACTCCTGATGCCATAAAAAAGGTAAAGCCCAAACAGACGAACGCCATGAGCGATGCGTAGGGAACGCTTACATACCACAGGCACTGTGCTAAACTCGAGCTCTAGCTCCAGTTTACACGAGGAAAAGATTTGAATTTATCCAATGTTCCCTAAGATAAGCTGGACCCAAATCCAAGCACAGGCACCAGAGAACCCACGAGTTAACAATTACTTTATACTGCTCCGGGGTAAGGAAGAGGGAGGGAGCTTGTACCCTGCTGGAGATGGTGGAGCTTGTGAAAAATGGTGGCTTGGTCAAGAGCAGGAGGCGCCTCAGGGACTCCCACAGCCTTAGGGGAGTGTTTTACTCAGTTTAATTCCTAAGCACGGCACCAGGACACACCACAGAAATGCCTTTTAAGTCCACTAATATTTCTTCCACTTTCAATGGAGGACACAGGACAACATGTGTCCACCTCCGGATTAGTGCTGTAGAGACCAGAACCTGCTACTCTGAAACACAGGTCCCGTGAATGATGATGAGGTAAAGGCAACTGAGAAGCCACATAGCTAAGAAGAGCTCTACCCTCTCCCATCTGCCCACAAGCAGGAAACCAAACCCACATAGGCTCGGGTACATCTCTTGCTCTCTCTACTAAGAATGGAAATTGATCACGGGAGATCCTTAGCCTGGAGACCCACCGCTGGCTCTTTTCTTTATTATTGGCTTTATTTCATTATCCTTTTGGTGGTGGGATCTGAACCCAGACCCTCACTCACACGCTCATACATTCTATCATTGAAGCATGACCTGAGCCATTAATCCAGTCAGTTAGTCAGAACCAATGAGTTTAACTAGAATTTCTTATAGGAGCGTGGATGGGGTATTATTTACAGGCACACAGGCAAGTGGACAATTTACCGATGGCTATGAAATGCCTCTCTCTACCTGAGTAACCAGCAGCATGCATACCCTTAGGGAAAGGTGGGGCTTCTTATTGATGGGCCCAGTTATTTGCTTTGATCAAAGTTTCTGTGTGAGTGCAATGGCCACATCATACTTAGAAGACAGGCAGTGCTTCACAACTTCCCACCCTATCTCCTCCGACTTTGTCTGAACCTTCCAAGGGTGACACAGATGTCCAATTAGGAATGGACATTCAACAGGTAGTTTTGGATCTCTTATTTACCGTCTTTGTTGCAGATATCATCTAACCCAGACTCCTCTAAGCCCTCTCTCTCCCACATCACACGGTGAGACGAGCTCATGATGCCCATGCTTCGCTCTTGCTGTCTATCTTTGGGAGGGGGTTTCACCTAACAACTGTGTACAGGATTGTTCTTCTCACCCACTGACATGCTCAGTATCCCTTGAGGGGCTCAGGACCTCAGTGGAGAAAGCACCCAAAGAAAGGAGTATGGTGAGAGACTCAAGTGGAGCTTGATTGGCACATGACCTCAGTTCCTGAAGCAGTGGCACTCTAGGACAGACTCCAACAGGAAGTCATCCTGCTCTGAGGGAAGGGGTCATCAAGCAGCATCACATTGCTACAGGAAATCCTTCATGAAAGACGCACTATGCAGGAAACTCCACTATGTTAAGATATCGCCACAGCTAACAGCTGCCAGCAAGACCCTCCACAAACAAGAAGACTGACCCACTGAAGGGCTCAAGTCATCACTAGCATTTTTAGCAACAACAACAAAAAATTTTAAAATTAAGGGCCATATGCTCCTTGAAACACGTTCCTGAACATTTATAAAGCATAATATAGACAAACATTACTTTCCTATGCTGGGGAAATAAAAGGCTTTGCGTAATGTGTCCCAGCCCGCTTGCTGTATTGTGCTATTCAGAAGCCTAACTTGTCTCCAGAGTAAGCCTACGCTGCCAGTGTGAGCACAGCTCTCTAGGGTCCAGCCACACCACACCTGCAGTTCTCAAGCTTACTGTCCCCTCACCCCACGCCCATGTACAGCACACACACTGTCACCCACTGTTGGGCTAGGAGACTCCTCTCACTCAATTCTCAAGATAACTTCTTTTCTGTCCAGTCCCTGCCTATCTCCCTACTGACCAGTGAACTGAATAAGGATAATCACTATAACTCACCACACCCACAAGGTGGTATAATGTACAGCATTTTAAAGTAAATAAAGGAGCAGCAGAGCCTTTGGTGTACATGAAGTTGTTAAAAGTGAAAAGAGAAAGGCAGGTGGTGGGAGTGGATGATACACATAGCTTATAAAAGAGAGACAACCTAAGGTTCCTGGATGCCAGGCTCATGGGCACTGAAACTGAGATGAATCCTAACAGCCTCAGGATAAGCTGAACTCCCAAGACCCATTGTGCCACAAGTTTTTAAAGCATCAATTGATAAAGTGTATTTTCTGAAGCAGTCTGACAGATATACAGACTTAATTCTTTCAACTGCTATTTCTTAGTTACTCTACTAACTTAAGTCATGAAAACGCTTCTGTTTCCTTACCAAGATGTACTTTGATGATTCAGTGGATCTAGGCGGTGAGTAACTTACCATTGCCATATGGAAATGCTCTTGCAGAACGGCTGTCGTAACCAGAGGAATGGCCACTGTGGAGGAAAGAAGTTACCTTTATATCTAATGCAAATACGTACTCAATCTTAATAGTGCAGTGGAAACAAAAAGAGAACAAGGTAAAATTAAGTCTGAAAATTTGTTACAAGGTCTTGCTAGTTTTCACTGTAACATGGACTCTGTCACCTCAAAACCCTCAGACCCAGTCGCTGTCGTGCTGTCCCACCTAACCCTTGCAAGCAATTTCAGCTTGCTTAGTGGACAGACAGGGAAGATCTGAGACTAAAGAAACGTTTGAGGTTTAAAACTTAATCTTAAAAAATTGGTTTTAATAAGTCTAAGTTAGTTATAAATCATCAGTAATTAGTACTTTAGATAGAACATTCTGATTGAGAAACAAGTGTGTATTTAACAAGACCGTAATAAAAACTAAATCCTCACCTCTCACAATTTGCTTTCTGGAGCAGCACTTTGAAAACTACATGGATGGCTTGATGTCACTATGTTAAATGAGCCCGATTTTCCTTTGCTTTTACATAATTTATTCCTTTTTAGACTATTTCTACTCAGAGTGAAGTAATGGAATAGCTCCCATTTACTGGCGAGTTCTGCCTGCTGAGATGTGTCGCTCTAATCCTCACAATGAAGTCTAGAGAGACAGTAAGCTAGCAACACTGATGTGAAATCCTAAGGGGGTTAAACACAAACTGTCGGGGGAATATTCTTCAGTACTAAGAAAATTAAGTACAAGACATGAGAAAGTAAGGCCACTGCCTTAGGGGACAGCTCGGTCTTCCACAAGGAAGCAGAGATGCAGCAGGGGAGCGGGAAGAAAATAGCCTTTCTTTGTATTAAGGTACAGTCACGGTTGCTCTTTCCCCTTTCCAATAGATAAAAGTTCATTATTAATAGTTTCTAACCAAATATTTTTCTTTTTCTTTTCCCAGTTTTGATATTAGGATATAGCTTCCTAAAAGTAATTAATACAGATTAAACTTTTGCATGGGCAGGTGCTCTATCTACTAGGAAACACAAGCAAAGACATATTGTAAGGCTGCTGTCAGGCTGCCAATGATCAACAATTCAGAGTACCACACTGCTTTACCTTTCTATTGTTGGTATAAGAGATGGAGGTGGAGCACCTGGTGGAGGGGGGAAACCTGAAACATTCAACCAAAGAGAAGATATTAACAGGATTCATATGTAATATTAAGAGTGAAACAGTTGCTGAGTATCACTAATATTTTCTGAGGACACAAACGTGCTTCTCTACATCATAATGAACAGGAAAAAATAAAGCTGAAACTTATAAACAGTTTTTTAGAGCAACAACGTTGTTAATTAACAGTCTGATCTAACACACAGAGCACAAACTGTCAGGACACCTGGTCTTATTTTCAGCACCACACACAGCCCATTTTGTGTCTCAATGCCTTACCTTTTCCACATAAAATATACAGTAGCAGTGTTGCCATTAGATTATGTTTTGAAGAAACACAAATAAAATAGCATTTACCTCATGTAAAAATATTCTGAGTTTCAGATTTATAGAAATTTCTTTAAAGCATGTAACTTGTAAATAAAATCTAGCCAGTAAATATATGTGTTCATAGCAAGAACATCTGCCATGAAATGTTCTTTAAATAACACAACCCAACAGACAAAGCAAGGCACAGAATGGGATTTTTGGATTAGTCTGGAGGCAAATAGATCTGTACCTTTGTCTTGTGCGGTCAGCACCCTCAGTCACTGCACAGCTACATGCAATCCCGCAGCACACCACGGCTAACGGGCCTGACTCAGCATGCCGTTGCCTCTGCACTTTCAGGGTATGACAAGCACCACAGCCCAAGCAAGACCTCACAGCTCCACAACTCAAGAGACCTATTTTTTCCCAGGTCTTAACAACCTCCACTATTAGGAGATGCATCAAATTCAGCAGTTTCAATCCTTTGCCCTCAGGTTCATTTCCTGATGGAGACAAGTCCATTATTGTACCCCAACTGTCTTCTACTTGGCAACTTTCCTGACGACTTAATGTCTCCTTCTCGGTGTTCTCTGGGGACATGAATCTCAGTTCTCTCTCTCCTCCTTCCCAGAACTTCATTAAATCAGTCCTTAGCCCTGTTTCAAACTATTTTAAGTTTACTCTGCTTGTCACTCTGTCAGGTCAGCCTCTAACTCTTCTACTAACATTAAGACAAGCTCAGGCTTAGCAGTTACACAGCAGTCCTGGAGTCCACGGCCTACAGACACAGGTTCACAGCCAGACACAACAGGCCCTTAGACTCCTCTGCTCAGTCTTTTCTCAGCCACATCCACACAGTCCATGGCTGTATTCCTAGCTAAGCATGGACACTTACCTCTGCAATCTAAACTGCATTTTCTGCTCATCCAGGCCATTCTGAATTGAGACCCACTCTCCACAGCAAAATCACTAGTGACTTTCCTTACACCCCTTAGTCTTTACACTGAACTCCGTAACTAATCTTTCTACTGTGTGCACCATTACACAGTAAGAAGTAACTGACAGAAATGGAAAGGACAAGGCTGGGCTACACAAATGCTCCTACTGACTACACCATCCCAAGGCCCAATAATCACCACTCTAAGAACAAGTGCTCGTCTAGTTATTAAGCCATATAATTGCTGTGTGGTCTAGAACATATTTTCTCATGACAATGAATTATGACAGTGGGTACACAATCAGAAACCATGATAAAGTCAAGATAAATTCTTTTTCTTTTCTTTTTGAATCACTTGTACATACAGTAAGTCATTGGTCTAAAAGGCTTTTTAAAGTGATTTTACTGTATGCATCTTCTGTTTTCCTCACAAATTGTTACGGTGAGAATTTCTAGTTCTATAGAAAAGGGTAAGACAAGTTTAAGAAACTAGATTGGCTTAATGCTGGAATGAAGCGAAGGCAGAGCTGAAAATAGGACCTTGAAATCCTGGTGAGCTATTATACATTGTATCTAACCACATCAACACCGGCCCTGCTGTAACTATAAGCTTGAAATTTCATGTTCATTAACAATGATGGAGAAAACAGGAAAAAAGTTTTACCTGGAGGTGGTACAGTTATTGGAATACCTAAAAAACAAGTGATGAAATTTAATATAGTAACTGGATTTCAAAACCTGTTATGTTTTTATGCCATCACCAAAACAAACTTTGAAATAAAACCCCTGACTCAGGGTCCTGGCTTAGCACTCAAGAGAAGCGCTCTGTTCTCTTGTGAACCAACAATTCAAGTACAGCATCCAACTTCCCTGATAAAAAAAACCAGTCTAACAACTCCATAACAAGATTGTCCCACTAGTTGGAATCACAAACAAAGTTAGAAGGCACATCACTTAAAAAAACAAAACAAAACACACTTGTGATACACAAAATCAAACTCCTAACGTTGAAAAGCTCACTAAATTTGGTCACAAGAATCTGTTTTTTTGTTTTGTTTTGTTTTGAGCTTAACACTTTAGTGAAAATCCTGCAGGGAAGGAAAGATTCAGGCTAGCACCACTTCTGAAAAGGCCAGTGTGGGCTACTCAAGTGTGAAAGCTGTTTTACTGCTGTTACCAGGAGCCAATAGTCAATACTTTATTTGTGGAAGTAGAAAGGGTATAGGAAACTTATATGGACAGACAGACAGACAGACAGACAGACAGACACACACACACACACACATAAACACACACGAATGTAAGTATAGATGACTGCCTTTTAGAAGTTTAGCAAAATAAAATTTGAGTATCTCTCCACTATGTGTAAATATTATAACCTTTAAGAAATAAACTATACATGAAGACTCTAAATTTGCTCTGGCCAAATGTCCCTGTTAGGTACTAAGCATCTAAAATTCAATAAAAAATTTAAGAAATACATCAAAGCCAATGTAGAACTATTTTTAGTTGAAAAAAATAATGATCTCAAATAACAAAACAAGAAAGAAATTGAAACAACCTTCTCATTAAAAGTTTTATATTATAGAAAATTCCATTATTCAAATAGTTTTATTCTTTAAAATAGCCTCAAAATTAGCTCAAAGGAGGGGGCAATCAAATTCATTTACTAGCTGCATGCAAGTGAACAGAAGCACTGTCAAATGTTTTCTTGACTAGAGAAGGCTGCTGCTAGCTTATTTAAACTGTTCTGGCAGACATGGCTTATTGGAGTGAGGCTTTCATGAGTGAGAGCTTAAGACGGCACATGGCCTTGCACCACAGATACAAGTACATGACCAAACACGGTGAAGTACAAGGTTATGGAACCTGCAGAGTGAAAAGTATGGAAGGCAGCAATCGCAACCTACCAAGCTAACCCATGGCAAACATATTTTTATCTACCCCAAGGTTTTATCTTGATGCTTCTCATGTCACTGAAGTCTAAGGAGCTAACAGAAAACCAAGAATCCCAAATGCAAAGTTAAATGAGGGAAGGCAGAAAGGAGGGAGAAGAGTGTCTATATATTCTCCACAATAGTACACGTAGCCCTACTTAACCTTACCGTCTGGGGCTGTTTTCACATTCAGTACATGAATGGAGCTGTGCTGTTTTTAATGTGTAGATCAGTGCTAGTCCAGGTCCCTCATTATGCTACTTTCACTCGTGTAACGTTACCGAAACATGTTTATGAGTAGCAAGCACTACTTTAGCTAAACTTACTGAGATGACAATTTATGCCAAAAAAAAAAAAAAAAAAAAGAAAGACACAATTACTAGTCAGAGGTCTTCAAAACTTAGTCCTTAAAAATGTTTAAATAGTAAAAAAAAAAAAACACAGAAGGCACATGATCAAATTAATTTTTCTCCAAAAGCAGTTAAAATTATGGTGTTGGTTACTTTTATGTCAAAGCGACACAAGTTGGTATCATTTGAGAAGACAGCCTCAATTGAGAAATTGCCTCCATAAGACTGGCAAGCCTGTCCAACATTTCCTTAAATAAATTGCTGTGGGAGGACCCAGCTCATGGGGGAGTGGGGTTGGGGGTGTGGTGGTGTGGCAGTCCTGAAGAGGATCCTGAGCTGGGTCAGAAAGAAGAAGGCTGAGCAAACCAGGAGGGACAAACCAGTGAAGTTTTCTGCTTCAGCGCCTGCCTTGAGTCCCTGCCCTGACCCCCCTTTGGTGATGGAACGTGATGTGGAAGTGTAAGCCTCCTTATGTTGCTCTTGGTCATGTGCTTTATCACAGCATTAGAAACTGTAATTAAAACAATTATAATCTGCCTTTAATTTTAATCTTACTATAGTAATATCCTACAAAAGATTTTTAAAAACAACTGGAACTAAGAACAGAGTAAAAAAAACAAAAACAAACAACAAACCATACTATATCCAGTTGTCTTTCCAACTGGTGCCTCTACAATAGAAAGCTGCAGGCTAGAAGGGACTCTTCCAAGGGAGCCCTTTACTTATGTAAGATTTTACTTCAGTGTAAACGACTGTTTGTGGAAAAGGACTAGAAAGCTGATGAAACATACAGTCAATTCCTTGCAATTTCCAAGCAAGTAATGTAATAGAAAGCATAATACATACCAAGCAATAATTAAGGAAGTTTAATAAATAATACAATGGAAATCCATAATTTAACTTAGAGAGCTCTAGTATTTAACTTTTTAAAAAACAAAATAATATAAGTGACAGAAAAATCATTCCAAAAATCCCTTTTTTTTCTTCCCTGGACAACTCCAATAGACTTAAACATACAAATCAAGTACTTTGCTTCTATTATATATGTATGTATGTATACATATTTGCATGTGTCTGTCTGTCTTATTTTGCTTTGAGACATTGTAGCCCTGGCTAGCCTGAAACTCTCTAGGGAAACAGGCTGGCCTCGAACTCAAAGATACCTACCTGTATTTATTTCCAAGAGCTGAGACTAAAGAGCCCGTGACACCACCTCTAGCCTTATATTACTTATCTGAAGAAATGACTGCTTGCCCGGAAAGCCTTCTGTAAGCGTAGTGTATTAAAAAACTCAGCAAAGTGATTCTCCATTCACATTCATGCCCTTCCTGGCCTCAGAATCACCTACAGTTTGTGACTGCTGGGACATTCTAGAATTTCTCATTCAAAATGCCCAAGGGAAAACCAAACCAAAACCAGACCAAACCAACCAACCAGACAAAATCCAAAACTTCATTCCCAAGAAATCCTCAGATGAGGTTGTTATGCTGGGACCAGACACTGGATTATAACCCACACTTCTAATCTTACTTAACTTTTGAGAGACTCAGTTATACAGTTGAAAACTAAAAGCAACTTCAAATGTTTATGAACCAAAGGCATTGACACATGACAGTAAAGTATAATGACAATTTATACTACTGTTAGACACTCGGCAGAAATGGGGGAGGGGGGTTTACGGGATAAAGACAGACAGACACACAGAAAGAATATTTTGTAGCTTTTCCAATATGTCATGACTATTTCCAAATGTAAAAGGGGGCCGGGGAGGGACCTAAAATTCCACCAAGGGAACTGAGGCAAATAGAGAGGCAGTATTCCTGTTAAATATTAAAAAACAGTGACAAAAATGTCCTGTTACCAGGAAGTCCCACAAAATACTCTGAAGACACGCATAAAAAAAAAAAGGAAAAAGAAAAAAAGCTTGAACAACTGTTGTCTGTAAGTAAATTCATTTCCACCGTGATTTGTAGGAGCACCAGTGATTTGTAGGAGCACCAGTGATTTGTAGGAGCACCAGTGATTTGTAGGAGCACCAGTGACTTTGTAGGAGCACCAGTGACTTGTTAGGCGGCTTCTGGCACCGTCCCACAATTCCTTCCTCCTGGCACAATGCCTTCGCACACTTCTGGCATTTGAATCCTCTTCTAAGTGGGAGGGGCGTCATTACACAAACACAAAACCAACAAAACAGGACAAGGCCATAGCCATGACTAGGCTACAAAGGCAGAGATAGATGTTTGCTGGCACTCTTTCTATTAGCACCTCAGATGTTGAGAACCACAGCCAGTGAGGGACTCAAGCCTGATTGGCCCACAACACAACAGAGAAGAAAGGGCTAGAGAGAGGACTCAGCAGTTTAGAGCGCCTGAGGCTCTTAGCTCCTAGCACCCACATGGTGATTCACAACCATCTGTAATTCTGTCCAGGGCATCTGACACTCTAGTCTGATCTCAGCAGGCACCAGGTATGGCATACATGCATGTAAAATCCTCCTACACATAAAATAAAAATAAATACATCTTTAAAAAGAAGAAAGCTAACTTTTAATCAAAGTGAGTGAGCTTAGAGACTACAACTTTAGAAATGACTTCAAAGTCTGAGAGAAAGCTTCAGTTAAGAAAGAGAACTTGACTAAGCTACTGTTAGAGTCCTAACAGAGACAAAAACAATAATGCCATTTTAAGATACTAGATTCTAGGATAATTTGTAATATAGTAATAGAAAGCATAATACATACCTATCATACCTATCTTTTATCTTTTAAGTCCAAAACAAAGATAAAAACTGGCAGCATTATGTAAGTTCTGCTTCCTGTCTCTCACGGATCCCAAATCCCACCAGTGCTATAATGTAAGGCTACAAAGTCCTGACTTAAGGCTCATGCTTCTACACTAAGCCAAAGTCAGAGGCTTGGATACAGACTTAAATAGGTCAAATGTGCATCTTTTTTTGAATATCATTTGACAGAAATGCTTTACAAATTAGAATATGAGCATACACACATATATACTGAACACTGCAGAATACTATGAACTACTGTTTTGTTTTTTAATGAGTAAACCAACTAAACCGCATAAGAAAGTCATGGTAAAATAAATGTATTAAAATGCTAAGATGGCAAAATTTAAATGATCAAGTTTCCAGCGTATCTTATCCAAAAAGCCGTTAAAATACACAAGACTTTGTAATTTTTAGGATCACTCAATCATCAAACTTATAAAATTTAATTCCTGCAGAAAATAAAATTCTATCTCCAACTCAAACATATCTGATAGAAATGCCATTATTTTATTTATTTAATTTTGGAATTTCACAACAGGGTTTCTCCATGTGGCTCTGGATCTCCTAGAACTCTCCGTAGACAAGGCTGGCCTTGAATTCAGAGATCCGCCTGCCTCTGCTTCCTAACTGCCAGGATTAAACCACTACCACCCCACAAATGTCAATACTTTAGAAAAAACTTATAGTTGATTTTTATCAGCTCTTCTATACTCATGATGTTACTGAAAGAACAGAATAAAAGAAAGGCAGATATTAAAACCATAACTTAAACTCTACAAACTGCAGTGCCAATTGTACACTGAACATAACAATTTAGGCTGAGGATGTAGCTCACTTGGTACAGTACTTGCACAAAGCTTGTATTTTGTCCCCAGAATCTCAAAAACTCAGAGTGAGGTTCAATATATCTGAAATCTCAGCACGCTGAAGGTGGAAACAAGAGGACCAGAAGTTTAAAGTCATCCTTTGCTACTTCTCTATCTTAAAAAACAAAACAAAAAAACCCAACCAAACAACCAAACAAAAACCAATTAGTTGTGAAACTCACACCTAAAATCTCAATACCTAGGGAGGCTGAGGCAGGAGGATTGCCAGGAGTCTGAAGCCAACATTGACTAGAGATCCTTCCAAACTTCCTTTTATTTTTTTAATGGGCAGGGTTTGTAGTTAAAGAGCCTGCTGTGCAAGCATGCCGACCTGAGATTACAGCCATGTGAAATCGGAGCATAAAGGTTGCGGCTGTGGTCTAGAGGCTGGGGTAGAAGATCATGCAGGCAGATCCCAGGGGCTTACTGGCTAGCCAGCCGAGCAGAGTGCTCAAGCCCCAGGTTCACTCAGTAAGAGGTGAGATACTGTCTCAAAGAATAGGGCAGAGGACAACAGAAAGAGACCTGAGGCTAACCTCTCACTCCACAGTATTACAAACAGGGAAGTGGCACCCGACCCCTACACACAGACATTGTGATTTAAGTATCCATAGAAAAAGGACATTAAAAACCCATCTTAAGCTTTCAATATCTATGAAATATACATAAAACAAAATAGAACATTAAAGCTAATAAACATTTAAAAGTGTAAATTATGAGCATTCCCTAAAATTAGTTCACCACCATCAAATTCTTGTTTTAGAAACAAATTGGGCTAAACACCTCTGGATGAATTATAAGATAACTTCTCTATAGACTACCTAGAAAGGGCAAACTCAGAGAAAGAAAGTAGAACAGAGGCAAGCCAACAGCTGAGGGTAGATGTAGTTACTCCTGAAAAGGTAAACATGGGGAGATGGGAAGGTTTCAGATACAGTGACGGTACTAAATAAATGAGTCACAGCCGGTTAGAGTAAGGAATGCACATATGTGACAACAACACCTGAATACACAATACACTAGTCAACAATCCAGTCCTTGCAATTTTACAGTATTTTATTCTAATTTTCAATGATTTCAAACCTATCAGTTAAGCGTAAGATAATGCAATCTCAGTAGATAGTGACACCTTAGTTGAATGGATTAAAGAACATCTAATTCTGCTCTCACAAACTCCCCAACCTCTGCACTTCACACTGGGGAAGGAAGGTCTTCTGAGAGGCTGTTATGCACGTGCACAATCCTTTGACTCAGCCTTCTTAGCAGGTACAGACCCACTGCCACTTGGTTAACAAAGAAAACAGACCAGAAAAGTGCCTGGCATCATGCAGTTGTTCTGCTATTTTCAAGTTAATTGGTTAAATTTTGAAGCCTTACTAGTATCCACTTCAAGTGTCATTCTAAAACAAAATGAGTTTACAGACAGGCTGTACTCATAACCGTAAAAGGAACCAGTCAGAGTATTAGATACTGGTTAATGGTTCCACTATTACTTGGAAGAGCATGGAATTATACTAATGTGTTCCTGAAGCAATCTCACAGAATAGAATTTTGATTCATTAGACAGTGAACAGATCTTTAATTACAGAAGCCATGACTAATCACTATTTGTTTTCAAGTTACTGTTAATGTGGTTATATTAAACTCGTTAGCATTCCCAGAAGTCTTTTTCTTCCGTCTTTGTCTGAAGTAGCCTCCTCTACTCTTCGTTCTATGATGACCAAAAGTATTCTGACCCCTCAGTGTTCCTGCGGAGGTTCAGTCATGTCTTCAGATGGGTATTTGAGGAAAAGAGAACAATACACCTCCTGCCAACTATCTGACAATGTCTTGGAAGACAACTGTTTCTGTCAGCTAATATTTTTTGAAACAATTTTCAGATGTATTTATGTGTATGGGTGTTTCATCTAAATATATGTATGCATACCACATGCATACCCAGTGTCCCTGGAGGTCAGAGAAGAGCACCAGATATCTTGGAACTAGAGTCACAGAGGGTTGTGAGCCAGCACATGGGTGCTGGGAACCAAAACCAGGTCTTCTGCAAGAACAGCCCGTGTTCTCAAGCCATCTGCCAAGACCTCTCGGCTCATATCTTTAAGAACTATTTAAGAATATTCACTCACATGATGAGTCTATCTATAAACCTCCACACAAAGATGACCACAAATATTAATTTCCAAAGCAGAGAATAGATAAAAATATAGTTATGCTGTGATACAAGGTGCAAGTTAGGTCTGTTCAAAGCAAATCTAGATATGCAGTTTTTCTATATTCTTAAGAAGGAAAAACTATTAACATCCAAAACTATGGATATATCATTAGTTTATCTGTTTCATTATATTTTGAGAAAATTAATTTTAAGAAAAGTTAACATTAAAATATATTTAAAGAAAGTCTCAAAAGTGTGTTCCCCCTTTATGTTTCAAAATTTTTAGAAAAAGCATAAAAACAGTGTTTAAGAAATACATAGTATTGCCGGGCAGTGGTGGCCCATGCTTTTAATCCCAGCACTTAGGAGGCAGAGACAGGCGGATTTCTGAGTTCGAGGCCAGCCTGGTCTACAGAGTGAGTTCCAGGACAGCCAGGGCTACACAGAGAAACCCTGTCTCAGCGGGGGTGGGGTGGGGGTGGGAATACATAGTATCTTTCAACAGGGATACTAAAGAGACCCTACCCCACAAAGCCTCCTTTCCGAGGTGCCTGTGATTCTACGGTGCTTTAAAAAGAGCGGTGACAGGACAGTGGGCTCATGGCTCTACAGCAAACTGCACCTGAAAATACAGCTCCAGCTTAGCTGGACATACCTACACATCTCATAGTTCAGGTGGCACAGGGCTGAGGGAGTGCACTACCTGGCAATCTGAAAGCCCCCTCCTGTGGAATGGAAACATAACCGTGGCTAGTTTAATCAGCTAACATGCCCAGGGAATGCCAAGTGCATACAAGCCTAGCACTGTGGGAGACACAGACGGACACGCATTCTACTCTTGACAGTAACATACCACAGTAAAAATAAGGGGCTATTCAGATGGCCTCAAATAACAAATAATCTAGCATGAATTGATAACTCCAGGCAGCAAACACACCATGGTGACATACTACTTAAATAGGGATAAAAAGCAGGGAGCTGAGCATTAAGCATATAATTAGACTAGTCTACAGAAAAATAAACAGTACTATATATTACAATGTCACAGATAACTCAAATATTATTCAAGGACTTGTTATCTTTATGAAAATTACTTAAATACTTGTGTGTGTCTTACATTTTATTTTGTGTATGGGATGGGGTGGTAGAATCATGTGGAGGTCAGTGGTCAGTTTTCTCCTTTCAAATGTGAATCCTGAGAATCAAATTCAGGTCATCGGGCTTAATATTAGTAACAAGTGCCTCCACACAGTGAGCCAGCCTTCCAGCCTAAGACTTATTATTATTTTATAAACAAGGGCAATATGGCAAAGAAATGAGAGACATTCTGTCGTTTGATATTAAATAAGTTTCCATATAATGAATGCCATTGCCTATCAGTAATCTCCGCCGTCCCCAGTGCTCTACAACAGCACAGTGCTCTCCGCTAACTCAGACTTCCCCCTCCTCCGTCCCCAGTGCTCTACAACAGCACAGTGCTCTCCGCTAACTCAGACTTCCCCCTCCTCCGTCCCCAGTACTCTACAACAGCACAGTGCTCTCCGCTAACTCAGACTTCCCCCTCCTCCGTCCCCAGTGCTCTACAACAGCACAGTGCTCTTCGCTAACTCAGACTTCCCCTCACTGCTTTCACTGGCGAACTCGTCTCATATACACAGAACGTTAGCCTTAGGAGGATACTGCTTTATGAACGTTTTATGAACTTTAAGAACTTTTATTTTTATTTTCTTGCAAAAATTTGCATGCATCTGGAAAACATCATGCTAGGAGAATCAAAACAGAGACAAGGAGTCAAACACTGAATGAATAAACTCACAAGAGAAACCTAGGAGATAAACTCAGAGAAATGCAGAGCAGAATGGAAGTTAGCGGCACTGGGAGGAGAGTTGGAAATGGAAAATGCTGTATATTATGGTGCAAAGTTTCAGTCGTAGATATTTACTGTAGAGCAGTGACTACAGTCAATCAAAACTACTTATTTCAAAATTAGCTACAAGGACACATTTTGAGGCTAGAGTGGTATCTCAGCTGTTAAGAGGACATACTGCTCTCCCAGAGGATCTCAGTTCAGCTCCCAGCACCCACGTCAGGCACTTCACAACTGCATGTGACTCCAGCTCCACAGGGGTCTGTACCTCTTATCACTGTGCACATCTCAACACATATGCACACACACACTCTCTCACACGCACATAATTAAACTTAAAATCTTTAAAGAATGGATAGATTTTAAAAAGTCTCACCACAAAATATGTTGAGCATGTGAAATGATTAAAGTATGTTAATAAGCTTAAAATCATTCCATAATATAAATACATAAATGAAAGCACATTGTACCCCATAAACAAATACAATATTTGTTGATTAAAAGTAAAATTTTAAAAAGATTTTTAAATTTTCAAAAAGAAACTTCAAGAACTTTAGTACCAGTAAAGTTGAGCATATTAAAAAATTAACTACTTTTACATCTTATCGTTTCCTTTTCAGAGACTAAGGAACCACTTTGAATCTTCACTATGAATCACCTAAGTCCCTTTCATCTCATTAATTCTCAACAAGACTCAAGAGTTACAGGTGCAGTGTGACTGGACCTGGAAATGTCCTGTGCTCCATGTGTCTAGAGACATTATCTGGGAGAGGAATACCTATCTCACAGCATTTCCCTCTATTCCAAGAGAACAGAGTTTCCTAAAGCCACAGACCATTTCTCATCTTATTTGAGAAGTGAAGTAACAGTAAAGGACTCTAAACTACTAAGGACACAAGGCAGATGGAGTAGGCGACATTTGTAGGTCAGAACAAGCATTGGAGAAGAAGCAACCTGGCTCTGGACTCTCTGATCACACCTGCACCTTACTGGGGACATCTCGCTCCCATACCCAGAGTAAGAGCCCTGGGTCTTCAGTAAGGAGTGATTTTACTATGAGAAGGAAAATTCTGGAGCATGTTTCCATATAATTAGACTAGGACCTGAAGCTAATGTTCACCATTTACTGTTGGCACTCTCCCTAGGAAGAATTGTGTCTCCATCAACCTGCCAGGGTTGTAAAAAGCTGGTTAGAGGCAAGAAGCACTGAAAACTTGCTGGAAAAGCTGAGAAAGACCTGTGGAGACTGCTTGCAGACTTTTTTCTTTATCACTACTGCTTTGGTTTCTAACTATCATTAGTAGTAAAAAATGTGCTAAGATTTATTCTTCTTGCTTAAAAGAAAGACACATTAAATACCCATACTCAGTGGTCATCTCCTAAACAGAAACCATCACACAGAAACAATGACCACCAGACTAATTCTAATTTCACAAGGTATCATTGTTTTGAACCTATTCTAATTCCAAAAGTGACTTTAAAATCTTTTTTCAATACAAGTCAACATATAGTTTATAATTCAGTAAGGATTTCTCCACATACTACTAGCAAACTAAAATATTATTTCTACTATGTTGAAATAACAAGATACAATAATAAAAAACAATAAATACAAGAATAAATAAGATTCAGTGTAAATCTACTGAAGATAAAACGCTACTTTTAATGCAGTATAATTAATCATAGTAGTCCTTCCAAATATATATCTTCACCTTTCAGCTCCAAGTTTAAGAAACTCTAGTTAAGCAAAGGCCTCTCTCTCCCCACGTCTTACCTGGCGGTGGAATCAGAGGTGGAGCAGTGCTGACAGTTGGAGGAGGTGGGAGAAATGGAGGAGGAGGAAGGTGAGTAGGAGGAGCCCCTGGAGGGAAAAATGGAGGTGGTTTGCTGAAATTGTTGTCTACTTCAGTGGCAGATCTGTCAGAAAGGACCTAAAATTAAGCATAATTAATTAGAAAGATAAGTAAATGTTCTTATCTAATTGAATCTTGTTAAGTTCACCTTCTCTAACCTAAAAAGTGAAATGAAATGGTTTCAATCTTCACCCTTTCAGGGGTAATATTTCTATGTGATTAGCTTGTAAGTACATTGTGTGAGTATATACTCACACACCTACTGTTAAAATGTTCATATTCAAAGCCTAGGACAAAGAACTAGACTACCAAAAGATTTTCATTAAGAACTAATCAAAACATTTCAAGTTAGAAACAAACACAACACAGCAAGTCATCTCGGACAAAGTTCAAATACTAGAGTTAGGTACAGCAGTGATCCGTAGAGATCTAGCTGAGCAATTCACGTGCCTACAGGCCAGGCATTTGAGGACCTAATTTCACCACCCAGTAAAGTGTCAAGCACGTGGTAACAGGTGGAAAACAAGCAGTTATGAAATGTAAATAACTTTTCACACGAGCCTCTGCTAAGAGCCAAAGTTCCCCTGGAAAAGAGTAGTACAGTGCTGTTAGTGTGACTAGCTAAGAACAAACACCACAGGACGGCTCGAGCTTCCTAAGGCAATGCAGGAATTCGACTGTCATAGATTGGGACGTCTACTGGTCACGTGACGGATTCCAATGTACGAGATTCTTGAATTCTTACTAAAACATATTATTTAATTAAGATATTTCTACATTTGAGTACAATAATTTTTTGAGTGTTCTACTCATTATTAACATAGAATTGGTTTTAAAAAGTTATGACATTGTAATGGTAGGGAGGAAAAAAATCTACTTTTATAAAAAAAATTACCTTTAAAAATGATTTATTCTAAGATAAAGATAATTTTATGCTAAGAAGCATAACAATGCCACAAAGCACATTTTGTATACTTTATTGACACTCAGCATCCAGGTGGTAGAACTCCTGGTTAATCTGCTTATTTTTCAATGAGCTTATATAGTATGTTTATAACAAGACAGGAAAACTTCACTAACAGAAATTAAAGAGATTATGGAAAATTTTTCTAATATAAATAAGGCCAATGGTTTTGCATTTGAAATCCATCTGTAGCACTAAAGCAAGTGACACAGTCTAGCAATAAGGAGTAAACACACACACATACATTGCATCAATTAAACCACAATGCAGAACAGTTGGTTTTTAGATACAAAACCTGTATATTGCTGTTCTCATTTGCACGTCGTCTTCCTTCTACTCGGCTGATGGTTATTGTTTGACCAATGACATCAATTGCTCCAGGTAATCTCCTGAAACACAAAAGTTGAGTCAGTTCTGTTTCTTCTAATTAGATGATTGAAAAATAATAAAAAATTAAGAAATAAACTTTTTGTGATGTATTTTTAAAATAAAAATATACTGCAAGAATTTCTCTGAAGTAGAGTCTCACTACTTTGTAATCTGACTTTTTTAAAAAAAATATTTTATTAAAGTAGTTTGTAAACAATTTTTTCTTCATGGAATAGAATCAGATAGTAAATGCTAGACAAACACAAATAAAATTTGTTAGCCACTACCATTCCGACAAATATAATTCTAGTCCTCGAAGTTCTCAAAAAAGGCTTGAAAAGAAGTAACTGTTATCTTCACACACAAATACACCATGCTCTTTAGTGATGTATTCCAGGCTCTGAAACATCAAAAGGAAAAAGGAAGTCAAGTTTTCCCCTCTAGTGACTCTCCTGGCAAACACGGATAACCTGCCTTTCCAGCACTGTGGTATTTACAATCCTTCTCAATGGTCTACCATAAACCATTGTACAGAGTTAGCAGGAACACTCAGTAGGTTACATCTGTTTGTTTTTTCAATAAGCACTATTACGTAGTTACGGAAGGACTTTTAAAAGCGTCTATATGCCCAAACCGACAAGAGGAACCACTTACAGAAACAGGCTATGAAAAGTAGAGGTAAGAATCGTCTCACCTTCCAGCCCTAACAATTCAAATTTTAAAATGTCACAGAAGTAAAATAATGGGAATATAACATGTTTCCAGCTACCAAAGTCAAGTTCTAAAATGATGAATAGATGAATAACAATGCCTGCTATATTTTTAGATGCTTATGGTGCTATCCTAAGCACCCCCCACAAAATCCTTCAAAGAAATCCATTAAAGCTTAAAAAAACAAAACAAACAAAACAAGTGTATATTTTTTGTATACAGTAAGATCAAAGTGCAGGTACAGCTGACATAATAATTGGACCGCAAAACCAACTTTCATGCCTGAAACTTTCTAACTCCATGAACTATCCAGTTTCAATAAGGAAATTAATTCCATGAACTCCCTTCCAACAAAGTAACTAATTCACTTTTGAAAGCACTAGGACTTTTCTGGAAATAATGCATTAGCAAGTTTGTTTCCAGTAATCATTACTTTATAGCCATCACTAAAAGTACAAGAGGACACCAGAGATGTCACCTGAAGTACAAGCTGACATCCTTCATTGTCTTCTATACCAGACTCAACGATCTAGCAAAAAACTCAATGTCAACAATGACCATGTCTTCTTATTAACTCGATTTTGTATACTTTTAATACAATAAAACAATGTTCAAGCCTTTCTAATTTTATGCAGATCTTTTACTTTCTAGTATCTTCCAAAAAGCCATGAGCAAGAGTGATGCATACAACTTAGATATATGTTGTTTAAAGATTTATTTTCATTTTTATTCAAGTGTGTGCAGGTTTCCATGAAGGACAGACAAGACTGTTGGCTCCCAGGGAGCTGGAGTTACAGGCAGTTCACAGCCACAGAACGTAGGTGCTGGAAATCAAACACCAGTCCTTTGCAAGAGCAGCAAGCTTTCTTAACCACTGAGCTAGTTTTCCAGCTAGCGATTCCTACAATATCCTTCAGTATAACTGGGGAAATACCCAAACATTGACGTGTAGGAGAAAAGTCCAAATATGGGGGAGCAAATAGTCCAATTTGTATTCTAATCCAGAACTATGGCTCACTGACTGCTTCCTACCAAGGCACAGACTCCAACGTGCTGCCAGAATGGTGCTTATTCCCTCATCACTTACAGGCATCAAAACCTCAACATCAAAACCCACTACTTCCATTACCACTCTATTCCCCACTGCAGACTTGGTTCCCTTCCCCAGTTTTAACGCTTATTCCACATTTGATTGGGTCTGCAGTTTAGATTGTGAATTGTTTGACTCAATACAGCACTCACTGAAAAGTAAGCCTCAATATAAGACTAACTTTTCTGCGGTAAGGAAGAAGATGTCTAATAAACTGTCTCTTAGCACTGATCACAAAAACTCTCAGTTTTAAAAACTTCTGGGACAGGAGGTATGCTTTCAACTTTATCTTAAAGAGGAGCACAGATTAGTTTTTTCAGCTTTAAGTGGGGTAATCACAAAAGATGCAAGATGGCATACACCATGTTTATAAAACCATGCAGCTGAAAATCAGTCTTCACAACACATTTTAGAAGGAAGTCCAGAACACAGCAGTCACTTCCATTCCTAAGACTCCTTGCCAAGCTTTTTAAAAAAACCACACCAACTAATTCTTTTTATCAGAATGAATTTGCCATAGTGTTCACAAGTGGATTATGACACACTCATAGGTGTACAAAAGTAAACAATAGTGCATCACATAAAACACAATGAAGTAAGTTAAAACTCCATTAGCCCTGATCCACATGGTGGAAATACACTGAATCACATCAGTCCCTAAATGTGTCCCCAAGTTCCCACTCCACCATACTGAGGATTAAACCTAGGGCCTCATGTATGCTTGAAAACATTTAGCAGTGCTTCACTTCAGAAGAGCTGCTGTTACCCAGATGTCAACACAGGACGGCTAGGCTAACTGGGCTTCACACCTCCTCAGTAAGGCTGAGTCGGCCACTGCCATTCTCACAGTTCCTAATATTAGACTTGACTATGTTGTAAAACAGACAAAACTAAGCACTCTACATATCTGAGTTTTCTAGCTTAAACAGGCTCTTGTTCGTAAGAAGTTTCCATCTTGTAAATATTCTACAAATATGAAAACATCTCTAGAAGCAAATTAAAATGTTGTATTTTGATGATTCTGATGTCCCAGAAAGAACTGAAAGGCTGCTAACAAAGATACAACTAGAGTTTTTCACTGGCAACTAGGGGTCAAAGGTTGTTTGCAAATCACTGTCAGAATTTTTTATGTCTAAGCAAGACAAAGGCATCCCAAGTGCACAGCTCTTTAGGTGTATGATAAAAATAAAGCATTAGTTTGCAGATTGCTTGCTGGTAATTCTAAAACTTGTATTAACTGAGCATGTTACTTACATTTTTAACTCATAACTTATGTATAACATAGCAATTATTATTATTATTCACATTTTTACATACGAGAATACGGAGCAAAATTGTACCCTGTGAATTTTTTGGGGGACAAAGTATGAGAGATAGTAATTATTAAATTTTATTAGCAATGAAACACACAAGAAATATGTTTTGCCTAAGTAACCCAGAACACACATATTACATTAAAAGTAGAGTTTTGTAAAATGATGCTTACTATAAAGGAAAAGTACAATCATTAAATTCAGACGTGATTCATTATAAAAAGCGTAAATGACACAAAATCAATAATACTACTTGGAACCACCAAATTGACTGTAACTCAGAAACTACAGCCATATGCTTTGAAAGTGCCAGAACCAGATGAAGTTTACAGTATTAGTACAACAAAACCAGAAGGAGTCTTCCCAGACCCATTCTCAAACATCCAATGCTGTGTGAAGTACAACAAACAGTGTGAGTCGATCAAATCAGGGAGTCCAACAGTGGTACGGCTTCACTAAGGGACAGCAAGTGTTCTTAACTAGCACATGCAGGGCTTTCTAGGAAGGACCATGAGGTCCCAAACAAAAGTGAATATATGTGTCCATATGGATAATGCAGACAAGAGACCACTGTGCAAATCAACTTTACAATTGAGTTACTGCTGCAAAGAAAATCCAGAGCATTTCCTAGCTTTGTATTTCTGAGGTGTTTTTTTTTCATATCACAGTGTCAAATAAAAATAGAAAAACATTTAGTCTCTAAAAAAAAAGCATTTGAACTTTTCTTATATTAAAAAATTAGGTATATTTATTTTTATCTGTATGAATTTTTTCTGCATGCTTGTTTGTACACCATGTGCATGTCTGATGTCTATAAATGGTCACAAGAGGCAGTCTGATCCCCTGGAACTAGAGTTAAATAGTTGTGAGCCCCTGAGTGGGTGCAGGGAACTGAACCTGAATCCTCTGCAAGAGCAATAAAAGAATTCAACCACTGAGCCATCTCTCCAACCCCCAGCTTTTGAAATTTTCATATTCCCAAATTAAAGACAGATCTAGCTGGTGAAGTGTCTCGATCAGGTCATACAGACATATGGCCGTAACCTCTCCTAAGCTACTGTAGGAAAAAATGAACCAACACACAAGATCAATTTAAGGACAGGATGGAGAACAAGGGACATTTTAAATGGTGTGACAGGCACAAGCCAAGAGAAGGAGTACAGACGGAGTGCTGTAGGATGCCTATTGCAAATGTACCTATCATTCAGCTTGGGAATGAAGATACATAAAACCCTTCTGAAAGTGGCTGGTAATCAATCAAAAGGCAGAAAATATAAATTAAATGAATACTGAACATTATATATAGGACTCTGAGGCTATAGATGTTAACCAATGCCAGTTCTCAGTATAGTGATATCTATAGTTCTACTATAAAACTCCATGACAAGCAAGCATTTGATTTGAATCTTTCAGCCAACCCAGAATTAAGCGTCTAGGTCAATTTGGATAGCAATGTTGCTGGTCAGGATAAATATAAATTCAATAACTATTCACTTAGTCAAATTATTTATTATACACAAGTACCATTGACACAAGTATTAAAATTCTGAACTACATGTAATTGCTAATATGAAAAAATTCAATTTATTTGACTCCATATCAGATCTAACTTTCTTAAAATATTTTCAAATTTCTCTTGATTCTACATATAAAGTTTTGGTATCATTTAAGTATAATTAAAATCTGTCAATGAAGACTATTAAGATACTTTTTTCCATTTGCAAAAAGCTCCCGTGTATTTTGCTGGTAATGGCCTTTATGTATTTATTTAATGTGGATGAGTGTTCTGTGTGCATGTGTGTACCACGTTCATGCCTGGCACCCATGGAGGTCAGAAGAAGTCATCAAGTGCCTGGAACTGAAGTTACAGGTGGTGACTGTACCACTGTGTGCTGGAAACCAAACCCAGGTAGGTCCTCAGCAAGACCAGTAAGTGCTCTTAACCACTGAGCCATCTCTTCGCCACCTCACCCCTCCTTTTTTTTTCCAATTCTTAACCTACAAAAACAAAAACTGCCCTGAAAATTTTACCTTATTAGTTACTAGACTGATAGAATTTTTTTTTTTTTTTAGAAAAGTCAAACTATGTCTTTGATATGAATGGCTACCTTTTTCTTTGACATGACTAACTTACTCTTTTCTAATTACAAACCTCAAATCGACTAGAAAGTCTTACAGTTGACTAGGAATATAATTAAGCCTCTACAGGGAAAAAAAAAAAAAACAATTCAAATCAAACTTTCTTTTGAAAGCACTGCCCCCTTTGCTTTTCATAACATGCTACAATCAAAAGCATCTGCCATAATTTGTGTATCTAAGTTTTTCAATTAAATGACTAAAAACAAACCACAAGATCATTAGCACATGATTTAGACATAGAAAGAAAACATAGAATTCAGTAACAACATAAAACAACAAAATCAGCCCTGGTTTGGTTGCAATTATTTAAAATCTCAAAGGGTGTGTTAAAGTTATCCTGGTCTATACTTCCAAGTCATGCATTGCAATATCATCTCCCATGCTAACCACTGCTGGCAACGCATTCTATGTGGATAACACTGCTCTCTGTATCCTCCGGGAATGACATGGGTCCCACTTCATAGGCTCAGAGAAATTACAGTATGCGTCTGTCATTGTACACATTGTGAGTACAAAAATCAAAATGGTGGATTCACGAGTCAACCCACTAGTAAGAGAACACTTCAAGCTGACAGACCTGCTTACTAAAAGAGCAGGCTCACTTAGATCCTGTGGCTAGACAGGATTAGAAAGATTCTGTGGAGTTAAAATTTGGAAGTCCCCAAAACTAGTTCAGAAAAGTTACATTCCATGCATAAGCAGTGAAAAATAGCTAGGAACATCATAAAAGGATGCACAGAAACAAAGAATTAGCACGCAACAAAGGGGAGAGAAAAATAGGTTTAGAGCACCCATGAGTGTGGCTCAATGTAACAATAACATACCAAAGGCCAAAAGGATGAGCAAGACACATGCTAGGTCTCAGCAGGATGCCTCAAAGTGCACTCTGAAAAAGTGTCATTGGGGGATATATGGCATAGTCTCAAAACCTGTTATCTTATCATATACTAAGAGACAAATAACACTAGTGATCTAAACGAGAGGAAGTAGCCAAAGTTTGAAACAGCCTTACCTTAGGTCAGGTGACTCGGCCCTCCCATATCGGTCCTGCCACTTCCCAACGCTTGAACTGGTTTTTCTGGAGGCAGTACTTGTCTGAGACTGAGAAGAGGTGCTGTTTCTGGTGAGATAAATTTTCTGTGTTTTTTCTTACATACTATTGTCTCTAACCCCCCCTTCTGTTTATTTTTCCTTGGCATGCTTTTTCTAAAGTGCTTTGACATGTTCCTACGATGAGCAGCACTGGCGGTGAACCTGCCTGACTGCTGGAGGCACTTCAGTTTAGATGTCTTATCAACATCCTATTAACGCTAGGGGATTTTAGAAATACTTATCAGCATAGTATGTAGTCAAGATGCAGAAATGAAAAAAAGAACAAAGGGTATGTCCAAATAATCATCAAGGAACAAATTTCTGTACCTTTATGAATTAATAAGAATTTCTGCTATTTCACAAAATTTCACTCAAAACCGGAAAAGCTCTCTCCTCTGCTTCTCAAAACCATAGAAAAGTATTGTCAGTTCAACTAGTTAACAGGAGGACTCTTGATATGTTTCTTTAAAAATAAAACTATGATAAAATTTAACTTCAAAGTAACAGTTCTTTCCAAGTAACTCCCAAAGCTCCTTCATCTGTAGCAGCATGCTCCATAAGAAGTTCAGGGCGGCCAATGGCACAAGTCTGTAAGTCTAGCATCAGAAGACTGAGGCAGGGAGGTCACAAGTTGGGTACATAGAAAGACCCTGCCACAAATAAGTTCAGCTATTTATATTCTCGTCAATCCTGTAAAAGATCAGTGTTCTTTCAAAGCTACTAAAAGTAGACCTGTTTCTAAGTCTACTTCTGAAAACAGCCACACAGGAAACTGGAAGAATGAATACAAGTGACTGTCAATACACTGAAGAAGTCCAAGTGACAGCTCCATATACGCCACTGGGTAACCCTGCCTGTGGCTCTGTGTTCAATATTTTACACACACACACAAAGAGAAACTGTATCAGTTGTCATGGAGGAAAAGAAATGCTCAAAGTGAACAGACCAAAGGAACCAAGTAATACATTAACTGACTAATAAGGACACTGAACAGAAAGCACATGAATAAAAGTTTCTGCCTTTCTTCCTCAGTCTAAAACAGAATAGAAAGAACTGGTAACAAATCCTGAACTCTGTTTAAATAAACTGTGTGCGTGTGTTTTAAAGGCTAAGCAGAAATTCCAAATCAATTAAGATTGTATTTGATTATCAATCAAATGTGTATTATTTTGAAGCTACTGGAAGCCAGATTGTCATTATGAGAAAAAAAGGAGACATAATATGAACTAGTTCTGAGAAAGAAAGCACTATGTGGTATCAAATTGGCTGTAAAAGAAACATGATTTCATAATCAAAATTTTATTTAAAAATATGAAAGTGACACTTTCATACTGAAATTGCTAGCTTTCCCCCTAGCTGTATAATACTGAGGCCCTAGAAATAAATAATGACACCCCAGTACCATGAGCACAGCCACTAGGCTGATCTTGATTTTAAATCAGTATTTTCTCCTAAGTAAATGTCATCACACACACACACACACACACACACACACACACACACACACACACACACACACACACACACCCTAAAATAGTAAAAATAGTCAAAAGTAATTTTGAAGAGACTCCCACTGGCCAAATTTGGAAAATGTAACACATCAAAACAAACTGTAATATAAAATCACACATAGGAGTCATTCACCATACAGTGAGTCATACTTAATAAGTACACGTGTTCTTTCACATATAACAACACAGCTAGTGAGGCCTGATGGCAATACCAGCACTAGAGAGGGAGGAGGAGGACTGTGAATTTAGGGCTAGTCTAGGCTACATAGCAAAATCTTTCCTCAAAAACTTGAAGAGCAGGAGCTGGAGAGATGGCTCAGTGGTTAAAGCACTGTTGCTCTTTCTGATAACCCAGGTTTGGTCCCTAGCATCCATATGGCTGCTTACTACTGCCTATAACTCCATTCCAAGGGATCCGGCACCCTCTTCCTACTTCCTCTGGAACCAGATACACACATGGTACATGTGCATACATGCTGGCAAAACACTCATAAGATAAAAGCAAGTAAAACTGGATAGATGGTTCAGTAGTTAACAGCACTGACAGCTATTGAAGGGGATTTAGGTTCGAGTCTCAGCACCCACATGGCAGCACATAACCTTGTCTGTTCCAGAGCATCCAACACTTTCTTCTGGCCTCTGTGGGCATCGTGCACACATGTAGTACACAGACTTACATGCAGGCAAACACCCATACACATTAAAAAACAAAAATTTAAAGTTAACCCCTGTTTTATAGACATTATAGTAGCAACTTGGTTATTATAAAAATCACCAGCGGGTGCTGAATTTCTTGGAGGCTTAGGACATTTGTACTAAGTTTCTTTGCAAAATTATTTTTCTAAAAGTACCAGAGATTAGACTCAGGATCTTGTGCATGTTAGGGCAAGCAGTTTTTCTCAAACTAAGCAACACCCCAATGCAAAAATTACTGATTAAATACAAAGGGGGACCCAGAACTTAATGAAGAACCAGAAAGGCATGAGCACAAGTAACTGACTAGATTTATTATCAATAAAGTGGGGCAGATTGAAGAGGAAGGCCCAGCTTCATTCACACAGTATTCTCAAAGCACAGCAAGTAATAAGCAAGAACTGGCAAAGTCAGACTAAGGAACTATCTATAAAACAACTGGATCACACCCTTTAAAATCCAACGTCCAAAAATACAACAGAAGGCCCAGAGGCTGCTCTAGATGATAAACAGCTAAGGAGAAAGCTCAAATAAATGGCCCTAGACTGAGTCCAAGGTCAAGAAGAAGAAAACTTCAATTAAGGACAACATTGGGATAACTGGCAAAACTGATGAGCTGGGGCGTATTAAATAAAAGTATTGATTCAGTATTAGATTTTCCTGACTTTGATAACTCTGCCCTATTCAGTTACGTAATAAAAAGTCCACCTGTGTTCCTAAGAAATACAAGGTGAAGAGTTTAGAGGTTAAGAAAACAATGCATCCAATGGCTACCACCCAAACAAGCATCCAAATGGTTAAGAGAGAATACTATTTTTAAGAAACACATCAGGACACACAACACATTAGAACCTAGTAAACTGTGTAGATGAAGTTCTCCATCCTTTACTTAAAACTCTTAAATTTGAATACTTGTCAAAACAAAATAGTAAAAAATGAAAACACCAAAGAAGTAGTAAGTTTTGTGTCCAATCTACTTGCTGGTTTACAATATACTGTATTTGTAAAGCCTTATCAAGACGTAAATTCATACCACTCTTCTGGAGATATGTACTTCAAAAGAAAAATACCATGAAAACTTATAAAAGTGAAGCAAAACACTCTGATACAGTAAACATAGAACTTTTCTTGGGTATGCAAACCTTGGGGCACCCTTAGCTTCAGTGTCAATGAACCAGACCTGCTCCAGTGCCTGGATGCCCCACTGCTGCCTCAGGCTGACTGAGGAGTCATCTATCCTGGAAAGATAACAAGATCTGTGCTGGCTTCCTAGAAAGAGGCAAGGATTCCTGCCAGGGTGACTCTGGAGGCCCTGTGGTCTGCAATGGAGAGCTCTAGGGCATTGTCTCCTGGGGCTATGGCTGTGCCCTAACAGATTATCCTTGTGTGTACACCAGGGTATACAACTATGTGGACTGGATTCAGGACGCAATTGCTGCCAACTAGAGATCCCCAATCCCTCTGCAGTCACTATGCCAATTAAGTAAAAAAAAAAAAAAATTCAAAAAAAAAAAAAAGTATTCAAACCTGCTGGGCAGTACACAAATTATAAACTCACCATTTCTACCAACACCAAATTGAAGTTCTCTGCCAACATCGATGTATGTATCAGTAAGGTCATCTAAAACTTTAGCAATGGACATCTACTTCTTAGGCCAGTATCACATATCACTACTCTTAAATATCTGTTTTATGTCCTGACAATACTGTCTTCCCCCTAAACTCAATAAAAAATTATTTCCAAAGATTTTACTCAATCTCCATAACCCATAAAATGATGATCCCACACATACCTTTTAGGGAAATATTTTACCATGACTATAAAAGCCTAATTTTGCTTAGCTGAAGGTGAATCCAGGAAACAGATTCTCCAATGAGCCATGAGTGCACTGTCCTTTACACTGAGGAGCAGAGATGACACTAGGCGTGCTTCCACCAGCTGCAGGGGCCATGGCTGTCCCTTCTAAGGACTGACAGGCCTGCTCATTTCCCACTCTTCTTTCCCATGATTTTTTCTGTCCCTTACCATCTTTTTCACCCCAGTTCTCCTTATGCTTATCTTCCATGTCTTCATTTCCCTGAACCCACAGTTACCACTATTCTCAGCCCTCGAGAACACACACAGGTTTGGGCCCCTTTATCCCCTACTTATCCCACAGTCAACCTGGCATAACCTCTATCACTGGCTTGTTTTAAACCATGTCTAAAATCTAACCAACTGGAAACCTCGAGCTTCTTCTCTTTAGCCATTGGCTTTTCATTTTACTAGCCCATTTCCATCAACATGTAAAAGCACACTTTATCCCGTTTTGAAGGAAGCCCTGTGCTCTGCTGTCCCCCAGCTCTTGCCCAGTGATCCTATTCTCGTTTCCTGCTAGTTTATTCATGACCCCAGACTATTTCAGCGTCTCCTCTTCTCAAATATCTGCAAATGGTACTAAGTCTGTAAATGTTAGCAATCTGAAGAAGTCTTGTTCTTCTCGTATCTACCCACCTGCCTACCATTATGTTTTACCTAGGCACTTGTGATCTCCTACAAGGGTCCCTGTTTCTACCTTAACTCACTGTTCTTAGCAAAGAAACTAAATTGAGACTTGAAAACCCCATGTATCCCACATTCTCTCTAATTACTAAGTTCTTGCTGCCCATGCAGGTCATACCCTGATGCCTTTGGCTTCACTAAGAACACTGATTTACAACTGTCCCCTTTCTCACTTCTTCAATCATTAATATTCCTAGTTAACTCACTCTCAGATATATAAAATATTGCAATTTCTTTTACCTTGAAAAATCTGACCTCACACTCCCCCATTTCCCTGGTTCTGGCCCCACAGACAAAAGAAATAGTCTTTAAAAATTGTTCCTATTTTTACTTTTCAATTCCTCTCATGTATCTGTTTTGTTTTTGAAACAGCCTCTTTCTATGTAGTCCTGGCTGGCCTGGAGCTCTTTACATAGACCAGACTGGCCTCGAGCTCACAGAAATCCACCTGCCTCTGCCTCCCGAGTGCTAGAATTATAGGTGGATCTCGTTTCTACTGAAGCTACCTACTCAAAAGTCTTTTCAATTTACCTGTACCTTTTCAATGGACATATTTTGGTCAGGACGGCCAATGACCTTTGCACCTGAAAATCTAATAGCCATCCGGTCTTCATCTTCTTGGCTAGTGTCTGACAGCTGACCACTCCACACACTAGCTTTCACCTCTGCCTCCTTATTGGTCCCTTTGGTGATCTCCTCCATCCATTCCCTTTCGAGGCTCTGTCCTCATACCACTTCTTGGGTACTAATTTTTGATGGTTTAATTAAATTTCACAGCTTCAAACCACTTGAATAGTGATCACTGGCTCAAGTTTCTGTCTCTAGCCAATACTCTTCTCCTCATCCCATAGCCACATATCCAACTTTCCAGTTTCCATTTTCTTACTGAATAGGCACCTCAGCGTCTATTCCCTCAACTAAATGTTTTGTCTTTTCTCTCCAAAAGCCACTCCTCCAGTAATACAACTCATCTCTTAAATGACAACCCAGTCATTACATTTGTGTTGAGCAAGACAAAATCCTTGAACTCATTGAGGAAAATTTTCCTCTCCAATCTACAACTAATCAACCAAGACATGCCGTTACCAGCCTTTGCCATACACCCAGTATCTAGTTATTCCGACCGCCCCACCGTTATCTCTTGTCTAGGTATTTGTTACACTCTCTTACACCTGACCCCTGTTCCTATCACTGTTCACACTGTAAGCTGTTCTAAGTAAACTGAGAGGTGAAACCTCAGTCAGATAACCATACTGGCCTAATAAAAATCCCACTGTGGCTCCCCATTCATTTCAAATAGAGGAAAACAGGAAGCTTTTATATCACAAGATATGATACAATCTAGCATGTCTCCCACAAAAGAGGGGAAAGCAAAAGGAAAGAAAGATGCTGATGCTATCAACCTTTAAACAGCTTCACTCTACCAGTAAATACCTAGAGAATGTTTCCACGTGACAACACTGTTGCACAGCACTTTATAGAACTCAGCGCATGTGACACATGCAGCCGGAGTACAATGGAGATACTATTATTACATTTCATCAATTAGGAAATCTTCTAACAAACATTAGACAATCTGCCAGAGGACACTTAACTAGTAAACTGCAGAGCTACAATTTAAACCCCAGATATCTAAGTCAAGATTTCAACCTCATAGCAAAACTCTAAAGCAGAAGACACAGAAAAATGATCAAAGCTGACCTTTTATAAAAAACCCAATCCAAGAGAATACTATCTATTAAGAGATCAGTAATCCTTAGTTTCTATAAACTATTTAATCAAAAGTTTTATGAAATTTCATTTAGTTCAAATAATATTAGAAATATTTCCATATCAATCCATAAAAATCTTGGCTCTCTTTTTAAATGTTTCCTTTTGGATTAAAGCTTCAAGAATCTTTGTTTTAGCTGGTCATGAGAACATAAGCCATTAATCCCAGCACCTGGGAGACAGAGCCAGGCAGATCTCTGAGGCCAGCCCAGTCTATAACAAGGTCCAGGCCAGCCAAGACTAAAATAGGACTCTGTTGCAAACAAGCAAACAACCAAATGACCATTTTAGTTAGGGATGAGCCTTATGCTTCTCCATTAGGCTCTTTCTCCATTGGTATCCTATGAAGTATAATTTCTCATAATAGTAACAAACTGTAGAACAAATGAAGAGATAACTAGAATATAAATTTAAACAAGTAACAAAAGATAATTAGGCTGGTGGAGAATCTGTAATGGCTGAGTTGACTTACTTCAGACCCAGTCTTGTTACCTTGATCTAAACCAAGACTAAGCTGCTGGCAACCTCAGCCTTCCCTGGGCCTCACTCATTCTTTAGTTTCCTGGTCACATTTCCATTGTCATGAAGAAACAATTGTCACATTTGAGAGAAAAGAACATTTTTTCTTCCTGCATAATTACTCCTATATAGTATTTTATAAACACAAAACTGGGTGCTATGTGAAAGCAAAGAAAGCCATGAGACTTTTAGGGATGAAATTTCTATCACTTCTTTTACAAAAATACCTTTAAGTCCATAGACCTCGACCTAGAAGTCCAATGGCTCTTCATGTCAGGATACTACACACAGTGAACTGCATGATCGGACCACGTATATGGAGGACTATTGGAAGTATACACCATGCTTCAGTTCTTGCATACGCAGGTGTGTTGTGTTTTCAAGGTGGAATAAGCACCCTGAAGATTCTTTTTAATAATGATTTCAAACTAAAAGTACACTGTTCTAGTTTGTACTGGTAGGACACTGGGAGCCTTCATATTTAAGTATATAGCATTACAGCACAGACACAGCACCGAGATCCCGATGCTGGGATCTGACTGTCTAACTAACCTGCTTGGTGGCAGTCCAGTCTTGAACAATGATGGCGGAGAAGTAAACTCAGCTTTCGTAGATGGAAGTGCTGCTTCTTTCTCTGAATTTCCAGTTCTCCCTTGCTGTACCTTCAAAAAGAAAACTGGGGTTACCACTTTGGTTAATTTAACAGACCATCAAGCATGAGGCACTTTTAAACCTGTAATATCTGTTCTGAAGTTAAATATGGAGAATGCAACAAGCCTGGGTATTTATTAAAAGGGACCTATGTGAGTTTAGCTTTAGGTGAAAGGCATCAAAAATGGACTCAAGGATCAAAATATTCCATTTACTAAATAAAATATTCAGTTTGTCACTTAGAAGCCCCAATAAACTGTAACTCCTGGAGACTCATAAATTGCTCATGAGTAAAGTAAATGAGTCTAGGACATACATGGTTATGACTCCATGTCTCTGAGTTCAAGGAAGGCCTTGAAGAATTTTCCCCTTCTGTACTCTCAATCTTTACTTGCCATTCGGACCATTTTCTATTTCAGAGGATGAGTTGCTGTAATGCCAATGTAAAGAATCTCTGCTCCTGGAAATGGAACTAGTGCCCAACTAAACACTTCATACCTACTGACGAACACTTACGGTCATAAAAGGTACTTTGCACACTACCAGAGGAGAAAAGTAACCGTCAATATTACCCAGCTACAAGCCTTATTATGTCCAATAGCCACCTACGCCTACAAGATATACTGCTGTATCAGTGGCGTAAATGTTATGGGAGTAACCAACTCCTCTTTTTATTATACTTGAGGCCTACTCCATTAGATGGAACCTATATCTGACACCATTAAAGGAGCCAAGGACCTAGAACTAGCTAGATCATGGGCTCTAGGGGTAAACTTACTACTCTTTATGTTGCTAAAGGAACATAGCAATAAAATTACTCCGAATAACATATTGCTGCTCTATTCATAGTTCAGAATATAACTCAACACTCATCAGAGAAGCTTACTGCAGTAGATGGTAATTAACACAGAGACCCATGAATGAAAAATGTGTATAGAGTAATAAGAGACTTTGGAGCATTCAGTCTTAAATGTCTTTATCAAACCCTCCTCTCAAGAATCAGGAACCTATGCAGAAGAAGAAGAAACAGAAAGACTGGCTCTGTAAGAGCCAGAGGTCACGAATGATTCCAAGGAAAGAACATCATCCAGGCACCTCAGGACTGATACACACATGAACTCATGGAGACTGTGAGAACATGCGTAAGACCAGCACAAATTCAAACCAGGCAAATCCCAGCACAGGGAAGGGAAGGTGGACAAAGTTCCACCCCTAACCAAGAAGCTATTTACAGTTGATGGCTGCTGAGAAAAGGAAAATCACTTTTCCCCAATGGAGTGTCACTGGGTATATCAACTATACTATAGTTCAGGTCCCATGATCAGAAGTTGAACAAAATGGACTATATGTTTTTGGTACATATTTTTGTTTTGGTATTTTTGTCTTTAGGAGTTTTGTTTGTTAGTTAAGATAGAGGGGAGAAAGAAACAGAACATGAAGTTGGGTTAGTAGAAGGATCTCGGAGTTAGTTGGAGGAGGGGAAAAATGTTTCAATATATATGAGGAGAATTTTTTGATGAAAAGAAAATCTGCCCCTGCACATCCATAACTTATCATTAGTACCGGCACCCATCATGCCAGTCCCATCAGTCATGTGTCTCCTTACTACTACCTCTCCCTCTTTATGCTAACTCTGAAGCCACTGGAGGGAAGCAAAGACTAGTCCTGGCCAGCTATGATGCCCAGAATCACAGCAACAGCCCGCATGGCTTGAGAAGTGTCAGGGTGCAGCCACAGCATGGAAACCATGGCTCTAACAACAGCTGTCTATCTGGAGTTAAAGTCTGTTCAACAAGAGAGGAACAACTCCTGGTACTGGGAATAAAGCCAGCTACCCACGGCTGGTCAAGTCACCAGTTTTGGAAGAGAACCCTTCACTTTACTAAGTCAGCATAATTCCTAACTTCATCCTAACTCTATCTTAACAAAACAAACAAACAAGCAACTCCTAAAGACAAAAATACCAAAGCAAAAATGTGTACCAAAAAACGTGTAGTCCATTGGTCAACTTCTGGTCATGAAGTCTGACCTGAGTTGATATACTACTTACTGATATTTACTCTTATGCCCAAAGATAAGTATAGTTTTCACCCCTTTTCAAAGAAAATTCTTCAGCAACAACAGACAATTATGGACAATCACAACAGTTCAAATGCAGCAAGCAAAAGATCACGTGGTACCCAGTCCACTTGATACATCTACAACACAATTCCTGCACCCAAGGCTTGAGGACCATTGAGGGAAAAAGAGGGGCAGAAAGAGCCAGAGGAATAGGAAGTTTGTAGTGAAACTAGGTTTCCTAGAAATGTCAGGCTTATCAACATAGCTGCCTAAACAAGACCCACACAATGAGCACACCAATGGGCATGCTAACATGGAAGGGGTAAAGCTCAAGGGGCTTGAATCCTTAAGAATTATGGGCAACTGGGAAATGCTGAGTGGGAGAAATGGTCTTTCCTAAAGAAGAGCCCCATAACTGGTTATCTATTACCAAATAGTCAGCACTGAGATCATATACACATAGGTCCTATAATACTGACTGAGTGGGTTATATTTAGGAATATATATATGTATATTTATAACAACGCTTTTAAAAAAAAGATGCCATGTATTTGAGAACAAGGATTGTAGGAGGGTTTGGAAGAAAGAATAGGGGAACTAATGTAATTATAAGTCAAAATATTAAAAATTATCATTAAATAAATTTTTAATAAAATAAAGCTAAGTATTTATTAACCTAAAAAGAGGCAGATCTCTATTAACTAGTTATTAGTTTTACCCAATGGCACCTACCTATAATTAATTAAGCCTTAAAACTGAGTTTATTTGAAAATGAGTTCTACTGCTCACTAAAATCAAATTCATTTAAAATGTACAGATCCTATTGGGATATGAGGATTATCACTTAGAAAGAGAAAAATAAAAGATTGAAATGGAGTCGATACACATTTGACACATAAACTGCCTGCCAGGATGTGGTGACGGGAAGTGAACATCTACTCTGTACTAAAAGCTTGGACTACTGAAAGAAAAAGTCTCAGCAAAAACAATAATACGAGTGAGCACAACAATGAATGCCATGAAAACACAGGGGTAAGGAGCAGTGAGGTGAGTGAAGGGCGCACGTTTCCAAGCCTTACAAAGTAGACTCCTGGGACCCATGAGAAAGGAAGATCCGATTCCTGAAAGCTGTCCTTTGCCCCTCACAAATGCACCAAGGCATGTGTGTGTCAACACAAGCTGAACACGCACACGCGCACACACACACACACACACACACACACACACACACACACACACACACACACACACACACAACTTTAAAAACTCTTCCTAAAGGATTGGGAATATAGTTCCCATTATCAGCTGTCCTCATGAATAGCAGCAATTTATACTCAATTTCTTAGCACATCAAGCTGACATCTCAAACTCATCGTGGCCTAAACTGAACGCTCCATTTCTTTCCCTCTATTCTGACTCTCTCCATGTTGTCCTCATATTAATTAGATGGCCTTTTCCCCTGCCCAACTTCTCAGAGAGAACAAAGCACACAGGTATTATCTAACTCCTGCTGACAGACAGGACATCAATGTTACCTTTACAATGTTACCCAAACCCATCAGCTGACAGAATGACACTCAAGTCAAACCCAGCAGTGTACAGCAGCTACTGTGACAGGCATTCCCCACTTCTGCTCTGCACTCTCTAGATTCCAGCCCCTGGATGAAGCCAAAGCAGTCTTCCCACACATGCCAGCTCATGGCTCCCTCTGCTCTCCAGCTGCCTTCCAATCAACCACAGAAGATCACCTCCTTGGCACAGCCTACATGGTCTGGGTACTGTGGGTACTGTACACCTGTAGACTTGTCTCTTTCTATTCTTCCTCCACTCATCTTTGTCACACCCATTTATGATAGCATTTTCTCGTTTTTTTTTTTAAACACACACACACACACACACACACACACACACACACACACACACACACACACACGCACACAAGCTCCTCTCTTGTCACGATTTCTGAATTAGCCATCCTTTTTGTTTGGAATATCCTTTCTCATAGATTCATCTAATTGCAGATCTTCTCATAGATTCATCTAACTGAAGTACAGTAGCCTTCCCAACCTCAATCTATGCTATTGCTTTCTGCAGTTTCAATTATGGATCAAAAACAGACTAAACTAACTTAAATGGGAAATTCCCAGAACTCACAGTTCATAAGTTAAGCCATGCAGAGTCAGTAGTTAATAAATTCCTGCATCTTGCCAACTGCATCTTCCCTGGGACAAGAATCCTCCCTTCATCCATCCACATGTGTACTTCCCCATCCTACCAACCACTCAGCTGTTTGGGACCCTACCATGACTGTTAGGGTAGCGGAGTGCTGGTGTCCGACTAACCCTTCCTGTACTGAAAAATGTTCCCGAAGCACAGAAGTAGCTATGAAGACAAGCCATCAAGCACTTCCTCTGAGTAAAGTTATTGACTTAGCATCAAAACAAAAGTCACCATATGCTAAGATTGCTAGGACCTTCTGTACAAATGTTATTTTGAGCATATTCACATAATTTTTATTAGTATATTGCTCTGTATTGTTGCTGTTAATCACTAACTAATTTGAAAGTTACACTTTATTATACAAATGCATGTGGGAGAAGGAAACAGAGTAAACAGGGCTTAGTACTACCTACAGTTTCAGGCATCTACAAGGACTCTCGGTGTGTGCTTCAGTGGCCATTAGAGGACTACTGTCAGAATATACCTAGAGTAGTATAGACTTCCTTTACTTCATTACTCGTCTCTCTCCTGTGACTTTCTATCTTTTTCTTAAAGCTTCTCAGTATCTGAGTAGTTTGTTGTATGATACTATCTGCCTATTGTCACTATAGCAAGACCTGTAAAGACTCTGGCTACATAGAAAAATTTGTGCCCTACGTGTCTGGAAAAAGAGGATGTGGACGAACCAATATATACACTTTTAAAAATTTAATTGATTTTGAGACTCTGCTTTAATGTCACTTCTTCATCTTTCAAACAACACGGAGTGTGTAAATATGGAACTGTTGGCACTATTATCCACTGACTACCTAGCTTTCCCATCATGCTGGTTAAAGTTCGTGTCTATTATGTTCATCTTCTTTCCGCAACCAACCTACCACATGGTTCTGTACAGTCTACTAAAGCTGTAAAGAGAAATAAATAGGAGAAGGCTGAAGAAGTGGAAAAGAAAGATTTTAAATCTTATACGCATGTATGTGTGTGCATCTCTATACCAGGGAAGGAGGTGAGAAAGGACAGGATAGATATTAAATATGTACAAACCTTTGATCCCTAACTTTCATACTTAATTTCTTTAAAACATACTTAGGCAAAACAATCCTGAAAATGTTTACTATCCTAGCAACTTCCCTCATCACATTGAATCATTACCGTGAATTGTAACTATCTATGTGTGTCGCCAGATGCTGCCCTCAGGATTACATTCAAAATCTGCCTAGCCAGAACATGAGGCTAGCACTTTATATAATCTAGCATTTTAAGAAATAGTTATATATGTGTTTGATTTACTAAAACCAAGTTAACATCAGATCCTACAGAGCCAAACAAAATTTAACTACAGTTTACAAACTTGAGATGCTAAGGGCTAGCAAGATGGCTCAGAGGGTGAAGGCTCCTGCTGTCAAGCCTTATGACCTGAGTCCACTGCTCTGGTACCACATGACGGAAAGAGAGAAAGGACTCCTCAATGTTGTCCTTTGATCTCCTACGTGTACCATGTGCATGCTGATCAACACAGGCACATACACAATGTTAATTTTTTAAAGAATCTAAATATTCATCCAAATTATTACTTTATCATTATACCAAAAGTTCTGAAGTTTAACACTATAATTCTTAATACTTATACTTAATAACCCAAATTAGTAAGTATTTAAAATTATAATTAACGAAAAATATAAATTACTGATCTCCAAATAATACTAGAGTGAAAACAGGAGAACCTGTAAGCCGTAAGTCAACGACCACATTTCAACTCACAAGAGCTAAGCATTGGAGATGTCACAAAGCCTGGTACTCTGAAAGCAGATAAACTTAACTGAGAAGACTAACCAAAGCTGAATCCTAAGTCAGTGAAGACAATGCAAAAACACAACTCTTCTCATGGCAGAAGCAGAAAGACACTGACAGGTCAAGCTCCGAGACCGTCTGAGGTCACTGGGCAAGGTTCTCTAGTCACACTGGAGTGTTTCTGAAAATCAGACTCCCATGAAGAAGAAAGAAAAAAATAATATAGGAAAACAACTTAAAGATAACAGCATATAAGCAAATCGTAATCCTCTGGAAAAGCCTACAGTAAGTAAGTTTTCTTCTTATAAACAGAGCTTCCAACAGTTTGTAGGGTCCACTCTTACAAAAATCACTGAAACGATCAAAGAACATTTGAAAAAAAAGTCCAAGTCAGAAGTTGAAAACATGAAAAATTAACAGAATGAAAAGAGACTATGTAGAAAAAAATAGCAAAACTTAAAAAATAAATGTCAATTATTAAAATCCTCTGAAAAATGGTTGAAGAAGATTGTGAAAAACAGAGTAAGATGTTAAGTAATGAAATTTTTCTTGGAAATGAAAAACAGCAGCAGAAATAAAAAACCAAGTAGAAAAATCCAACTGTCAATAAGAATCTCCCAGAAAGACAAAATGGAAATTAGAGCAAAGACAGACATCACAGTACTAGTCTAAGAGGTGCAGTGCATCAGTAAGAGATAGAGAAGAAAGCAGAAAAAGAAAAAAAATAATCCAAAAATGTCTCTTAGATGTGAAGTCCACGTGTTTGCAAACTAAAAGGCAACAGGCCAAGTTCCACTGCTTACGTTCATACATATGCATACAGGTCATGCTGCACATGATGGTTAGAGAACTATTTTAAGAAAATGTCAAAAGCAATAGATGGTGACACACATCTGCACTCTGGGCATTTTGGAGGCTGAAGCAGGAAGATAGCCAAAGTGAGATCAGCTTGGGCTACTCAGGGAAACCCTGTCTCAACAGAAAATAAAAAAATCATAAAATGATATCATAAAGTGAGAAAATGAAAGAAAAATAACAAAAAGGTAAGGAGAGAGGTTATGGTTGATTTGTTCCCTAACAGACACTTTCTCTTAAGCCTTACCGAAATTATACAATTACCAATTTTTTTTTTGTACCTAATTGAGAGGCTTTCATACCTAAAGTTTCACCTTTTACTTGGCATAGGGAAAAATCAAAACAAAACCAGACAGATATAGTAGCGCTTGCCTATAATCCTAGCACTTTGAGGTAAGGGCAAGGTTTATGAACTTGAGTGGGCTACCTAGCAAGTTCCAGAACATCCCACATTATACAGCTAGACTCCTCCTCAACACAAAATGAAACAGAAAACCAACAAAACCTATTCCCATGAAGGCACATAAAAGGCTCTTCCTTCCTGATATCAAAGTGCTGATAAACACTGATGACAAAGGCATCTAGAGGCTGTCTTCCCCCACTCATTGGACCTGTTACTAAAGCTTACTGGGCTGTTTCTCACTTGATTTTGGCTATCTTTGTGGCAGACAGGAAGAGAGCTTCTACTGTGACTGTGCAGCCCCCATTCCTTGGCTCTCCATGGAGAGCAGCCCTGTTTGTTTCCCTAGCACACTCCTTATTATGTCAACTCCCTATCTGACCTTTTACACCTCTTACAGTCCACTCGGCTGTCATTTCTTTTCTAAAATTCACATCTGCACAATCTCCACTGCTCAAGAACCTTCTAATGGCTGCCTGTTATTCACATAAATGTTTCCATGACGGCTTAAGATGAGTATCTTTTCATATGGCTTTATTTCCACCATTTCCTACAGACCACAATATAACCAACGCGGGGGAAATGTTTACCTAATTAAAATCACCAAAATTAATCATCCCCAAATCAGTATTTCTAACAGATTTACTAGCATTTAAACACCTGATCAGGGCAAGAAAACCACTAGACAACATCTACATAACTATAACTCTCTCTCTCTCTCTGCAAAAATGTAAAACATATACCCACAACTTTCAAGAGAGGCCAGCCACTAGTAGTTCCTTATTTCATTGTTTACAAATGTAAGATCAACAAAACTATGTATTAGCTGATGGTTTATAATGGCAGTTCTCATTCTTCTTAGGAAAACAAGACAAAACAAAACCCACCAATGAAATGAATCAGCTCATTATTAAACTTGACTATGAATTTGTTCTAATAATCTATCACACAAATATTCAGTGTCTGAGCAGACATCTAAAAGGCTGATGCTCATTTAAAGTGGAGTAAATATCACCAAGTACTCTGAAAATATGAACAGAACAGGACCAAATACTTACCTATTAGTAGGACGTAAACTAAAATGAAAGCCTCTACATAGAACTGTGCCCAGACAGCGGCTACATCTGCAGATACAGCACATGCATTGCATAAGGCAGTATTTTGGTGTCCCAAAAGGGGCACAGAGTTCTATAGCCAGGCCATGAGGTATGTAAAAGGTCCCTGATGAAAGAATTAAAACCAAGAGGAGGGAAGATTACCCAACCAAACTTCAGGAAAAGCAGCGATGAAAATGTAGTATTTTTCTTTGGACAGACTTGATGTCACGTGATCCCATCAGCCTTCACATCACTCACGTGGACCTATTCCTTTTAAGTATTAAATTTTAAAACTCAGTGGCTTTGCCCAGTTCTTAAGAGGTTGTCATAGAACACCCCAAATCCCTGAAAACATGTTCATTGTGAGCTATCACACCAATGATTTTAGTATTAATGGCCACCATCCCTCCACTCTTTAAGAACTGGGAAAATGAAAAGCTTCCAATTCCGCTGCTAAGCCTAAGAGCAAGACATCTGAGTGCAGCGACCATGACCGTCACATCCTACAAGTGTGTGCCACCTATAATCACAGCACAGAGCAGACAACAGTTTTACTTGGCATGTGTTAGTGTGACAGGCTAGAGAGTCACATGCTTGCAAAAGTAAACAACAATCAGCAAATGCATAATTCACCAGGAAGCTGAAGGTTTGGGAAAAAATGTAGCCGTTTCTACTTCAATTTTCTCCCCTGAACAGTGCAATGGGAGCAGACTCAAGAACAAAAACTGAGAGCAACCAAGGATAATTTACTAAAATTCACCTTAAAAAGATTGAATCTGCCATCTTGGATCTCTGCACCTGGTGTAACTTCCATAGTACAGTCTTCGGCCTAAGTTAAATAACATATTCCCCATTAAGACACCACACAATTTTTAATTGATAGGCCACATAAAGAGTAACCAGCTGTGGCTAGTCTGATTTGAACTAAGAACACACAGTAGTCATCAACATGAAACCCAGGGAAGGAAGGGAATAAATAAACACAGCCATGAGAACAAGAAAACTAAACCGCCATACGGCATTTAATCACCTTGTTAGGGGGAAAGTGACTTATTTGGGGAGTCAGAGTGGAACAGTAGAAGAGGCAGGGCTACTCTGGAAGATTTCCTAATTACCGTAATCTTGTTTGTCGTTGAAGTAACGGGTATAACTTCCAGTCCCATTCGTATCCTCTTTTGCTTTTCACAGTAAGCTTTCCAAGTATCTTCATTAAAGCCATAATTAAAATAATCGGAAAGATCAGCACCTAAAGATGAAACATACTTTTAGGATGCAAATATTTTAACTCTCTGGCAGCATCAAAACTATAGTATGATATAAAAGTGTACATTTAGAGAAGATAAGCAAGCAGGAGAGCGAGCTCTGAGGAGGAAGGGTGTCAGTGGGGACTTAGAGGCTGGAGAGGACACTTGGGGTGGGTATGACTGAAAGACATTATACACATGTATGAAAACATCATAAAGAAACCATCGTTATGAATAATGTATATGTAAGAGAACAGTAACATATTTTCCATGACATTCATAATACCCTTGAATTTTTACTAGTTCTCAAAATTACCTCAATGAAGCAAAGACTGAAAAAACATTTCGATCAAAATGATTTCCTTTAGAAATGGTATTATAATAAATGTGAGTCCACATTTATGTCACTTCCACAGACTAATAATATTTAATAATTAATATTATTAAAGTCCTCAGTACTCATTATTTGCTTAGGACAATAAAAGAGACACTGTAAAAGTATTTTACACTGCTGCTCACAAATACTAATTTATCATTTTACGCTAAAACCCTTTTTGGATATTAAAATAGAACCACATAATCTTACCAGGTTTCCGCCATGGTTTATCTTCAAAAGAATCTAAGTCTACTTCCAAGAGTGGAACTCCATTAATGCTGCCAGGTGCATCGAGGTCTACTCCTTTGACTTTGGTTCCTATTTTACAGAAATGCAAAATGGCAAAGAAGCTACATTAGCAAGAAGCTAGAAGACAAAAAGAGAAAACATAAATCACCCTTTACCATCCATCCTGACTGTTAGTAAAACAGACAAAGTCAAACTTGGTGATGAAACTTTAAAGATGAGCAGGATGAGAACGCTGGGGACTTAGACTTTATGGCCTAGTGCAGGAGCACATGCCTATCATGTATGCACTTGGGAAATGAAGACAGGAGGACCAGGAATTCAAGGCAAGCTTCCAGTATACATCTGGGTCAAGGATAGCCTAGGCTACATGAGATACTACCTCAAAAAACAAAAGCAAAAGGTTACAACATCAATAGAGTTGCTAATGCCAATGTGTTAAATTGCTGTTTTATATAATCTGTGAGCAAAGAAAGTTTCTCTTAAAGTGTTATAAAACAAGCAAAGTAACACAAGCATAGCAGGTCAAATGTTTGCTGCTTGAGATGCCTTTCCCAGAGTCTGCTTGTGGATATCACAGACAGTGAGTGAAACACTCACTGAAAGAGCTAATACAATCTACTCAGGGCCTATTGTCATACTGATGAAGCTGCAAATACAAACTTTACCTGTATTTCCATAAACTCTTCCCCCTGCCTTGATATTAAGATTTACTGGTGCTGTTCCATAACTCCTAAAAATAGAATAAAAATTAACTTCAAAAACTTATAGTAACAAAACAGGAAGATATTCAACAAAGAAAGTAAATGAACAGGCACACACAGATTTTACACTATTTTAAAGCTGGTTATTTAGTTATTACAGAATAAAAAATAATTCTTAATTTTTTATATTATTTTATGTATGTGACTGTTCTGCCTACATGTATGTATATCACAAACATGCTTGGTGCCCAAAGAGGTCAAAAGAGGGCACTAGATCCCTTGGAACTAAAGTTACAGATTGTGAGCCACCATGTGGGCTCTGGGAACTGAACGCAAGTCCTCTGCACAAACAAGTGTTAAGCCATCTCTCCAGCCCCAAGAACTAATTGTTTTTAAGGTCAGACATTTTTCCATCTTAAAAATCTCCCAGTTACTAAACTCAATGCCACTGCAGCAAGCATCTAAGAAGCATCTTTGGTTAGCCCTAGTTCCTTAACATCTAGCATTCCAGCAGCAGTGAAGGTTTCCTGCCACACTGCCAAATACCATCGCCCCACTATGAGCCTTCTCACATGTGTATCCCCAGGACACATGGAGTATGTCATTCATAAAAATGAAGCCACTTAGAAGAAATGTAAAAGAAATTATCTGGAGAATAAGGAAAACAGTGATGAGGTTAATAACTAAAGGGGAAAAGGGACCACTTGTAGGACATGTGCAATACCCCACATCTTAGTCTGGGCTGGGACTACACACACACACACACACACACACACACACACACACACACACACACAGGAGAAAACCAAGTCACATTTTAAATGTAATAATATGCACGTGACAAATAATTGAAGTTAAACCAACCGATGTTCAAATACAAATTGTTATGCAACTCTGGGCAGGGAATTCAGACCACTATGGACTTTGTATAACTTTTTCTTAAATGAGTTTACTGCTGGGCATAGTGGAACACACCTTTAATCCCAGCACTCAGGAGGCAAAGGCAAGTGGATCTCTTTTGAGTCCGAGGTCTGCCTGGTCTACATGATGAGTTCCAGAGCAGCCAGGACTACACAGAAACCCTATCTCAAAAAACCAAAAACCAAAACAACAAAAAAAAAGGAGTACCATTTTTAATGAGTAGAAAAATCAAAATCAAGTATAGCTTTTGACAGTGTTTGGGAGGCGGGGAGGAGAAACAGGTAATGATTTATAGTGAACAGAAACACTAGTAAGCTTTCACGTTATATTCAAAACTTTCAAAGATTTATGTTTCACACTACACTCATATTATTTAATTTCTCCCTTAAAATTCAACTAACTAGACCTATGATCCTGAGTAGACCTTTGTTCTACTCAATGATTTTCTTTGCGGGCTGCAGTGAAGGAGCATTTATTTGCCCAGTATATGCAAAGGAAAGCTCTGAGTTCAATACCCACCATTGCCAAATAAGGTTATTATTTATAATTTTAATCTTTGATACAGTCCAACATCCCTTCAATAAAAATCCTGAAGAAATTAGAAATGCAAGGAAACTATCTTAGACTGGCAAAGCAGCATGGCACTCAGACACAGCCAGCACTGTGTGCGACGATGGTCCCACTATAGTCAGCCATGAAACAAACGTGTCCATACTCTCCACTTGTACTCAATATAGGGCTTAAAGTTTTAGCTTTAAAAATGAGAAAGAAAATGGAAGGCAGGAGGAAGTCAAATTATCTCTATTAGCATATAACGATTCTATTTGCAGAAGATCCTAAGGACTCCACCAGGAATCCTAGTAGCCAGAATGTACTATATATGAATACATGAAAGTATCAAAGAACAAAATTTATTAATATTAATTTTTTAAAAATCAGTATTATAACTATATACTAATGAGGAATGTAGTGAGAAAGAAATCAGGAAGTCAATCCCACTCAAGTAACAAAAAAGAAAAGAGAAAACCTAAGAAGAAAAGACCTCTTCAAAAAAAGTTATTGTAAAAATGGCATTATCAAAAACAATCTATAGATTTGATTAGATATAATCCCATCAAAATAAAAGTGACATTCCTCATAAAAAGAAGAAAAATCCTAAAATTTATGTGGAAGCATGAAGGACCTTGGTAGCCAAAGCTATCTCCACTAAGAACAATGCCAGAAGTATCACTATACCTAACTGTAAAATAAACTACAGAGCCAAGAACAAACACGACACCAGCACAAAAACAGACATTGGATCAACGGAACAGGGTTCACATAGAGTAATCTCACACAATTATAGTCACCTGGGCTTCAACAAAGACATCAACACTCCAACAAATGTCCACCTACAGAAGAATGAAGCTGAATCCTTATTTCTCACCCTGAACAAAAGCCTATACACAACTGATGAAAGACCAAAACTGCTATGCTATGGAAAACATTCCGAGAGGCATTTAGCAAGTTCTATCTAAAAATGAGTCCGATGGTTTAGTAAGTAAAAACAAAAATGGAAAAATGGAATTACATGAAATTCACTCTTTCCAACAGCAAAACAAACAACTGAGTGAAGACAGACACACATGACAATGACAGAGGAGTAATATACAGAATAGATAAAGAATTTAAGAACAGGGCATGGTGGCACATACCTTTAATCCCAGCACTCAGGAGGCAAAGGCAAGCAGATCTTTGTGAGTTCAAGGCTAGCCTAATCTCAGGACAGTTAGGGCTGTTACACAGGGAAACCTGTCTGAGAACAAAATAAAGAAGGAAGAAGAAAAAAGAGGAAGGAGGAAGGAAGAAGGAAGGAAGAGGAGGAGGAAGAAGAGGAGGAGGAAGAAGAAGAGGAGGAGAATTCTAAAAGCAAAGCAAGTATCAAAACCCTACTCCATAAGCAGACTGATCAACAATGAATCAAAAGTTCTCATCTCGTCAATGAACATGTTTAAAAGTTCAACATTCTCAGCCATCAGGAGCAACACTGGAATTCCACTTCATCCTGATCAAAATGATTATCAGAACAAACAAACCTCCCAAAGATAAAAGATGGCAGTCATCTTACATACAGCTAATCTGAAAACACAAACCTCTTAATTCTACCATAACAAAACCACAATCCCTATTTTAATGTGTTCTCTTCCAATCCTTTAATATCTCCATGTTCAGTGAGTTGGCAATAGTACATTTATTTATTTGGTCTAGTTCATGAAACAGAAATCTTGTTACCAACACACTGGTCTAGAAGGCCCAATTGATAATTAACTCAAAAAACAACAAGCAAATAAAATGATGGTGGCCAAGAACACATATGTGAGTTGAAAATAAAAATTAAATACCTAAATTAAGGTTTGTATAATAAAACAAAAGAATCACAAATGCAAATTACACTTTCAGTGTTCCATTTCTTACCAAAGAACTAGTACTAGCCAATGCTCTAGCAAAGATGTCTTAAATGCAGCAATCAGACACTGCTGCTTTCATGTACCTTCATAATTAACTTCAGGCAGAAAGTAATCAACCACCTGTAGAAACCGTAGTAAGTTCTTTCATATCGTGGTAAGGCAAAGAATGTAAAATCAGAGAATCACCCACTGACGATCAAAGCCTGGTGTCTTTACAATGTGCACTCATACAAGTATAACTCAGGGCTGCCAAGATGGCGCAGGCTAAAGGCACTTACAGCCAAGCCCCAACGACAGACTCGAAACAGAATGTGACTCTTGAGGAGTCCTCTGAACTATACATGCCAGCATGGCACGCACACCCCCGCCAAGTCAGATTAAGTCACTCACCCATACTGTGGCGCTCCCGTTTTGATGTCTCCTATGGTGACATGAACGTCATCTTCATCATCGTCACTGTCACTATCACTGTCGTCTTCAGTCTCAGTCACTTTCTACACGGATAGAAACAATTACAAAACACAGTAAATAATCCAATTCAGCATTTAATAGTGATAAATAAAAAATTATCTTGGGGCTTTGAAATTGGTTTTGAATAAAAATTACAAGCTTATAAAGTTATCCCAATTTTGATGTTCTACAATAATTTATAAGCTTAGGAAATAAAACTTTTTTTTTTTTTTGTTTTTTGTTTTTTGTTTTCGAGACAGGGTTTCTCTGTGTAGCCCTGGCTGTCCTGGAACTCACTCTGTAGACCAGGCTGGCCTCGAACTCAGAAATCCGCCTGCCTCTGCCTCCCAAGCGCTGGGATTAAAGGCGTGCGCCACCACTGCCTGTCGAAAAATGCTTTTTTGATTATAAGTTCAAGTATGAAAAAAAAGCAAGTTTCCTTCTCTGTTCTAAAATCATCAGGACAAACATCAGAGGGCACAACAAGGTACCATTTTAATTGTCATGGAGTCGGGGAGTATCACATTTAGAGCGCATTCCTAAGAAACAGTAACAGTGGGCTTTAGGTTGTGGACTCAGTGTTGGCTTTGGAAACCAAGTTCACTTATCATAGTCAGTTGATCTACAACTATTTAGTTCTTTGAAACACTAAACAGCAAGTTTGTGTGTATGCTGTATGTCCTCAAGTTTCTTCCCGTTATTTTTTCTCCTCACTAAGTTCTACATATTCTATTCATGATATCAGATGTATCAGCTGACATAGGGGTCAAGTCATACAGGCTGCTGAAGGTTATTTACAAATAAAACCAGCATTTAACATAAAGTGTGAAGTTCTTAACAATGATTTCAAAGTCTGATATGTATGTTACCGGTTTTGCCACGCCATTTTCAGCAGCTTCCTCTTCAATTCCAGATGGAGGATTAGCACTGCAAAGAAAGAGAACAAGCAGACAGGTTGGCTGCTGCTGCTGCGAGTACATAGATTATACTACTATTTCAAGCTATTGCTGCTGAGACTTTCTAAGGTTATGATCTCCACTGGGTGATGAAAACAAGACTAGGAATAAAACAAGTACTCAGATGGAAGTAAAGGCTTTTTCCTTGGGCTTTTTTAGTCAGCCTTCATAGCCCCGATGTCTTTCAATTCATCATGTAGACCAAGCTGACTTCAAACTCTGAGATCCAACTGCCTCTGCCTCCTAAATGCTGGGATTAAAGGTCTGTACTACCACTCTCTGCCCAATAGGGTTTTTTTTTTCCTCTCCTATTTTTTTGAAATAGAATTTCTCTGTATAATAGCCCTGGCTGTCCTGGAACTCACTTTACAGTCCAGGCTGGCCTTGAACCCAGAGATCCACTTGCTTCTGCCTCCCGAGTGGTTAAAGGTGTGCACCATCACTATGTGGCTTGCCCAAACAATTTCTTAATGACATACAATTTGATGGAAGGACATAATTCAAGTTTTTCATGTTTTTAAAATATAATGCATATCACACCACTTTTACCTCTGAATCTTTACTGAATGTCTGCTGTGTGCCGGGGACTATTATCAATAGTCAAGGGCTACACGGCATGGTTTCACTTCTCCCGGATTCCATGAAATTCTATGATATGATCATATTAACTCTTTTAGTGCTCAGTTTAGTATTCAGCACACATTTCTGCCTGCTTTGCTATTCCACTAAATCAGATAGGTTCTTTATTCTATTAAAAAACATAATTTCAAGATTAAAAATATCTATGGATATACCTTCATGGAAGTCTGACCTCTAGTTTGTAGTCATAAGGAGCCCGAGACTTAATTTTGATGAATTTTAAAACTAATCACTTTTAGAAGGCAAATCTGACTTGTTTTGTAACAAACAAAAAAAATGTGTTCAACAGTAAAACATTCACACTGCCATGTGACTCAAGCCATTAGCCAAAAAATAATACTTCCAGAACTATAGAATAGTCGGGTTCTTGACATTTTACAGATATTTTACAAATAGAAACATCAGGACTCAAGATAAATGTATGACGGTAATTCTTAATTTATATTTTGCTTAAATGAACTTCCAGAGAGCCAGAAACAAGTTTTCCTTGCTTGTTTGTGTGCACACGCCTGCAGGCAGTGGAATGAACCTCAGTGTGCTTTCCATTTCACAGGACAGTATACTATATTCAGCCAAAACCGGACAAATAAAGCATGACAGCGTTGAGCTCAGTGCGATGCAATGCTTAAGGACAGAGGCTTCAGTCACAAGGAAGATGCGCAATTTCAACAGCAGGGTCCTCGGTAGGGTAATGTAACGACACGAACCAAGCTGTACCCTATTCTGTCTGCACGCCTTTCTCTATTAGACATAATGCTTTAGAACTTTTACTTCCCCATCACCATTAAAATACAAGAACAATAAAATTATAAGCTTTTTCCAAAAAAGTAAAAATTTAAACACAAATGCCCTCCTATGGGATGAGACACACACAGAACTTCAAATGAAATCAAGAACAGACATAGGCAGCAGTACTCTGAGAAAGCAGGACAGGATTAACTCCAATGAACTACCATTCTGTGTCCCAGAGAACTTGAGAAAGAGCAAGGAGAAAGAGGACTTTGAAGGAGAGCTGGCTCAGTGTCCAGAGCTCCTGCTGCTCTTCCAGGACCTAGGTTTGAGTCTTACTTAGCACCCACATGGCAGCTCACAACCATCAATCCCAAACCACAGTCCCAAGGGATCCAATGCATTCTTCTACCCTCCACAGGCATGAGCGTGGTGCATGGACATACATGCAGGCCACACAGCCACACATATAAAATTAAAAACAAAACAAACAAAACCAAAGTGAACTTAGAATTATTGTTAAATAGTAAAATTCAGAGATAAGGATTAGCTCTTAAATGTGTCTGCTCTTTGGAGGCTATTTACTCCCCTACTCCCATGAAACCTAGGTTTGAGGTTTTATCTCTTTTTAAATTTTTGATACAAACAAGTTACTTGTACTAGATTTCCACCACCAGTGTTTATTTTAGAAACTCCATTAAGACGTGATTCACGCCGGGCAGTGGTGGCGCACGCCTTTAATCCCAGGGAGGCAGAGACAGGCAGATTTCTGAGTTCGAGGCCAGCCTGGTTGGTCTACAGAGTGAGATCCAGGACAGCTAGGGCTACACAGAGAAACCCTGTCTCAAAAAACCAAAAAAAAGGCAAGACAGAATTCACATCTAACCACTTAAAGACTATACTTAAAGGGATATACTTTGTTCACAGTGTAACAATCATGTGATGAAATCCTAGATTGTGTACACAGCCTCCCAAAGAAGTAAGTATGTATCACCAGTCATTCCCATTTTCTCCTATCCCACAATGCTGAGCTTTGCTTCTCTATGGATTTGCCTATTCTGGAAACTTTATATATTGAATCATACATGTCCTTTGTCGCTGCTTCTATAACACATGCTCAGTGTGTTCACTTATACTGTAGCAAGTCAGTACTCGATTTCCTTCCACCAGGAAACACTTCCATAAGGGTACATTGCATCAAACGTATTAATTTGTTTTGGTGGACAGGTAGGTCATTTCCATTTTACAGACTAGCTATGACTGATGCTAAGAACAGTAATGTTCAAATTCTTGTGTCCATGTATGTTTCCACTTCTCGAATTTAAAGTGAGTAGGACTGCTTAATTAATACTAAACATCTGAGGAAGCTCCCAAGGAGACCACTTTATAATAGCAGCAGCAGTGTACAAACAGCCCAGTTCCTCCGAATCTTCATTACAGTTGTTTTGCCTTTTGGATTATAGCTATCAAGCTAGGTATGAAGCATTAATCCCTCCACTTTGAAAATCTAAATATTCTTTAAATGCTTTGTGTGTGTGGTACATGTGGAAGCCAAAGACATCAGGTATCCTCCCAATCCCTCTTCATCTTTCTTTCCTGAGCCAGTCTCTCACTGAACCTGGAGTTCAACAATACAGAGTAGTAGTGAGTACCAGAGATCATCCTGGCCAAGCCTCTCCTAGGATGCATTCATTCCTGTCCGCATGCTTACACTGCATGCACGTCCCCAACTGAGGACAGTTCTCCAGCCCTTAACTGCTCTGTTTAAGACCACGCCTCCCCTCATTATTTCAGTCATCTGATCAAACTAAAGCCAATTTAGCCATGTACTTATATGCCTTAGCTGTGGTGAAATTTTGAGTAAATGCTTGGTTCCCTGGACACTCTGAAAAATACTAAGTTTTGTAATAATAACAGAGAAAATTAACTTTAAAAAAATCATCTATTCTGTTCATGGTATAAAAGTTAGCATAGTTCCCTTCCAAAAACTATTTCCATTATGAATTTAGTGAACTACAGCCAAGCCAGGCATAGTGGCACATGCCTTTAATCTCAGCACTCTAAGAGGCAGTCACACAGATGTCTCTGAGTTCAAGGCCAGCCTAGTCTACAAAAGGAATTCCAGGCCTGTCGCCAAGAGCCTGTTTCCAAAAGAAAAAAAAAAAAAAAGAAATTATACCAAAAGTAAATACTATAAAAACACTAAGAAATTATGAAAGCAACAATTTTCAGTTATTTTAATTCTTACAGTAAATTATTTTTTCTTAGTAATTTAACAACTATAATCAGCCAGGCATAGTTGCTCTCGCCTTTAATCCCAGCACTTGGGAGGCAGAGGCAGGTGGATCTCCGAGTTCAAGGCTAGCCTGGTCTATAAAGTGAGTTCCAGAACAGTCAGGGCTACACACAATACACAGAGAACTTTGTCTTGAAAGACAAAACAAAACAAAAACCCAACTATATTGTAAACACCTCTAAGCTCAGTTAAGGGTAAAAGTTACTCAACAGTGAAAAGTTGGCAAATACCTAACTCCAAAAACTGTCCTATAAGCTACTTTCTAGACAGAATCGGTCCTGAAATAGAAAAAAGTCCTTCAGCCTTTGGTCAAAATGCAGTTACACAAAGGATTAGTATGGAACAATCGACAACTTGCTAGAATCACAATCTGTGTAAGACATTAACAGGAGAGCTCACCAACCTGGCATTTTCTTCTTCTGGCCTTTCAACTTCATTTTCATCTACCAAATAAAATAAAATAAAGTAAATAAAGAAATCAAGCTTAAGCAACAAGTACTGTAAAAATCTGAAGGGAAGATCACAAGCACTAACCTAGATCCTTGGTCAAATCACTGTGCACATGCACGTCCCACGGGCCTACAAGCATAGCCAAAGTTAGATCACTTTATAAACAAGACACATCTCTTATGGAAAAAATACAAGACTTTACTGCTATCAATATAAGCTTAATTTAGGAGGCAATGAGGATTTACACATCTTGGTAAGAGAAACCTCACACACTTCACGTTTTAAGGGTAGTACTGATGCTGTCTTTCCATTAAAGAAATAATTTTACAAGTTTATCGGAGTTACATTACCAAAAGGCTTCGTAGACTCCAGCGTTCACTTTTTATAATCTATGACAATGTATGCCAAGAATGTATGTTCCAGGAAGGAACAAAATACTTTCAAATCTGGTATAACAGCCAAGGGAAATTACGACTTAAAAGTTAAAAACCAGACATCAAACATGTCCCCTACAAAAACAAAGTACATGATGCATTAAATTTGGCGACACTAATACAAAACACTGAATACAAGCCTACGGGAAGAGTCACAAGGTACAACTATGGCGTTGACTATAGAGCAGTCTCTAAAAAAAAATAAAAACTTCACCTTAATACAGGAGACAATTCAGGGTTTTCTTTATGGACCATAATGTATTCCATCTCTGTCTTTCTTAATTAAAATTTTTAAAGCACGACTTTCAGACAAGGAGGTACCCTTGCAGGTGCATTCCATATAAACTGACCATCAAGAAACAAGACGTTAGTTTAATAGCATTGACTTTATTTAGCTGTTATTACAGAATGACTGTTTCTGAAAGAAAGGGACGAAGAGGTGCACCCAACAGCCACTGAGCAAGAGACACCGAAGCAGCTCAGGATCGACAGAAAGAGCATGAACAGAGAGCGCAGAAGCGAGGAGACCGGGAAGGTGGGGAGGAGGGCGAAGCAGAGCTGCCCGGCCTCCTTGGCTCGCGTCCACCGCGCGGTGAGTGCCTGCAGGTCCGGGCGAGGGCCGGGAGCAGGCCTCACTCGGCCTAACGCTGGCCGGCCTGGGCTAGTACGAGAGGCCTCGGACGCCCGGACCTGAAACGCCGGGAGGAAGGCCAGAGAGAACCCGGGAGACAGACAGGAAGTTCCGTACCGCCATACAGCCACTCTTCCTCCTCATCCCCTCCGGTCCCGCCGCTCAGCTCCACCAGACGCTCCACCTCGCCGGCCGACATGGCCGCCCCACGCACAAGTTAAAGGCGGCGATCAACAGCCCCTTTCAACCCCTTCCCCAGCCTCGCCGTCTCAGGGCGCGAGAAGGGGAGGGAACCCGCCGGTAAGCGAACGAAGCGAGCGCGAGACTCAAATCCAGGGCCAACCTCGATGGACGCGGCGACCGTGAATATTCAGCGACTGGCCCGCCCGCGCATGCGCAGCAGCACCCAAGTGGTGAGGCGTCTCTAGGTGGTTTCGCTTCCGCGGCTGCAGGCACCTGGGCCTCTCATTGCGCAAGCGCCGCGCGTTGGCTCCTCCCCTACCCTCCCCAGCACAAGGATTCCAGCTTTGCTTCTCAGGGTGGCTTTCTCCCTGGCGTCTGGTGTTCTTTGAAGTTCCCTTCCCCCAACCTTCCTTCCAATCCCCAGTTCCCTTTGCTACACCATTGTTCTTTTCTGTCTTTGCTGCTTTTCTCCCTCCACTATTTGTTCATTTTAAAATCCTGAGGGCCATCATCCCGCACGTGTTTGCTTGACCCAGAATTATATTTGTCAATTCGTCGAGATTTTAACAACCAGCAAAAGAAAAAATTAATATATAAAGGATGCATTCTCTTTGTTTAAAAAAGTATTAGTATCGGACATAGTGGAGTAAGCTTTTAATTCCAGCACTTGGTAGGCAGAAACAGGTCACCCTGGTCTACATAGTGAGTTCCAGGGTTGCCTGGGCTATATAGGGAGACTGTGGCCAGAAAGTTTTATTTATGTTAACGTAACACAAACTGGTCATCTTAGTGGAGGGAACCTAAGTTGAGAAAATGCCTCCATAAGATCCGGCTGTAGACAAACCTGCAGGGCATTTTCTTATTTAGTGATTGATGGAGGAGGGCAGAGCTTTACACTTTATCTATATCACTTGGTTCTACATTAGCTGACTAGGGTTTTAAATCTTCTTAGTTTTGAACTCACTCTTGTTTGCTATGTCCTGTTCCCCTGTAGGAAATTCTTGCATTGTTTCAACTTCTAAGTACAATCTCCTCTATAAAATCTTCCCTGAATTCAACCAATGTGTATGAAAGTCTACCCAGGTATCAGAAACTCTTCAAGACTATATATATTAGGAAGTTAAAAAAAAAAATCCTTTCTTTCATGAAGCCTTTATTCTAATGGAAAAGTGATGCATAGAATATAGACACATCATGTTGATAAGGATTTAAAAATAATAGTAGCTATAAAAAGTCCCACCGCCAAGTGTTTAAAAGGGAGGTGTAAGCTTATATCAAGTGGTAATAAATAAATAAAATAAGTAGATCCCCGCATGAAGAGAGGCATAAGCCCTGTGGGTTCCTGGATAGGGGCTACTTGACAAGGAGATTAGGAACATGCAAAAAGTCCGGAGACAGAGGAGTTCCAGGCACCCAACTGCATTTGGAGTAGAGCGAGGGGCAGAATGTAGATGAGGCCAGCAGGATTGGGGGTGAGGGGAGCAGAGCTCAAAGTCTCTTTTAGACCACATGGCACTTCTGTTTGACAACATAGCCACTTTCCTCAGAATCTTCACTAGGCCAAATCTGCCTCCATCTTGCTTATCTTTCACTTCCATCTGCTGTATGGTGCACCATATCTTTTTGGCCTCTGATACAAGAAATAGAAGGTTTACTATCTGCCTGAGAGTACCATAGGCAGGGACTCCCAGTAGTTAGCTCCATTTTCACTGTTTCATGCATCTAAAGTAAAATTGGGTGGTTTCATGAGAGAGTTGATTGTCTTTTGTGACGTGAATTGTTTTTCCTTCCAATCTGGAAAAGAGTTTGTCTTTCAAAGCATTGTTTAGATGAGTGATGGTGAGTGCTGTAGAAGGCCCAAGTGGTGGAGGTAGCACTTGAGCTAAGCTTTGAAAATGATTTCTACAAGCAGAGAAGCTCATAAACCACTAACAACCATCCTTCAAAGACCTCTTCCTTCTTCCTTTCCTCCTAAACTGAATTCATTGTATAGATATGCTTCCTTGGTTAGATTAATCTCTCTATTTGCCATGGGAAACGTTGACATTAAGTAATTTGACTATTTTGTAGACTATCTCTCGCTTCTTCTATTATGAACTCATCTCACTACAATATCACATTGATCCTGAGTATACGCATTTGCCACTTCATTATTTATTGCCATTTATTCCAAAGGATGATGGTGGTGGTGATGATGATGCTAACCTGGGCTTGGTAGTGCACCCTGTCCTTCCAGATCCTCTGGAGGCTGGGGCTAGAGCTTGGCTCAGGCTAACAGAGCAAGACTCCATCTCGAAATAATGTCACTAATAATGATATAATTTAATATGAAATATAATCTTAAGAAGTACTGAAAAGGAGCGCATAGTTATAAGGATTAAGCAATGGATAAATTGCTGCTAAAAGGGTGCCAAGGGGCCAGGTATGGCGGCCCATGCCTTTAAACCCGCACTCAGGAGGCAAAGGTAGGTAGGGCTCTGTGAGTTAGAGGGCAGCTAAATAAATAAATAAAAAACAAAAGCGATGATGCCAAGGGCTAAAATTTAAAGTGTAATGTTCAGTAATTAGTCTGTGGTAGTACCATGATTATAAATGTATTTTAAAAGAATGTATTACTTGGGTCAATATGTCACTGTTTGTTGCCAACATGTTACATATGTTTCAGTGTTCTTTAATTTACACATCAGTAAATCTATATCTTAATTAATGTGTGCTACATCTACTTGTTGGAAGGGTAGCAGAGAAAATGGAGGCTTCAAACATGAAAACATGAGTAGGGACTGGGCAGATGGCTCACTGGTGAAATTAATTACCATGATCATGTGAAGTTCAGAGTTCAGATGCCCAGAACTCACAGAAATACTGGATGAGTGTGTCAGCCCACCTGTGATTCTAGCCTCTGGGATCCCCAGAGCAAGCTTGCCAGCAAGCCATACTGTCACGTTCTGGGTTTGATGGAGAAACCCTAAATCAATGAATATGATGGAAGGGCAATTGAGATTGAGTCCCAACATTGACCTCAGGCCTCCACGTGTATGTGCACACATATGCACACATAACGTACATACATATATGTGCATCCTCATACATGCACACACATGCTTGACACACTGGCATGGAAATGGGAAAAGAAAACATTTGACTAGATGGATCCGCTGGTGTCCTTTTGTGCGCTCAGCCTTTTCTCTTCTGTTGCCAGGATAATGGTGCGTGTGTACAACCTTCCTACTTTTAGATACTCTTCTGAGGAATTAATCCCCATCTACTATCCTACTTCCTGTATTTTAACATCCTCTGACATCTTGGAAAACTGCACAATCTCCCATTCACTTCTCTGCTGGCATGTGAAGTTTCTTATACCTTTTAATGATAAGAACAAATCATATTTTATCTTTGTACTTACTGGATCCTGTCCCATAAATCACTGTGTGGAAAGCGGTTCCTGAATCCTAAAGCTAAACTCTAACCACTCCTATAGAGGACCTAGACATGATTTTATAAGGAATGCAACATAATGACCATTTCTGTAGAGAAATACATACTACAGCTTAATACGCCAAATGTGATCTTAAACAGCCCATCTGATCAGAAATCCATTACTCCAACCATAACCATGAGAGAAAGGGTTTTTACCTGCTTTTTTTTCCTGTGTTACCTAGCAACTCTCTTGAATCGCTCGTAGGTATTTCAAACTCATTCCCAAGGAAGAACCAATAAATTGTCCTTTCAAACGTGTTCTGTCCCTTCTCAAACTTTGCCAGGTTGTATGCATCTTACAGTTAGCAACCACATCCAAACTGTCAGCTCACACCCCCCAAACCTTTGATTTCCCCTTTCCTCCCAGCTCTGATTCTCGGGCCTTTAAAAATCCACTACCAATACCTGCTAGCACTTCCTATAACATGTACTGAAAAGCTGCCCACTTTTCTACCTCTCCACTACTACACAACAATTAAAGTCATGTAAAACCCTGCAATGACTGTTTCTCAGGGTAAATTGAAAGCTAAGCTTCCTTACCTGCGGCCTACCAGCTACATGTACAGCACCGACCACCTGGGCTTCATACCGCATATATTTTTAAAAATACTTTGGTCCCCCATATTGCTGGTACTGACTGGATGTTTGTTCTACAATTCTCCCCCCGACCCATTTCTATGCTGAAACCTTAAATCTCCTCTGTGATGGTACTTAGAGAATGGTCTTTAGGAAAGGATTAGGTTCTTCTTAATGGAATGGAGATTACTGTCCTCATAAGAAGAGATAGGAGGGCTATCTGTGGAGTTCGGAGATAACATCGTCATTTCTTTAGCTCTTGTACACTACCACCAGGGCACTGTAGTCCCATGGCCAGTGAAAATCCTCCTCCTCATACCACTCACTGTAAACACATCTACCCTGCTTCTTCATTTATCATCATTCACAGATGATGCCAGGATTTGGCACCGGACAAGGTCTTCTCCCCATCACTCAGCATCACAATGAATGACTAGAGTACTGTCTTAGTGTTCTGTTGCTGTGAAGAGAAACCATGACCATGGCAACTCTCATAAAGGAAAACATTTAACTGGACTGGGATGAAAATAGGATTAGTCCATTGTCATCACGGCAGGAAGCATGGCAACATGTAGGCAGACATGGTGCTGGAGAAGTGGGGGGGAGGGAGGGAGAGAGGGGGGGAGGGACTGGTCCTGGTTTGATTGAGCATCTGAGTCCTCAAAGCCCACCTCCAGTGACACACTGTCTCCAACAAGACAAGGTCTCCTAATAGGGCCACTCCTTATGGGCCCATGAGGGCCATTTTCATTCAAACCATCACATATGTCCTATTTGTTTTGTGGTGTTTTTTTTTTTAAACATTCTGAAATCCATTCAATATCTTCACCAGTTACTCCCTTCCAGAAGTCTACATTCAAGGCTTTCGCATGGATTTTATTAAATTCTGCAGTAGTTTGCCAGGAAATGTAGAGGCTCAGTATTCTCTTTGACCTTGTACTCTTCCAACTTTCTCCCTCATTCCTTTAAAACCCCTATTTTGTCCAGCACTGTAGAGATAGTTCCTAGGGCTCTTAGGTCCATGGCCTACCCCCTGCAGTCTGGGGATCCACCTGTCCTGCATATTGTGTTCTCGCAGGGGTTCAAATCCAATAGGTTCTGTGTAGACGCCACTTTACTGCTTCCTTCCTTGGCACTGATTACTGTTGGCCAATCAGTTCTTGAAACACACTTCCCCTGTGACTTCACACACTGGCTCCTCTTCTGCATGCTTGCCCCAAGGTTGCTCAGAAGTTTCTCCATCACATCTGTACTGGCTGGTTTGTGTGTCAACTTGACACAAGCTGGAGTTTTATCACAGAGAAAGGAGTTTCAGTTGAGAAAACGCCTCCATGAGATCCAGAGGTAAGGCATTTTCTCAATTAGTGATCAAGGGGAGAGGGCCCCTTGTGAGTGGTACCATCTGTGGGCTGGTAGTCTTGGGTTCTATAAGAAAGCAGGCTGAGCAAGCCAGGAGAAGCAAGCCAGTAAGTTACATCCCTCCATGGCCTCTGCATCAGCTCCTGCTTCCTGACCTGCTTGAGTTCCAGTTCTGACTTCCTTTAGTGATGAACAGCAGCATGGAAGTGTAAGCTGAATAAACCCTTTCCTCTCCAACTTGCTTCTTGGTCATGATGTTTGTGCAGGAATAGAAACCCTGACTAAGACAGCATCCTTCTATATTTTCTATACTCTCTTACAGCAGCCTCAGCACACCTATACTAATTATTCCCAAATTACCAGACTTCTTTCTGCAAGCTAGAATCATATGTCATCCTATGTCCAACTGCTTAGTACTTATTTCATTTTCTTTTCTTCTCCTGAGACTGGGTTTCTCAGTATCATAGCCATGATTGTCCTGAAACTTGCTTTGTAGAGTGGACCAGCTTCGAACTTCTGTGATCTATCTTCCTCTGCCTCCCAAGTTCTGGAGTTATAAGGTGTGCACTTCTATTCCTGGCTCTAGTAGGCATTTCTAACTACATGTCCCCAAGTGTTTTTTTTACATTATCTGTCTTCACCTATTAGATAGCTACTTGAAAGAATATATAAAATCATTGGAATGATATAGAAAAACTTGGACCCTTATTCAGTTGGCTACTGTGAAGAATATTGATTCCTTAGAAAAGCTAAAATTATTTATGACATGATCCAGAAATTTCAATTGAAAGGATAGAAAGCAAGATGTATAAGATATCTAGGTTTTTTTTTTTTTTGTTTTTTTTTTGTTTTTTTGAGACAGGGTTTCTCTGTATAGCCCTGGCTGTCCTGGAACTCACTCTGTAGATCAGGCTGGCCTCGAACTCAGAAATCCGCCTGTCTCTGCCTCCCAAGTGCTGGGATTAAAGGCGTGCGCCACCACTGCCCAGCGTATAAGATATCTGTGAAGCTATGTCTAGAGTATTATTACTCATAAAGGCCCTAAAGTGGAAAAACTAAAATGTTCATTGAGGGATGGATGAATAGGCACAGTGTGCTATACGCATACTACAAACTATTATTCAGCTTTTAGAATGAAAACAAAACCCAAACCAAACCAACCAACTAAACAAACAAACACTGGGGCTGGAGAGATGGCAAAGTGATTTAGAGCACTTGATGTTCCCAAAGCAGTCCTGAGTTCAATTCTTAGCACCCCATTTTGGTGATGCAGAATCCCATATAATTCCAGCTCTAGGAGTTCAAAGCCCAACTTACACCCCCCCACACACACATACACACACAAATAAAACTTTAAAATGAAAGCAATTGGCATGTGTCACAACTAGATGAACACGAGGACATTATATTAAGTGAAGTAAGTCAAACACAATAAAGCAAATTGTATACGGATCCAATTATATGAGAACAGGGTTAAAGTAGAGGCTGCCAGATGCTGGGGTGTGTGTGTGTGTGTGGCGCTGCGGGGATCTGTGGGTAAGGATGGGGATCGTTACTTAAAGGCTATAGTTCTGAAACTATTTTGATTTTGCAAAATAAAAAGTTCCAGAGACTGGTTGTACAACAGCATGAATGTTTTTAATGTTACTGAACTGTACATTTTAAAATGACTAATGATGGACATGCTGGTACATACCTTTAATCCCAGCACTACGGAGGCAGAGGTAGGCAGATATCTGAGTTTGGAGCCAGCCTGATCCACATAGTGAGTTCCAAGACAGCCAGGGTTACACAGTGAGATTCTGTCTACACACACACACACACACACACACACACACACACACACACACACAGAGAGAGAGAGAGAGAGAGAGAGAGAGAGAGAGAGAGAGAGAGAGAGAAAATGAATGAGAATTAGAACAGTAAATTACTAAATTTTTTGTATGTCATGCATGTTTCCACAATACCTTTTGGCCTTTTGATTGTGTTTGGAGACAGGATTTCTCCTCTCTCCCCTTCCCTCCCCTCCTCTCCCTCTCGCCCCCTCCCCTCCCTTTTCTGTGAACAGGAAGAGGACAACTTTCCGAGTTCTTTCTGTTTTTCTACATTGAGTCCAAAGCATCTAATTCACGTCATTAGACTTGTGTTGCAAGCGCTTTTAGCCTGTGAGCCATCTTTTTGGTCCTAATAGGCATTTCACGACGCTTGTGTGCATTAACACAGAAGATAACCTACACATGACCAATTATTATGTAGCAGTAGTTATTTCTATTTTCTCTGGCTTCTCAAAGTTGAGATGGGCAAGTATCTGTGCTAAGGATATTAAACTGCAGACTAAGTTTTATTATTCCTGAGAATTCTTAACCGGGAGGAAAAGGTGACCCGAGCTGACAGAAAAACGAACAAAACCCATTTCAATTCTTTCCTAGAAAGCTGCTGCCTCCAGCTTTTCAGGGATTACTGACCCTCTAAGCACGTCCGGTTTCACTCCTAGTGTAGATGTTCCTCCCACCAGTCCTTGCGCCTGGCCAGCCAATCAGCGCCTACGACGTCATCACCGCGCGCGCACACAGGCCGAGCGTCAGAGACCGGCCCACGTGTACTGTGTTGATTGTCAAAGTCTTAAGGTACTTAGTATCCGGAAGCCCTACGTTCTGACCGAAGTTCCTGCCCATCCGCCGGTGACACTCTTGGCCAGCCGGTGAGTACCGAATCATGAGCGCCTCGGGCGTACTGTCCTTTGCCCAGCAAGGCTGGGAGCAGGTGCTGGCCAAAGTGAAGTGGTCTGTGGTCTACCTGGACGCCGCCTGCGCTGAGAGCCTGCACTGGAGCTGGGGATCAAGCAGGCTTCTGGAGGCGGTGAAGGGTCCTGCGTGCCACCTGAGGGAATTTGAACCCCATGCAATTGGCGGTGGAGCCAAGCAGCCCCGGGCGGTGTTCGTTTTGAGCAGCCTACTGAAAGGCCGGATAGTAGACACTCTACAAGACATCATTTGCCGCAGTCACTTTCAGCACTGTGTGGTGGTCACAGCCGTGAGCCACGCAGTCCACCTCACTGCTAATCATGTACCAGCGGCTGCAGCGGCCGAGCTAGAGGGGCAGCAGCCGGTGTTCGAACAGCTGGAGGAGAAGCTCTGTGAGTGGATGGGCAATATGAACTACACGGCTGAGGTGCTCCACATCCCATTGTTGCTCGCCCCTGCTGCTCCCCACCTTGCCTTTACTCCAGCCTTTGCTACCCTTTTCCCACTGCTACCTCAGGATGTACATGTTCTTAATAGTGCCAGACCCGACAAGAGAAGGCTGAACAGCTTGGGTGAGGTGGATGCCACTGCCCTAACCCCAGAGCTGCTGCTGTACATCAGATGCCTCGTGTCCGGCCTCAGTTCTCTGTGTGAACATCTAGGGGTACGAGAGGAGTGTTTCGCCGTGGGTTCTCTCAGTCGGGTCATCGCTACAGATCTGGCAAATTATGCCCCTGCCAAGAACAGGAAAAAGACTGCTACAGGCAGGGCTTCCGTGGTCTTTGTGGATAGAACTCTGGATCTCACAGGTGAGTGGGATTTCTGGGAGTTCTTCTTCACTCTCCCAGCTAGAGGACTTTTTCATTGATTCAGCGTATATGTATGTTTTACTGGCCTCATATTGAGGTTGACAATATAAAGGTGAACTAAATGAATCAGTCCCTAAGTTGACAGCGTCTGGAGTTAAGTTTTGTCTGGTGGAGAGTGGACATAGATAAAGCACAGTTTTATTTGTTAAATGCTGTAACTGGGCAAACATGGCTGTAGTGTGCATTGCTTTTGAAAAAACAACTGTGCTTAGTCCAAGAGGTTGGAAAAATGAGATGATCTTGACATGGAGGACATTGCCACCACCTGAGACTCGTAGAACTTTGCAGATACCAGTTGTCTTAATTAGGGTTTCTATTGTTGTAATGAAACACCATGGCCAAAAACAACTTGGGGAGGAAAGGGTTTATTTGGCTTCTACTTCCACACCATAGTCCATCATTGAAGGAAATCAGGCCAGGAACTCAAACATGGCGGGAACCCGGAGGCAGGAGCTACTGTAGAGGAGGTCATAGGGGGCTACTGCATATTGGCTTGCTCCATGTGGTTTGCTCAGGGGATGACCTTAGTTTGCTCCCTAGTACCCACATGGTGAAAGGAGAGAACTGACTTCCTCCAGTTGTCCTCTGATCTCCACACACACACAGTGTGGCTTGCACATGCACTGTCCCACACACATATGCAAATAAATAGGTAAATGTAATTTTTAAAAAGTGAAATTGAACGTACATATGAGAAGATGGAAACAAGAATTGTAGAAAATATTTTCAGATGTGCATTGATTTATTCTTAGCTCTCATTCTTTTGAAGTTTGTATAGCAATCTCAAATTGCAGCAATGTAAATACCTACAAGGAACAAATCTAAACTTAAAATAGTGAAGAAAATTCTGATTCATGATGTGAACACTTATTTTCAGAGATCAACTTGGTTCTATAGTTAAGTAGAAGTCATTCAATAATAGTATGTGTTAGCCGCTCAGAAAACTGAGAACAATCACTGAGAACAATCAGAACACTGGTATCAGTCAGCATTCCCTTTTCAGGCTAGAAAAAAATGTTGAGTGATGTTATAAAAACCAATAAGAAGTATTTTGAAATTTTATCTTAATTAGATGAATTTTTTTGTTGTTGTTTTGTTTTTTTTTGTTTTTTTGGATAGCCCTGGCTGTCCTGGAACTCACTCTGTAGACCAGGCTGGTCTCGAACTCTAATTAGATGAGTTTTAAGATCATAGAATAGAGAGGAAACTAAATGGTAGTTCAGAGGAAATGCCAGTGGGCTCAATCTTTTGAGGGTGACCTGAGGGTAATCATAATTAATTTCAAGAGGGCAGCAGTGGCCACGCTGTGCACAGAGGGCAGAATTCCACAAAACAGAAAACATAAGCCCACAGAAGTTTCCATAACTCCTCATCACCAAATCTATTATACATTGTGTACATTTTTCTCCTTCTATCATATTACAAAGGAACACTCGTCCCTCCTGACATTTTTACCTATACAGACTAGCTTAGTGCTCTCTCTTCTCACTTCTCATGGATTCACTTCTACAGAGCAGCCCTATGGAGATCATTTTCCTCCTTTTCTGATTCTCATTATCGATGTGCAGGCAGAACAGAGAGTGTCCTTTCTTGACTCCTCATGACCACTCGACTTCAGGTCCGTTTTATTTGGCTTCATTTTGTAGCCAGCTTGAGAGAGCTGTTTATACAGTCATCTACTAAGTCAGTTTCTCTTGACTTCTAGTCTTTTAGGCTTTTAGATTTCAAAACTCCGAGATCCTGGCTTCCCCAGTGCCTTCTGTGTTACCAAAGCCACAGTTGAGTCACAGCACTCCTTCGTTCTTCCTGAACCTCAGAATGGCCTTCAGTACAGTAGAGTAAAGAAAAGAGTAAGAGGAAAGTTAGGGGTAGGGAGGTGGTTCAGTGGGAAAAGTGCTTGCTACACAAGCATGAGGACCTGGATTTGGATTCGGAGAACACACGTAAAAGCAGGCTGTGCTGGCCTGGGTGCGAGAACATCTTTAACCCCAGTTCTGGTCAGCAGTCATGGTAGCATGGAGAGGCAGATCTAGCCAATCAGTGAGCTCCAGGGTCAGCAAAACTGTCAAACAAACAAACAAACAAACAAACACAAACACACACACACACACACACACACACACACACACACACACACACACACACAAACACAAACAAAAAAAGATAGCCACAAAGAAAGACATGCATTATCCACCTCTGCCTTCCACAAGTACATGCAAGGGTGAATATTTCAGCAAACACACACACACAGAGGCACACCCCCTAATTAAAAATAGAAAGTACAAAAGATAGAGAGATAGCATTCACAGTGATGTTACTATGTGGTCTCATCAGCCATATATTTAGCATGCTGGCTTTCCCCCTGTCCGACTCTCACGGTATTCACGTGTTCCAGTTTGCTTTCATTGGTATACAAAACATTGTGACCAAAGGCAACTTGGTGAGGGAAGGCTTTATTTGGTTTCAACTTCCAGGTGGCAGTCCATCACTGAGTGAAGTCAGTGCAGGAACTCATGCAGGAACCTGGAACAGAGACAGACCATGGAGTAATGCTCTTGATGGACTTGCTTTCTTGTACAACCCAGGACAACATGCCCATGGGGTGGCACTGCCTACAGTGGGCTGGGTCCTCTTTATCAATCATTAATCAAGAAAATGTCCCATAAGAATGTCATAAGACAATCCAATGGAGGCTGTTGCTTAGTTAAGGTTTCCTCTTTTCACATAACTATAGTTTGTCAAGTTGACAAAGACGAACCAGCAGTGTTCATAGTTACACATGATCTCTCTAGCTTATCTCCTCTCATCCAGTACCTCAGACACTCCAGCCTTGTCCCAGTGGGTGTTCACTCACTCCATATGACTTTCTCTTTCACTCCCAAGAGAGGCCTTCCTACTGCTCTCTTACCTCCTAGCCTGCCTTGTGCAACATAATGTTGACCACTACCCAGAACTAATAATTGGTTGCTTCTTGTCCTCCTTTCATGAGAATGAATGTGTGTGTGTGTGTGTGTGTGTGTGTGTGTGTGTGTGTGTTCAGTCTACTTTACTATGTATTTACTAGCAGTTGAAACAGCTACTTGAAAATAATATGTCAATATTTATTTATGTATCTGCTGATTGATGAAATGTATTGTTGGGTATTGAACTCAGGGCCCTTTGCATTGCTAGGCAAATAGTCTACCATTGAGCTGCTTCCCCAGGCCTTGATGTTTTGAGACAGAATCGCACTAAGTAGCTCCCACTGGCTTTGAACTTATTATGTGACCAAGGCTTATTGTGAAGTACTGGGATTTCAGGTATTGTGCCACTAGCCTGGAAATAAGCATTTGTTGAATGACTGGGTGTGTGAGTGGATTAAAGTTTCCTGGGAACTAGACAGTCACCAAGTTTAACACACTTTTTCTAACTGCTTCTGAGTTTCAGTTGCACCATTGGCCATTCACCTGTGTAATGGGTGTCCTTTAAGTGTCATATGTCTTGAACATTGTATGGTTGGTATGCTGGGGCCACACAGTAAAGCTTCTGAAGGGAAATGAAGTCAATTAACCATATTGATGCAAATATTTCATCATGTATTTAAAAACTACATTCACATTACCTTATTTGATCATTCTACAAGTTAGGTGAGTCATTAAGAGAAAAATTAAGCCTCAGAATTTGTACCTTACAAACCAACCAACCAACCAACCAACCAACCAACCAACCAACCAACCATCAGACAAACTACACAGATTAAGCAGTTAGCCATATATGACAGTGTTGTATATTTCCAACTTTCAGTATTTCATTAAGTTTTAAAGTTCACCTTTTGGGTTTTGAGTTGTCCAAGTGAGACAGCCTCATATTTATGATCTGCCCTTCTCACCCTGAAGAATGCTGGGATTAAAGGCCTGTTTGTACCTAATATCTCTAACTACCTTAAAGATGCCTCCATTAGCTGACATACTTCCATGTTGTCCTTTAAACCAGTAGTGAAAGCAGGCAGAGTATGGGTTGGCACATTTTAAGGACCTGAGAAAATGTTGGGAACAAATAGGTTTCTTGGTATAGATTCAAGGCAATGAATAAAAGAGAAAAATTTAGCACTTCTTTCAAAGACTGTGAGAACTGTGACAGTATAAGTCCCAAGAGAATGTTAAGACCATAAGGTGTAGTGATAAGTGACAAGTGACTTTAAAAGTCATTGAACTATGTCTCAAGGACATTCAGACTGTAAGGGCTCTGCATGCCCCTCACCTTCTCAGATATGCAGTGCTAAGTGTTTTGGAAGAGGTGAGCAGGGTCAGTGCCCTACAGAGTCCAGGGTGCAAGGCTGGGCGTGTGCGTGCTGTTGTGTGGCGTGGTGGGGTGCTACCCTCCAAGTCTAACAGCCATTGTTTTCATCTGAGCAGCTGTGCTCCCCGCAAGAGACCCCTCAGATGGGCGGAGCTTGTTGACTGTTGATGCTTCTTCATGGAGGGGGGGGTAGGGACTGTGGCACCTCCTGGCTGAGAGGTGCTACAGTGCGTAGAGTGAGGGAGGGGTACGCATTCCATCTGTGTAGCGATGGGGACGTCATCCTCTGTGCTGGGGTGAGGTTTTGCCTGGTGGGGTAGTTTTGGGGTCACTTGTGCTCCTACCAACCCTCACTCATGCTCTGGAAGTAACCCCAACAAACTCCGTGGTTTCTTTCTCAAGTTGGACTTTGGTGGATCATACTTTGTTTTGTCACTGATGCTCTGTAAGGAGGCAGTAGATGTTTACATCTCCCTAGGGAATGAGTTCCTGCCACTGGAGGTGTCTCCCTAGTGGGGCGAGGTCCCGTGTATGCGATGGCAGGTGGCAATAGCGATAACCTGGTGAGGTGATGAAGCCAGAGTAGGAGAAAAGATTATTCTCTGGGACATCCTGTGCTTGCCTATCTTCTGGTATTCGGATCCGAGATTGATTTGTGTTCCTACCTGAAAATAATCTCCCTTTGGCATAGTATAAGCCAAGAAATTTCTTTTTTTTTTTTTTTTTTTTTGGTTTTTTGAGACAGGGTTTCTCTGTGTAGCCCTGGCTGTCCTGGAACTCACTCTGTAGACCAGGCTGGCCTCGAACTCAGAAATCCGCCTGCCTCTGCCTCCCAAGTGCTGGGATTAAAGGCGTGCACCACCACTGCCAGGCCAAGCCAAGAAATTTCTACACCCTGCAGGAGTCAGTTCTCTCCATTAACCATGTGGTTCCAGGGAATGCAGTCAGATTGTTAGCTTGGTGGCAAGCACCATCTTCCACTGAGCCATCTTGCTGTCCCATCTCTTTTCCATTTCAATATTATGACACACTTTCCTTTAGAAAATCTCAAGTAGACTTTGTAGGATAGATTGTAATACATTGTAATTTAGATTGGTTTGTTACTGGGTCCCAATAGCTTATAAATGCAAATTTTTATTGGGTATCTTTTGGTTAATCACCCAAATTATCTTGCATATTATCAGCTTCAAATTTCATTTGCTACAAAGATATTTGAATATAGTGTTTTGGTTCTATATCAGTAATATAGAGCTAGTTTTTAGTTCATAAAAGTGTGTGTTGTAAGCTGGGCAGTGGTGGCACTGCCTTTAATCCCAGCACTCTGGAGGCAGAGGCAGGTGGATTTCTGAGTTCAAGGCCAGCCTGGTCTACACAGAGAAAGCCTGTCTTGAAAAACCAAAAAAACCAGAGAAACCCTGTCTCGAAAATCCAAAAAAAAAAAAAAAAAAGTGTGTGTTGTAAATTACATTGTTTAAATGTTAAACACTTTGTACTACTGAATAAAAGGAAATTTCTACTTGCTGAGACCGTAGGTTACCTAATACTGGGAAATGAATGGTAGCCTATGGCTGCATTAGTGTAGATGTTGTGGCTCCCAGAGGCGTTGAGAGTACTGAAATGGAGTGGGCGTGGTGCATTAATGTTGTGGAGGGCCGTGTTTGCTTGTTTTTCCAGAGCAACCTTGAATGGAGGAGGGTTTGAAGTGTGCGGTATTGGTGACATTACTGGCATGGGTCCATTTGGTATTTGGCTTTGACCCTGGCATCCAGGAACATGCACAGTGCTCAAACGTTTTACTGATTCATCCTTCTGGATGCAACAAGTCTGAGGAACTGGGGATGTCTTGCCTGCTGATGTAATGAAATAATGGTTACCAGAATTTGTTGAGGTTTCCTAAATTAAGTTGTGGCTTAGATTGGGGTATAGCTAGTGAGAGCTGCAGCCAACAAAAGATTATGCTAAAAGCTTCTAAAGATCAAGAAATGTTTTGGAAATTATTGGACTGACTTAAATGATTTGAATTTCAATTTAAATTACTCTATCAGTATTTTATAGAGAGAGCAAAAGGAAATACACTTTTAATATTTGATTTGGATATTAATTTATATACAATTTATGTGATAAACTAGTAATGTTTTAGAGTCTATTGATAATTTACCATTAGATGAGTTATGAACTTACATGTGAAATAGTAAGTTTCAAAAAATAATAGAAACATTGTGTATGATTTTTTTTTAGCAGTTCATATGGACTTGAACTTGTTATGTAACTGAAATGACCTTGAACTTTGATCTTCCTGCCTTTATATCCAAGGTCTGAGATTACTTACATGTGTACCATGCTTGGTCAAGTATTTGATAGTTAATAGAGTGTTTGTAATACAGATGGTTTTCTCATCATTTTGCCATCACCTTGTTGAAAATGGTATCACCTTATACTTTCTCCAGTAAACCTTTATTTGGTGTCCACTGTGTTCTGCACTGTTCAGGTGCTAGTGAGACAGTGATGACTAAGATAGAAAATTTATTGCCCTCAAGAGGCAGTTGATAAGCTCTGAGGGTTAAAATAAATATAGACTACGTGTAAGTTTTTGAGAATTAGGTACATGCACATTCAAGAGAGTGAAAAAGAGAAAGAGGGGGAAGAGAGGGAGGAAGAAGGAAAGAGAGGGAGAGAGCAACTATGGGAAGATGAGGGAGAATGAATTGCATTTTTACTTATTATTGAAAGGATATGTATTCACTATAGAAAGTTTAGAAATTCTAGAAGACAACGATTTAGAGAACTGATTCAATACATATATCACAGGTTGAAAAAACAAAGCAATACTATTTCCAAGGGTGAGGGGAATGCTACGTACATACAATCCCAGTACTTGGATGCTGAGACAGGAGGATTGTTAGTTCCAGACTAGCCTGGGCTACATGATATGATCCTATACCCCCCACCTCACCCCTCTCCCCCAAAAGTAAAACTAAACAAAGAATCATTTCTTTAGTTTGAGCATTTGGGGTATTGTATATACCATTTTAATAAAACAAATGCTACTTTGGTTCTACAAAAATAACAGCCATTTTAGATCTTGACTGTTTTGAGAGTAGTAACAGGCGTGTCATCCATTTCAGCTTGCAGGGAGTTTAATGGAATGTAGCTTTCCAGAGCTCCCAGTGTGTGGGTTAGGGTGGAGAAATGAGAAGCAACCATATACCACACTGACAGTTATACAGACACTTGCTGTGCCAAATAATTATGGATGACAGAAAAAATAAGAAAAACTCGGGGGAAGAGATCAGAATTTGAGCATCAGGTTAAGAGAAGAGTTATTCTGGTGGTAAGTGGAGATGTATAAAAGTTTTAAGTTGATGAGGAGGGTACTGATGGAGAAAGAAAGGTATTCGTGATGCAGTGGGGTATCCTAGTGTCTCTGCTTAGTGTAAAGTTACGGTTTGCTTACTCTTCTGACCCTGTTCTGGATTACTGGTACTCTTCTGGTTCTAGACATGCATTAGATATTCAACAAGCAGCTCTGAGACATCTGTAAACCACAGACAGCGTGAATAAAATGTGGTTATTCTCATAATGACGGGTAATCTTCTTGTGACACAAGAATGCTTTTTAACATCAGAAATGACCTCAGCTCACTTTGGTGGAGCCTGAGGGTTTCTTTTTCCCTGACCTAGCCACCTGGCTTGAATTACTACTCTGTGTATTAGTCAGGGTTCTCTAGAATAACAGAACCTACAGAATGAATGTCTCTCTATATATAAGAAGGGGGTTTATTAGAATGATTTACAGGCTTTCAGTTAATCCAACAATGTCTGCCTATGAACAGAAAGTCCAAGAATCCAGAAGTTGCTGGAATCTCTAAAGTAGGTTCAATGTCAGTGAGAAAAAGCAGGCCAAGAGCAATAACTTCCTTCTTCCATGTCCTTCTATAGCTTCCAGCAGAAGGGGTGGCCCAGATTAAAGGTGTGGCTTTCCACCTCAAGGTCACAATTAAACACATGTGTCTACCTATTTCAAAGATGTGGATTAGAAGTGGATCTACCTATTTCAAATTAAGCAAAAATCCCTCAGAGGTGTGCCCTCCATCTGTCGATTTTAGTTAATCTTTGATGTAGTCAAGTTGACAATGAAGAATAGTCATTAAACTTGGTAATTATTAAGTAAATTGTTTGCTTGAACAGGTGATTTAAATGAAATCTTTACTGTGTGAATGAGCATAATAATTCACAATAAAGTTTTTTTTTTTTTTTTAAAGAACATTTTTTTTGATGATTTTTTTGTTTTGTTTTGTTTTGTTTTTCGAGACAGGGTTTCTCTGTGTAGCCCTGGCTGTCCTGGAACTCACTCTGTAGACCAGACTGGCCTCGAACTCAGAAATTCGCCTGCCTCTGCCTCCCAAGTGCTGGGATTAAAGGCGTGCGCCACCACTGCATGGCTCGCAATAAAGATTGTTACTACAACTAATTATAAATTATAAATTCATGGCATAGGACTTGGTATGTCGTGCATTATGAGCCCTGGGTATGTATTAGTTGCTGCAGTGAGTGAGGATGATGATGGTAATGATGATGACTTCTTGGGTTCCTTATTTGTCTTTCTTAATTAGTTCTTCTGTACCATTAATATGACATGGCAGAACATAGAGGAACAGAGAGGCAACATGAGCAAGCAGACTGGAAGTGAATCACACTTGTAGCTATACCAAGTCCCATCCATGGTTGAAGTAATGCCTTCTGAGCACTGATGGGTTTTGGGCATATAACTTAATTTCATAGAAGAGGCATTGAACTGTATCTTGTCTTGAATTTCAGTTAGAGTACATTTATTTTTATAATTTAAATATTAATATTCAGATAGGCTCTCACTTATGTAGTCTAGACTGGTCTCAAACTCACTGTGTAGCTGAATATGATCTTGAACTTCTGAATGTGCTGCCTCTACCCTCTAAGTGCTAGGATTTCAGGCATGGGCCACACCACTCGGTTTTATGAGGTACTGGAAATCGCTAGGGCTTTATGCTGTAATCAACCAATTCCGCTACATCCTCGCCCATCGTTCATCCATTACCCCTGGAGTCCGTATGTATAATTACAGGTCTCGGAGCAATGCTTGGTATACAGAAAGCAGTCAGGAAACGTTGGCAAATGTTTTGTTGCAAGCTGATACCATATGCCCACTTACTCTTCCCCTTCTTCAACAAATCCATAGTGAGAGCTCGTGGTTCCCTTTCTATGTTAGAGATGGTGAGTACCAGGTGAACGAGAGTGAGTGCACCTTTGTCACCACAGAGGTAAGGTTGATTTGCTAGGTAATTGAGAACATAATTTATGCAACAAGGAGCAAACCTCTAAGTTGGTGTTATTAAACATCTGTCATTTTTGGTAGAAGGGGCGCTTGCATTATAAAGCATGCATCCAGTTAACATTTTAATGTCCACTTTGAGTTCACGTTTGCTTGTGTGGTTAAACAGGAGCCGTTGGACACCATGGAGACAACTTAGTAGAGAAGATCATTTCAGTGCTTCCACAGCTTCCAGGCCACACCAACGACGTGATGGTCAACATGACAGAGCTCACTGCTGTCCAGGCTGTGGAGGAAAACCAGAACGTGATTGCACCAGGCTGCCTTGCACCATCCAAGTAAGACTTGTGGCTTTCTTTTGTTTTTCTCTCATTCTTCTTCCTCTTCCCTTTTTCTTACCTAAGACTATCTCTGTAGAAAAGAAATGAACTTGTAATTCCAGGACTTGGGAGATAAAGGCAGAAGAATCAGGAGTTCGTCATCATCATTGGCTAGTTAGCCAATTCCAGGCCGTCCTGGCTACATGAGATTCTATTTTAAAATAAGAAAGAAAGAATGAAGCACTACTCCAGCAGAAAAATTCATAATGAATAATATTTAGGAAAAACACCACCTTTAAATATATAAATAATCATACCTACTAAGCATAGTAGACCAAAGAGTATGGCATTTTATAGGAGTGCCATCATATGTAACAAGCTTTTAGCAGTATCAGAGAAGTGAATCTGTTTATGGATCTCCATTTGCTAGATAGTTTTATAGAAATTGAGTCTGGGATTCCAGTTTCTCTTCACACTTGGCTTTCTCGGATGACTGAATGCAACCCACATAGCTGTGAGTCAGTGCTGTATTTTATATTTAAAAACTATGCTTTTGAGCATCTCTGGGTGATGTTTTTGTTTCTACGTATATTTTTCTCACACACTTCAAGAAATCAAAGACCATATGCAGTTTAAGTCTTATGGTGTTTCAAAAACAAAAAGAACTTTTCTCTAGACATGACAATAAAAACATGTTGTCTGTCATACCTTTTCAACTTTGCCTTTCATTCACAATTCTTAGGAGAATTATTATCTTTTTTTACATTTATGTATGTATGTATGTGTGTGTGTATGTATGTATGGGTGAGTGTCTTGCCTGAGTGAATGAATGTGTACCATGTCTGATGCCATGGAGGTTAGAAGGTGTCAGATCTCTTTGAACTGGAGTTACAGTTGTGAGCTGCCATATAGATGCTGGAACCAAACTAGGGTTCTCTGCAAAAGCAGTCAGTGCTCTTAGCCAATTGAACCAGTTCTCCAGCCCCTGCTATTGCTTTTTTTTGTGGGTTTTTTTTTTTTGGTTTTTTTTTTTGGTTTTTCGAGACAGGTTTTCTCTGTGTAGCCCTGGCTGTCCTGGAACTCACTCTGTAGACCAGGCTGGCCTAGAACTCAGAAATCCGCCTGTCTCTGCCTCCCAAGTGCTGGGAGTAAAGGCGTGCACCACCACTGCCCAGCTCTGCTATTGCTTTTTAAAAATATATACATTAGTAATAAAATAAAAGTATTTTAAAATCTATTTTGTATTTTAAAAAAAATGTTTTGGCATTATAGTTTAAAATCTAAATGGTAATAGATACATTTGGAATTTCCTATCATTTGGAATTAATTAATTTGTGGCATCTGAAGTTTTCAACCTTTTTGCTGGTGCCTAGGGCAGGAAGAAAATGGAAAGTTTGGGATTTTGTCTTCTCTCTGCACCTATATAACCAACGAGGAACTAGAGAAGAGCTCGCAGCTCTTCCCAAGGTCCTTGTGATTGGAGGGGTCTTCAGAGGCTAACAGGTAAGGTCTTTCTGTGAGCTAAGAAATATGAGGACAGGGAAGAAGATAAACCAGCATTCCTGTCTTCAGGGAACACTTCTGTTGTGGCAATGGTGATGTCATAAGTTATGCACAATAGAAAGGCATGGCGATGGCCTGAGCGGCCACCAGTGGCCATCCTGTAGAGAGGCTTGTCTCTCGGGAGCCTGTGCCTTGAGGTGATTGTGTCTGGAAGTTTGGAGGTGGTGTCTAATGAAAAGGGTGTGGAAGCAAGATTCGTGGGGCCTGATGCCATGACAGTCAGGAAGAGAGTCATCCTTGCAGGCACCGCTGCCATCAGCTCTCTTAACGTTTCCCATTTTCCATTGTGTCAAGCTTGTCCCTAAGGGGAGTCATTTTAAGTTTTACAGTAAATCAATGAGGGAGGTTTCCTCATTTTTCAGGTACAGTAATTGAGAAAATGAGGCAGTAAATTACATAGATGTGGAGCTAGAAAAGTGACCGGTCTGTCTGATTTCAGAGCCACTGTCTTCCCTTCTATGCTGTCCATATGGGGTCCAGAGAAGAGCTTAGTTCTTGATCAGACTTGGGGACTCAATAAGACACAAAAATAAAGCCACTTCATTATTTATTCCAAGGAGTCCTGTTTGTTTATGATAATTTTTATAGAAGAACTGAAATTATTGTCATATTTCAGTAAAAGAGGGGGTTGTTTAAGGTGTTTAACAGCTAAGCAAATCAAAGGAAGAATGTTGATTCAAACTTTGAAAATGCCAATTCTCCACATCCTCGCCAGCATCTGCTGTCACCTGAGTTTTTGATCTTAGCCATTCTGACTGGTGTGAGGTGGAATCTCGGTTTTGTTTTGGTTTGCCTTTCCCTGATGACTAAGGATGTTGAACATTTCTTTAGGTGCTTCTCAGCCCTACAAATTTCCTCAGTTGAAAGTTCTCTGTTTAGCTCTGTTCCCCATTTTTTGATAGGGTTATTTGGTTCTCTGGAGTCTAACTGCTATACCACTCCTGGGCATATACCCAGAAGACGCTCCAACATGTAATAAGGACACATGCTCCACTTTGTTCATAGCAGCCATATTTATAATAGCCAGAAGCTGGAAAAAACCCAGATGTCCCTCAACAGAGGAATGGATACAGAAAATGTGGTACATCTACACAATGGAGTACTACTCAGCTATTAAAAACAACGACTTTATGAAATTCGCAGGCAAATGGATAGAACTTGAAAATATCATCCTGAGTGAGGTAACTCAGTCACAAAAGAACAA
>CM052712.1:60897995-60927657 GCA_028551405.1 Uromys caudimaculatus | reverse complement strand
AAAGTTCAGAATACCCAAGATTCAATTCACAGACCATATGAAGCCTAAGAAGAAGGAAGACCAAAATGCAGATGCTTCAGAGTTTCTTAGAAGGGTGAACAAAATACTCACAGGGGGAAATATTGAGACAAAGTGTGGAGCAGAGACTGAAGGAAAGGCCATCCAGAGACTGCCCCACCTGGGGATACATCCCATATATAACCACCAAACTCAGATGTTCTTGTGGATACTGGGAAGTGCTTGCTGATGGAAGCATGATAAGCTGTCTCCTGAGAGGCTCAGGCAGAGCCTGACAAATACAGAGGCGGATGCTCTCAGCCAACCATTGGACTGAGTGTGAGGTCCCCGATGGAGTTGGAGAAGGGACTGAAGGAGCTGAGGGGTTTTGCAGCCTCGTGGAGGGAGCAACAGTGTCAACTGGCCAGATCCCTGGTGCTCCTGGAGACTGGACCACTAACCAAAGAATACACATGGAGGGACCCATGGTGCTGGCCACATATGTGGCAGAGGAGAGTCTTCTTGACCATCAGTGGGAGAGGCCCTTGGGTCTGAGGGTGTTAGATGCTCCAGTATAGGGGAATGCTAGGGAGGGAAGATGGGAGTCGGTGGGTGGGTGGGAGAGTGCCCTCATAGAGGCAGGGGGAGGGGGATAGGATAGGGGAGTTCTAAAGGGAAGACCTGGAAAGGGAAAACATTTGAAATGTATATAAAGTAAATATCCAAAAATAAAAATTAAAAAAAAGAAGAGACAAAAAAATGTTTTGAAAATGCAAATAGTCGGAGTCTAGGAAACAAAAACTCAGGAGAAGCCTCTTAAAGGCTATGAAACCAGAGAGACTGGGTTTTAACTGCTTTCTGCTGTCTTTTAATTATTCTGCCTGGGATTTAGATTCCAGACACTGGTGGGATGGGACTATCTTGGCATTTGTCCTCCATTTGCCCAGTGGGGGTTGGGAGCTGTTCATACTAAGAACTATCCTGAGATCATGTGGGGTGGCAGGGAGGTTGTTCTCTATAGACAACTGGAGTTTGTACTTAAGAGACAGGCAGGAGAAGCCCTTTCTTCATAGAACACACTTAAGAGAGGACTTGTCATGTAGAGTCTGAACACTTATGTTAACTGATTTAATGACTCTCAAATCTGTGAGATAGAGTCCATCATCCCCCATTCTAATCCCATGAATTTGTCCTGTGCCTTAAGGTATCATGTGCAGTTGGAGTGGGGAAGGTCTGGCTCTAAGTTACCCCATACTTCTTTTGTAGAAGCCTGAAGGGATTAGAAAAAGGGTTGTAAATGAGAGGAGCCGAGTTGATCAGAGTACATGAAAGCGTGCGAACCCTTACACATGTGGCAGGTCAGATTCGGGAATGAGAGCAGTCTCAGATCCATAGCAATTGTGGCCAGCATTGTTAGTCTCGACTCTCTAGCATTCATTCTACGTTAGGCTTGGTTCAGGGCTTTAACTGGGCCTGTCCTGAAATGCCTTTTCCCTTACCAGAGAGCAACTTAAGAAATGGGTGGAAGAAATGTCTTCCTGCTTAGGTAGGTCTTCATTCTCTGAAAGCCACTCAAGTTAAACCCTGGCTCCTTCTCTGTGGCTCTTCTCTGCTAGCTCCCAGGACTCCTCAAACTGCTGCAGCAGGAAGGTTAGTGATGAGTTAGTGATGAGTTAGGACTGTTGTAAGGAAGAGCAGTCCTTGGATTTCCCCACATGGGTTGAGTCTCACAGTATGTGGTAAAATGCATTTCTTCTTATTGAAACTAGGTTGAATCACTGTCTTTAGGCACTTTGACACATTTTCATCTATAAAATGAGGACATTGCTCTAAAGGAATTCCAAGCCTCCTCTTGCATTTTAAACAAAATCATTCTACCTAAGCTTCTGCTGTGGCTTAGCCCTACCTCTGAACACGTATTTAGGCTGTGTCTGTTTACATGGTCTTTGCCTTCACTGGCGTCCTTTTCTTCTCATTACAACATGGAAATGAGTTTAAGTGCTATCCAAAGATGACACTGTGTCCCCAAATGCCAAAGAGGACTTCTAGAGGGGTTTGAGTAAAGCAGAACCCTTTTTATGTATGTATGTATGTATGTATGTATGTATGTATGTATGTATGTATGTATGTATGTATTTATTGTATATGTGTACACTGTAGCTGTCTTCAGACACACCAGAAGAGGGCATTGGACCCCATTATAGATGACTGAGCCACCATGTGGCTGCTGGGAATTGAACTCAGGACCTCTGGAAGAGCAGTCAGTGCTGAGCCATCTCTCCAGCTCAAAGTAGAACCCTTTAGTGAGGACAGGGTTGGAGAAAAGGTAACAGTGGAAGTGCATTGTAAAGATACATGCAGAGATGCACACTGAGAACATTATAAGCAATAACTGGGAGAAAATGGGAGCTTTGTTTCAACTGCTTGGACAAGTGAAGAAGTTATCTTGAGTGATTTGTCCACACAGGAGGAATTGAAATGAGCCACAGCTTTCCTAGCATGCGCCATATGTCCGTCACAGCAGCAATAGCCTCTGCTGCCTGACAGCTTCCAGAAGCTTCTCAACGGAAGGAGAGTGAGGGTAAAATGCACAACAGATGGGCACTTGGCAACAACCGTGCCTGCGATGGAATAGTATTTAAAAATCAAGTTTCTAAGTATGACATAAGCCTTTATAATAAAAATTTATTGGTAATACAATTTTCATAATAGACTGTTTGCAATTACAACCATTGAAGTTTCTGCCAATGCAAATGAGAAATTGATAACATAAATACATTACAGCATGGCGTTGCTGTCCCTGTCCACCCTTCCCTGGATTATGTGAAATATTTTGGCAAGAAGGAGGCAGAATCCTGTTTTTATTGAAGTGGGTTTCTGATCTTGGCTCCAAGCCCCGCTCTTTCTAATCTCTCAGTCTTTTAGCATCTTCTGTAACCTTTCCCTGGTTTTCCAGCTCCATGCACTCCACCTGGTTCTGGCCCAGGGATGCTGAATGTTCTGGTACAGTGCCCATCACTCCTGTTCTCCCTTTTGTGCCTGTTCCTCCTCTTCTCCTCAGTGAAAGCCAGGACTTGCCGTGAATTCCAGACTGCGAGCTACCTGGCTGTGTAGGTCCTCTCTTTCTGGGCTCCTCACCTGCCTCTTTCCAGCTGCACTGGCTTTCTTACTGTTCTTTGCATAGGCTGTGCAGTGTCTTGCCTCAAGTGCTCAGCTTCTATGGTCTCTGCTGCTGGGCCCTTCTTTCCTCACACATGTAGCCCAAGATTTTCTTCATTTTCAGCGAGTCCTTTGCTGCCTGGCTTAGCACTTTGTATTTGCTGTCTCGCTTGTATTTTTCTTCTTCAGCATTTCTCTTTCTACTACAGTTGTCTATGCTCTATTTCGATCTGTTTCTCTACAAGAGAGATAGAGAATTCTCTGGTAGAGAGATCCTCTATTAGTAGAGGTATTTGTCAGTTTTGTTTACACTATGACCTATTACCTGGAGTAGTAGCTGGGACTTGAGATATTGAATGAAAAGCCAAATGAGTGCATGCATGCATGCATGCATGCATGAATGGTGGTGGATGCTGCATTTGCACATCTGTAGCAGGATCTGGGGATAGGGTGAGCTATGGACTTAGAAGGTCAAGCCAAACAAAATGAGCATTCTATATTATACTTGTTGAATATTTAAACCATAGTCATTGTGGGGTTTTTGGATGCAACTCACAGCAGGGTCTTTATTCTATTTGAGTAGCTCCATCCCATGTACCACCGTCACACAGGATGGTTTTGGAGGTGGGGGAGGCCCGAATGTCTATCAGGGGAAGACTTTATAGTAAGCAGCAAGCAGGGCGTACTTGTACAAGCATCTAATTGGAAAGCTGCTGTGGCCTATAACATAATTGGCTGGTGCTGGGAGTCATATCCTAAACTTAATTTCTGCTCCCCTCTGCATTGGTGGTCGTTAGGCAGGGGGTGGGCTTGTAACCTGGGGTGCAGGTTTGTTGGGGGAATAACCTGGAGACACTGGTCTTGTTGAGAGTGTAACCTGGAAACTCTGGTCTTGTTGGGGATTAGCCTAGAGATGAGCTAGGCTCTGCTTTTGTTGGGAGGCAACTTGCAAATTAATGCTAGGCAGCCGCCTGTTAGTTTACCTGAGTTCAAACTTAGGTCAGCTTCTCTAAAATGGAGTCTGAACTTAAAAGATTTGCCCCCCCATCCCCCCTTTCTCTTGTGACTAGAAGTCCCAATCATGGGACTCATAGTCATTGTGTTAACAAGATATTGTAAAAAGGAGGGCCTGAGAGCCAGGACAGAGAGATGGGAAAGATGCTTGCTACCAAGCCTGACAACCCCATAGATCCCGTACAGTTGAGAGGAAGAGTGTGTGGTAGCACGTGTGTTTGCGCCTCTCCCCCCACCAAGAGTAAATAAAAAAACAAGGCATATAGTCTAAAAAATAAAATAAATTATTATAAAAGTAAATTAAATCACTAACAGTGCTTACTGTGATCATCGAGAATCAGGCACTGTGCATAACTGCACGCACTATACTTTCCTGTAACTGACAGCACAGTATCATCTAGCATCACCACAACAGTGAATGGTGCTTTGTGTAAAATGTCATTTTATAGGGGCACTATCCTGAATGTGGTTCATGGCTGACTGAAATGTTACTGTATGCTGTGTCTCTATGCCATGTGTCTCTATCTGATTTGTTTCAAAGCCTCTGACTGAGACTTTTGTTATTTTGATGCTGAGGGCTGACCTAATGCATGGTGCATGCCAGGGCTTGACCACTGAGCTATGCCCCAGCTCTGGACTGGTGCATTCATGCATGTGTGTGTTGCTTGGTTGGGTTTTTGGCTTTTAGCAAGTATCCAAATGCATTTTATTGTCTGTGTCACTTTGAAAGAAAAAACAAAACCAAAAAAAAAAGACCAGCATTTCCTGCCAGTTTTGTTTTTAAGATGCATTGTCACAGTTTATTCCAAAGCAAGTCTACAAGGTCGGTATTAGTCTTTTGTTTATTTACTTTTATAGAAGTCGAGGAAAAAAGATTCTCTGGGCTAGCTACTGCTATAGAAAGCAGAATTTATGAATAATTTATGGATTCTTCTCTGAAAATTAAAGAATAAAAGTGCCCAGGATAAAGTATGGAAATGATTAAAAAATAACAGAGCTATTATAAGCTGTTTTGTGATGGAGAATTATGTTTAACATATGTACTTTTCGGAATTCTGTCTGAAGTACTCGTTAAGCACAGAGGGCCTGCAGGTAGATGCCCTGTGTGATCGCTGGGATACTGTCTCTTTGACATAAGGAATGCGCGTTCATACCCCTACACTGCTTCCACGTTGAAGAATTGAAATGTCTCTGTGTTGTGAGAAGACTGAACTCCAGGTCTTTGTAGCTTTGGGATTCATAGTTTAAATGGAAGCCATGGCTCCTTTAAACAGAATCAGGAGCCCTCTGAAGAGAGCTACAGTGGAAAAAAGGAGGACGGAAAGACTTGCTGAGTGTGAACGACAAGTAAGTGATTGCTGATCCTCATGGGCTGTGATCACAGCCAAGAAAGAAGTAGGCATCAGCTCTGAAAAGCTGCCTCTTGGGGACTTAACCGGCTGCAGGCTGTGCTGGGGTCTGTCTCAGCCTCAGGCCGGAGAGACCAGGGTCATTTGGCAGACCGTTGGTCATCCTGCAGCCTTGCTTACAGCGCTTCGTCCTCACACTTGTTGCCATTCCTGCTAGTGGGCCGATTCCTGTATTTGATAGTTACAGAGTTAACTTTAAAACATGGGTGTGTGTGGAGATACGTTGATGGGTGCCGTCAGAGGACAAAGGGTACGCTGGATCCTGTGCAGCTGGAGGTACTGGTGATTTCTGGATGAGCAACGAATGCTCTTAACCAGAGTGCCATCTCTCCAGCCCTGATGTATATGTATTGTATATGTCTATGTCTATGATGTATATGTGTGTATATATATAGTATATACACATATGTATATACACATACACATGTATACAAACATATATATATATGTATATGTATATTTAAAAAAATTTTTGAAAGTACAAATGAGAGTGGACACAGATTCCTTAAAACGATCTTTTCAAGTACTGAGCTCTGTATGAGAGAGAGGTTGTGTATGTTGCTATGAGTATTGTTTTTTTGTTTGACTTTGGTTGTCCATTTTTCTCTCTGTTCAGTGGTTTTTCAATCAAATCTTTATGACTTGCAAGGGTCTGCTTTCATTATTTTGTTTTTGTGTTTTTGAGACAAGATCTTTCTATGTAGCCCTGACTGTCCTGGAACTTGCTATACAGACCAAGCTGGCCTTGAACGTAGACTCACAGAGATCCTTCTGTCTCTGCCTCTGGAAGGTTGGGGTTTATGTGCCACCATGCTTGGCTTGACTAAGGTCTTTTTGATTTATCATCATGGTAGTTTTCTTCTCTGTGAAGAAAGTAGATGGGACAATTTCTAAGGAATGGTCTAAAATTCCAAGTTCCAAAAGAAGTGCTTGGTACATAGTAGGCACTCAGAATACATAGTAGGCACTCAAAAAATGTGTTGACTAATGTGAATGTGAATAAGCCCCAAATAAGAACATTCAATAGGAAGAAATGAAAACTCATTCTAGTATAAGACAATGAGAGTGTACCTTTATTCTGTTCTGCAGTTAGTGCTAACTTTGAGTCCAATATCCTGTAAGCTCTCTCAGTGGCTCTCCTCTGTCCTTCAGGCAAACACTTAGCTTTGGGGTTTGAGAAAATCCGTAGATCTGCTCTGTCCTTACTCCTTCACCCCTCTCTTCATCCTGACCCACTACTTTCCTTCCCATGTGCTCATTCTTGGGATTGCAGCTGTGCTTAATGTCTTTCAGACTCTCAGTCCGCAGACTGTCCACCTGTTGGCCTTTGAATAAGCTGCTTTTCCTTTGTGCCTCCTTTATAATTGTTTCTAGTAAATACTGCCCCCTATTATCTATCTCAGTTCAGATTGGATGATTTGTTTGTTGTATTGGGACAGGGTCTCACTATGTAGACCAGGTGGGCCTGGAATTCTTAGCAACCTGCCTGACTCTGCCTCCAGAGTTAAAGCAGATGGCCTCCTCATACTGGATGATTTCATAATTGCTAGTTTATTGTCTTTTTTAACTCTGACCAGATGCTTGTGAGAGAAACTCTCTACCCAACCTCTCCACTCTTGTATGCTGTCAAACCATACTGCAGAGCCGAGAAGGGGTTGGTGGCAGAATATGTTCGTCTCATGGGTCCAGGGTGGTGACATTCAGTGAAAGCTAGAGTGTTTGTTCTTAATGTTCCATTGCTACCTTTATTCCAAAATTAACTAAGACAACTTTCTGTTAGTGACAAGTATTATAAATGTCAAATAGGAAGGGGAATTTGTAACAGGGTCACATGCTAGGGTGTGCATGAGGTCCATGGGGAACACCATTTATCTGAACCTATAACATTATATTGTGGGTTCTTTTTTTTTTTTAACTTTTTTTTTCTTTTTTAAGATTTATTTATTTCATGTATGTGAGTACACTGTCGCTGTCTTCAGATACACCGGAAGAGGGCATCGGATCCCATTACAGATGGTTATGAGCCACCATGTGGTTGCTGGGAATTGAACTCAGGACCTCTGGAAGAACAGTCAGTCGCTGAGCCATCTCTCCAGCCCATATTGTAGGTTCTTAATAAACAGTGAAGCAGGCCTAGTGATGGTGTCCTAGCTATTCCTAGGTACTCAGGAGGCTGAGTTAAGGGGATGGCAAATTCAAGACCTGCCTGGCTACTAAGTCAATTCAGGACTAGCCTGGGCATTTAGTGAGACCCTGTCTCAAAATAAAAAGCCATAAGGGAATAGGGATAGCTCAGTAGTAGAGGGCATCGCCCAGCCCTCGGCCCCATTCAGCACTGCACATTCTAAGTGCTGGCTCAACAGTGAAGATATGAGCACACCAGTCTGCTGTGAGAGACCCTCCAGTTGGCCATAGAAGCCAGCAATCTGACTGAGTCGCTAGACCTGGAATGGCTTGATATTTTCTGGGGTGCGGGGGCTTTTTTTGTGGCTTAATTGGCTGCATCCTACTTCCTTTATTTTCTTGAAAGGCTTCTCCTGGGCAGCTACTCTAGCTCAGCCTACTCTAATCCTATTGTTTAGCTACTTCCTTTCTGCTTATCCGTCCCTCAGCTTGGCCTGGACTCCACACTTAGACTAGTGCTTGCTCTCCCAGAGCTGCTGTCTGTGTCACCTGAAGGAACATGCTCCATTCTGGTCAGATCTTGCTCCAGAGGCTGGAGTTCCCTGATGGATGTTCAGCTGCAGGAAGCGAAGCGTGGATATTTTGAAAGAACGATGAAGGACAGACTGGTTTCCATGTTTATCTGATTCATGCCTGCTGTATTGTAATTCTTTCACTTTTTTGGAGATCAAGGTTAATGGATATACTTCTCATAGCTGAATTGTTTAAAAATAGCAGTCAAGAGGAAAGATGACTACAGAAGTCTGACTAATTTATTTAGCTTATCAAGCTCACACTGATGGAAGTCATTAATGCTCCATGTAACAAACTATGACTCAGCTTGCTCTATTTAAGACAAGTTCAAATGTTTGTTGAGTTTATCACTGTTATTGTGTTTCTGTTGGAACACCAAGACTGGGATACAGATCCTGTGAGTAAGCTCAGCTTTCCTGCATACCACTAAAAGACTATTTCCCCAGGTTTACTCATAAGATGACAGCGTGCATTCACAGTTCAACATCGGCCTCTAATTACAAGCCTTCCACTTGAGTGAAGTCCTCCTATGAGTCAACACTCAAGCACCTTTAAAAAATTAATGCTGCCGTCTTTGCATTTTATTTGGTGGTGAATATTTCCTGTTTATTTCTAGTAGACTGAATCTGACATTTCATACTTGCGAAACCAAGGCAACTTCTAAAATTCCACTAGGAGCTGAGTAATTATGATAAATAGAGAGCCGGGAGTGAATGGAAAGGACCCTGTCTTCCTGTAACCAGGCTCTGGAGAGACTTTAAGACTGGATCTGTGGCAGGTTCTAATTGTTAGTTTGTAGTCTTAAAATGTCATTTGTCAAAAATAGTTTTAGTTTTAGAGATACAAGATAGCTAATTAAGAAAAAACAGGGGCTGGAGAGATGGCTCAGCTGTTAAGAGCACTGACTAATCTTCCAGAAGTCCTGAGTTCAGTTCCCACATGGTGGCTCACAACCATCTGTAATGGGATCTGATGCCCTTTTCTGGTGTGGCTGAAGACAGTGAGAGTGTACTCACATACATAAAATGAATAAATAAATCTTAAAAAAGAACAGACATTTGTATGTATTTGGCATTTTATAGTTACTGATGGTTTAGAGGCTCATTACATTTCATAGCAACCCAAGTTTTCATAAGACAAACATACTACTATTTTATCATACACTCCTGTCTTAGGGTTTCTATTCCTGCACAAACATCAGGACCAAGAAGCAAGTTGGGGAGGAAAGGGTTTATTGAGCTTACACTTCCATGCTGCTGTCTATCGCCAAAGGAAGTCAGGACTGGAACTCAAGCAGGTCAAAGAGCAGGAGCTGATGCAGAGGCCATGGAGGGATGTTACTTACTGGCTTGCTTCCCCTGGCTTGCTCAGCCTGCTTTCTTATAGAACCCAAGACTACCAGCCCACAGATGGTACCACCCACAAGGGGCCCTCCCCTGTTGATCACTAATTGAGAAAATACCTTACAGCTGGATTTCATGGAGGCATTTTCTCAATTGAAACTCCTTTCTCTGTGATAACTCCAGCTTGTGTCAAGTTGACATAAAACCAGCCAGTACAACGCCAAAGAATGAATTGTAACAAAATTGTCTTCCAGTAACTGTAATAAGTAAAACTTAATGTCTGGAAAAGAGGAGATGGCAGAAAAGTGCTTAATTCATATTTTACAACTTTCTGGATGTGTTCTTGTTAATTCTTCCTATTCTTGTCACTAGGTTTGTGAATGGGAAAATAGTTTTAATAAAAGAGATAACCATATGGGGTAGTCACGCATCAGTTGATGCACTTTGGAAAGTAAATCATATCTGCATATGTGAGGCTGGAGGACCAAACGCGGTGGGAGTCATCCTCAGGTGGAGGACCAAACACGGTGGGGAGTTGTCCTTAGGTGCCGGCATTCTGGGTTCCTTCTTTTTTTGTTTGTTTGTTTTTTTGTTTTGTTTTTTTGAGACAGGGTTTCTCTGTGTAGCCATGGCTGTCCTGGAACTCACTCTGTAGACCAGGCTGGCCTCGAACTCAGAAACCCACCTGCCTCTGCCTCCCAAGTGCTGGGATTAAAGGCGTGCGCCACTACTGCCTGGCTTCTGGGTCCATTATTGACAGAATTATATACAATCAAGTTTCAGATGTGCAGCTTCCAGGGACATGAACTTAAATGACAGTCAGTGTATTGACCATATGACTTGGGCCAACTAATCCCTACCCCCTTGAAACTCAAGGACAATTTTATCATAATTTAAAGGAAGAGCCCCCCAAATAGACTAGCTGTTATTCTCAGTAGCTGCTTGGAGGAGGAAGATGGAGAGAGACAGTTATGCTATTTGAGTTAGGGGCATGCAGACAAGCAGCCGTGTTGTGGGGAGGAGATCTTTAGGGAAAGATTAAGAAAGTCCAAAGTACCCCCCTAAAGTGGCCTTAGGCTCTGGGCAACATCCAAAAGAAAGAGACAAAAAGGAAGAAAAAAGAAAAGTTATGCCTTTGAGTCAGGGGTCAGAAAGGCAGGGAGAATCTTATGAAGCCTTGGAGGAACTCCAGACTAATACCTTAAAGAATATCCTTCTGCAGTTATGAAATGGGTTATAATACCCTAGAGAATTGTTATTCAGTGACATAAGATAGTCTTATTGTCTGTGACATAGTTCTCAATAAATGAAAATAACATTACATGACTTAGAAATATAACATCCCAGGAAGATCAAGTGAATTATTTGGAGTCACAGATAACACATTGGCACTTGGAGTTTTAGAATTGTGTTCTAATGTTCCTTAAACTACTTCTATTATGGAAAAACAAAATATTGTATATACAGGGTTGTAGATGTGGCTCAGTAGAGAGCCCTGCTTTGCCTGTATAAATCAGAGGTTCTAATTCTCATTACTTAAAAAAAAAATTACTAAAAACAGGATGTGAGGTAAGTGGTTTAACTTTGTTAGCTTTGGAATTAGAAAATAATCAAAGGATACTTTTCCTATCTCTTCTAAGGATGTAGTGAACATAAGGTATGAGCAGGATTAAAAATGATCTGTCTAGGCAACTTAGACGCTTTGTCTTTTTAGTTTTTAAAAAAGACTATGTGTATGTGTATATGTGTATATATATATATTTATATATAATAAGTACATACATGCATTTGGAACACTTAAAAATTCAGAAAGAACATAACAAAACCTCCTTCTCTGCATGTTCATGTGTGAGTGCATGTACCCATGGCATGTATGCAGGCCAGAGGACAACATTGATATTTACCCTTACCTTCCACCTTGTTTGAGACACATTTTCTTGTTGTCACTGTGTATACCAGGCTAGCTGACCCAGGATCTCCTGGTCTTGTCTCTGCCTCCCACCTTGCTGTAGGAACACTGGGGTTATAGACATATAGTCCCTTTCTTTTTATGGGTTTACACTTTTGTGCCAGGCAGCTTACTCCTGTTAGTTTTTTTTTTTTTGGGGGGGGGGATTTGCACAATAAAATTGAAGTGGAAAATAATTAGCATTGTGTAACAACGTGACTGTTAGTGACTAATGATGACTGCAAGGGGAACAGTATGGTATTATTTAGAACAAAACAAAACAAAAGAACACAGGATCCTGAGAGTATTATTTTCTTCCTATGTCTGTGTAGCAATAGGAAGTTGAAGAGAGGGCAAGAAGAGAGGAGCTGAATGAAATTGTCCTTTAAGCAAGAGATTTATTAGCCGGCAGCCAGGCAGCACAGCACAGCAGTGGCAGTCTGTGGGTAGGGGAGTGGGGCCTGGTTTATGTGGGACCCACATGTGACAGTGGCCAGGCTGTCTGTTAGATGGTGGTGGAGCATTTAGATGTGTTCTTATCTTGCTCCCAGCCCCCCTCCCCTCTTGCTTAGGGTCTGGTTACCTGGAGGGCCTATGTCTTGTAAACACTTAGGTCTACTTCAGTCTTCATCGGTATATTCCACCCTGTATCAGGCCCGTGTGTCAATTTAAAGGGAAAATAGTAGATATTAAGGAAGTTATGGATTTGAAAAGAATACAGCATAAAATATTGAAAAGAATCTGCATCCTGCCCAGCGGACTCCGTCTGATAGCTTGCTCACTGACTTTAGAAGTTTGCTACCTGAACATGGTCCCCAGTTTCCCCACCATTTTCAGACTGAGCATGCTTCGGTTAGGTAAATGGCATCTCTGTGGCTCTTTAGATTGAATTAGTGACCATGACATAGATCCTGAGGAAAGGATCAAAGAAGTATGTTTTAATAAATTCTGAAGTGCTTTCAAGATAGAATGTGGTGATATTATTTGAAAATATATTTTAAAACTTTTGTTTATGTTTCAAAATCCTTAAATTAAAAAAGATTTTAAAAATGGTGTGTGTGTGTGTGTGTGTGTGTGTGTGTGTGTGTGTATGTGTGTGTGTTGGGTGTGTCCATAGAGGTTATGAGGGAGCTAGAGTTACAGACGATTGTGAGCTGTCAAATAGGTGCTGGGAGCTAAACTTTGATCCTCTGGGAGAGCAGCAAGTACTCTTAACTGATGAGCCATCTCCCTAGCTCCCTAGAAATCTTATGTAGTAATGAAAAACAAAACAAAACAAAACAGCTGTTACACACCAGACTTATTAAAAAGATGTTGATTACCTGTTCTTGAACTGAAGCGCAAAGACTGAGCAAGATGAAGTAGGTTTAAAATAGGACACGACAGGCTTAGGTAGGTGTAAATAGGATCTACTAGTAGTGTTGCTTCATTTGAGGTTGTAGTAACAGCTTAAAGGGACATTCTTATGAGAATGTGACAGTGGGGGTCTGCATCATGAGGTGCCAGAAGCCAATAAGAACTCTTTTGTCGAGCATTAGTGTTACGTTTTGGCAAATAAGCTGGCTACATTCTGCTTTTGTCTGGAAAATCTGCGTGAGGCTGAGCTAAAAACTAATGAACATATTTGGTTTGGAAGGACCTTTTGGGCCAACTTACCATCCAGGTTTTGGCATGATTACTATTTACTGTTGTTAGTTATACAGCAAGAGACTGCAGGTGAGCACTGTACAGCTTGTTGATGAAGGGAACCTTGAGGGAATTACAGTTCCTAACCAAACTAATGCAGAGAAAGCAGCTGTAATTGCTAGAGACTAGTGCCAACGACCACCATCCCCTGCACAAAGAAACTTACCTGATAAGGTTTGAGAGCTACACTAATCCATGCTTATAAAGAGGGACTTTAGAGGGCCGTTTGGTACTATGCCCATTTAGCAAAGTAACGGTAGACAGCTCACCTCGGGGGGGCCCTTGCTCCCCCAAGCTCCCAGTTTCTGACCAGATTTATAGTATCAGGCATGCATTTCCTCCTGTGGAGCAGGCCTTAAATCCACTCAGAAAGCAGCTGGCCACTCCCATCCTTGTGGCCATTGCACCAGTGTTCTTCATGTCTTGTCACACTGATCTTTCCTGTAGAGCCAGGGATCACAGCTGGGTAAGACTTTTGTTTATTCTCTGCCCCCGGCCTCCCGCACTATGTAGAGCACCTTCTAATACTATGGAAGCTGGCTAACAGGGAGGAAGGAAGTTTTCTGAGTAATAACAACTTGATTTCTCCATATTTCCAAGTTAAGCTTCTAAGGCACAGAGAGTCTGCTTCTGTAATAGAAGTGCATATGTGGGATGGATGGCTGTCAGATACATCTTTACTTGGAAGCAGAATTTGGCAGTGCCATCTAATGGTACTGGTTTTTAGGCATACAACAAGGCATATAGGGTCATAGAGACTTTCACCAAAATTCTAGAAAGCTGCTGAGGCCAGTCAATGTATAAGAGGATTGGGTTCCCCGTAAGGGGGATGTAAGAGGACATTACGTCAAACTGACCAGGAAGCCTAAGTTACTATGGAGACCCCAGGATGTTGGAGGTGCCAGGACCGTGATTTCTCTGTGCTTCTCAGACAGTATGCTTTGTCAAGTTGACGCTGTGATATGTTGTTTTTAGCCTTACATTTAATTTTGGCTTTTGTAACATTAATGTTTCTTTAGCAATGAATTGTACTGTGAACTACTTTCAAGTGAAAAGTCTCCAAAAATATATCTACTAAGTCTAGTGGCAGTATAAAACTGGTCATTATGGCCCAGGGAGGAGGCGAGAGTGGGCTAGCAGAAGGACTGGGATGGCTTCCTCACTGTTTTATTTCTCTCCCATAAGCTTACGTTTTAGAAGAGACCGGTGGTGGAGCCACGTTTTTAGGAAGAAAGTTCGTGGAAAAGAAGAGAAAGCAGTCCTATGTTTAAGAGGATGGTACCACAGGCTGTATGTTTCGATGGGGATAATATTTGGAGTTTCCCACACAACCTTTTGGATCCAGAGCATGCATCTTAGTGACCTTTGTAAGGTGCTGGGCAGTCTCAGCATTAGTCCACTGCACTCTTGGAGATGCACTGTACTAAGGAGATGTATGTTCTCATGGAAAGGAAGAGGGCACTGATGCTCTACTCTGGAGCTCCTGTGTTGAGCTAAGACCTGGGATCTGGAGAGAGTAATTTTGACAGGAAAAGATAGGGCGTGACTATGGACCATAGGTTTGGGAGGCTGACTGTGTAAACTGGCTGCTTAGCATTCTTCAGTGGTTCCCTATTGCATCCCACTCTTTAGAGAAATTGGGTGTTTTCTTGAAAACCCCAAAGCAAATAAATGTACTTTTGAATCATGGTGAAGACTGTGTTTGTCTTACCCCTTGGAAGGAGCACAACAGTCTTAGGTCTCTTGTATGTCCTCTTTGCATGTTCTAAAATGCTCCTTTCTCCTGTCCATAGCTATGACATGATAACCATTCCCTCTCCTGAGCAGAGGCATAGTGTCTCCTTTGGCCTCATTTAGAGCTTTAGTTTCTTTGTACTAGCTTGTTGTTTGCAAAAGAAGCTATTCTCCCAGTTACTGTCCTCCCAGATAGGATTATATTAGCATAGAGTCTATTTATTTACTTGTCAGTGAAACTCATGCCACATGTTTTGTAATGTCTTTGCTTATGTGTTATAAATATGTAAGTTTCCAGATTTTAAGTCATTGAAAGTTTATTTTATCTGTGTGCCATCCACATATAGGCACAATATGTAATTTACATACTCATGTAATTAAACCTAAGGATAATAGATGCAGGGTTCTGTGAGGGTCCTTTAGAGGAGCACCAAGACTGAGTGTATAACTAGGAAAGGACTTCCACAGTCGCAGACTGGGAGTTCTACACTCACTGTGAACAGCTAGAAAGCTGGAGAGAGCTGCTTCACTGTTGAAGAAGCTGGATGCCTCAGAATGAGGTGGGGAGGAGTTAGAGGCATGGTCTAGCCCCAGGCCTGCGGAAGCTCCCTGTGAAGCTCTGAAGTGAGTGAGCATTTGAAAGCTGGATGTGGAGCCTACTGCCTGTAAGCAGTGGCAAAAGCAGCAGAATGCCCATGCTGAGGCTCAAGCCCAGGCTTGAAGGGTCTCCTATTCCTTTCATTTCTAGTTCTATCCAGCACCCAACATATTGGACAGTGGAGCCCACATGCAGGTCAGGTCTTCCCTGCTCAGCTCACTGACCCTCTGGAAACATCCTCACAGATATATGGAGAAATGTACTTTACTGATTTTCTATGTATCCCTCGGTCTGACAAGTTGGTAGCTAAAGTAACCACCAGAGAAGTTATATAGTTTTGAGTTTAAAGCTGTTGCTTCACTGTGAAAGAGTAGCTGATAATAAGAGAGGTTGGTGTGATGGTGGGGCTTTTTAGGTGGGAAATGTCCTTAGGAAAGGGTAAAAGTCACCCTTGTTTCCTTTATATTGAGCTTTGAAAGCGTTATTACAAATGCGCATACTTGGCTTCGTGGCAGCGGCTTTCTGGAAAGAACACTGTGCTCATTCATAACGGGGGGGGGGGGGGCATAGCATGGCAGATGAGACAGACAGCTACTGGGAAATGAACCCAGATGAGACCCTGCATAATGCAGTGCTTGGGTGCCATCAACAGATAATTGTAAGGCATCCTTAAGGGCCATCCTTCCTACTGAATGCCTGGGGTGGAATACTTCAGTGCCTGCTACCAAGTGCAAGCCCTCATTCTACTCACCAGGAAGTCTGCCTGTTAGGAAGTGCATTGAAAATCTGTACAAGAATTCTCAGTGAGGATTTCTCTGTGCTTCTCAGACAGTATGCTATGTCAAGTTGACGCTGTGATCTGTTGTTTTTAGCCTTACATTTAATTTTGGCTTTTGTAACATTAATGTTTCTTTAGCAATGAATTGTACTGTGAACTACTTCCAAGTGAAAAGTCTCCAAAAATATATCTAATACATAACTTTCTCATACTTTCATTGAACAATGTAGCCTTTCTTATTTTTATCCTGATTTTGTTGTTCCCTTAATTCCTCAATACTCTGCTGACTAAATGATTTAGATATTCTGTATGTTAATACTTACCAGTGGGAATGATGATATTAGTACTCATAAGAAATGCTGAGGTGTTCTTTTCTTCACCAGGAATTGACTCTAAGTGTATGTGTTTCCACTGCAGCGACGCCTCAGCCAAGGCCCTGTGGGAAGCCTTACTGAACACCAAGCACAAAGAGGCAGTGATGGAAGTCCGGAGACATCTAGTGGAAGCAGCCAGCAGAGAGAACCTGCCCATCAAGATGAGTATGGGTAAGCCTCTGCCTCCTACCTGTTTTGAGTAGCAGCAAAGCTGCAGCTTTGAGACCACCCTGGTGTTTATCTATTCATTCCAGTTCCTGCCTTCCTCCCTTTCTACTCTTTTCCTGCTTCCTTTTTTTGTTTGTTTATTTTTTAATGAGCTTTAATTTTTTTTTTTTTTTTTTTACAGTCCAGTCGTAATCACCTTCCCAGTCTGCCCTCTGACAGTTCCTTATCCCCTTCCTCCTCCCCATCTCCAAGAGGATGTCTCCGACCTCACCCACCACCCCCAACCTCCGCCATCCCACCAGACCTCCTCACTCCCTGGGGCTTCTTGAGAGTCTGGTGCTTCTTCTCCAGATCAGGCAGTCCTCTGTTGCATATGTGTCAGGAGCCTCGCACCAGCTAATGTCCTGGTTGGTGGCTAGGTGTCTGAGAGATCTCAGGGGATCCAGGTTATTGAGACTGCTGGTCTTCCTATTGGGGTGCCCTCCTCCTCAGCTTCTTCCAGCTTTTCTCTAATTCAACCACAGGGATCCCTGGCTTCTGTCCACTGGTTGGATGTAAGTATCTGCATCTGACCCTTTCAGCTGCTTGTTGGGCCTATGGAGGGCAGCCATGCTAGGCTCCTGTCTGTAAGCACACCATAGCATCAGTAATAGTGTCAGGCCTTGGGGCCTCCCCTTAAGCTGGATCCCAATTTGGCCCTGTCACTGAACCTCCTTTCCTTCAGTCTCTTCTCAGGGCCCAAGTGAGGATGCCTCAATCCCACTTGGGAGGGAGAAGAAAGCAATCATGGGGAGGGGGGAGGAGAGGGAGGGAGGGAGGGACTTGGGTGGGAGAGGGGACAGGGAACAGAAAGGGGGAACATGATCGGATATTGGGAGGGGGCAGGAGTGAAGCCCTGAGGGTCAGCAGAAAAATGGAAATAGAAAACCTTGGGAGGTGGGAGGTGAGAGGACCTTCTAGAATGTACCAGAGACCTGGGAGGTGAGAGATGCTCAGGATTCAAAGGGAGAGACCTTAGATGAAATGCCAAAGAACAGTGGGGAGAGGGAACTTGTAGAACCCACCTCCAGTAGAAAGACAGGGCATCAAGTGGAGGGGTGGGGTTGCCACCCACAGTCAAAACTCTGACCCTGAATTGTACCTGTCCCTGCTGCCTTTTATTCTTTTTCTTTGTTGTTTTTAACATGTGTACTTGTGTGTGGCATGTGTATATTTATGTCCATGCGTGTTTGTCTACATTAGCACATGTGTCTGTGGAGGCACGCGTGCACATGAAGACCCAAGGTTGACGTCACTGGCTATCTTACTCTGTAACTTCCCATACTATTTACAAAGGCAGGGCGTGTAGGGCTCCCTTATCTCTACTTCTTGAGCGTGGTGATTACATGCCAGACTTTTATGTGCGGGCTAGGGATGCAGAGTTCACTCTGTACAAGTCCAGTTTACCCAGTGGACCACCATCCCACCCCCTTGCCTTCTGACTGGCCTTGAACACAGCATCTTCCTTCCTCAGCTCCCCCAGTGCTGGGATGAACCACCGTGCTGGGCTCCTTGCCCCTTGTCTTTTCACAGTCCTGTATGTGTGTTTAGTTTGGAGTTCCTTACTCATATGTACAGTGAAGCAAGAACTAATTCATATTGTGAATTAAGAAAGGGCAGAGTGCATAGAAAATCCTGGTGATGATTTATTCTGTGTTTTAGTGACAAACCTTATGATGTTATCGTAGAACATAAGTCACATTTTATATCTCAACACTAGACTCTTTAAAGATCAGTAAACTTTACTTTTCTCAAGAGCTCTGTCTTTGAAAAATAACCAAAGCCAGAAAGTTAAAAAGAAAGAAAAAAGAAAAAAGAAAAAAAAATCCAACAAAACATCATGAGTAACTCCACAAAGAATTCAAATTTAAATGTTTGATTTTTTTTTTCTTATCAACTCCCACAACCCCAAAAAAGATAAAATACTTTTTTTTATCCCCAAACTCCAGACAGGGAGGTGGGGGTTGAGGGGAAGAAAGAAACAGTGGATTGTTAGCAGGGTCAGCTCATGCTCGATGCCTGTGCCAAGTGCCGTCTAGTCAGAGATAAGCAGTGTGGTGATCCACTTCTGCTTACTGTCACTAGGCAGAATTTCTTGTGGGCCTCATTTCCACATACAGACCTAGAACCGTGAGAAGTTAGAAAAAGAACTGGAAGTTTTCAGTACACCGAGACAGCAGCATTTGAAACCTGCCTATCAGCCAGCTTGTCATTAAACCGTGACATGCTGGTGGCTCAAGTGGTGGGGGTTTGGAATGCTAAAGTATGAATTTTCCTGCCTTCAATCAGAGCTTAGGGTGTTTTTTTTTTTTTTTTACATTAAACTGCTTTTGATTCTAGAGCAAGCATTCGCTAGTATTTAAATTTATGACACGGTTTTCCCTGCTGGAAACCTCAGATCATCAATGTGAAATTCCCCACCCCTGTACTATGAACACCAATAGATATAAATTGTGCTCTCTTAAATGATAAAAATAATTGCTAAGGCAAAGTAAAAACTTTATTTTATCATTGTATATCTAAATATCTGTCATCTGAGAGTTTGTTATTAAATTAAGTAGATACATTTCAGAAAAGTGATTTCTAAAACACTGGAAAGGGAATTATATTTTTCCTACTGACTTTCATACAAGGAAAAATGTCTTCTAAAAGTAAAAAACAAATAGACCCTAAGAAATACATTTGTTTAAACTCACAAAGGCCATAGAAGTTCCTGTCACAGGTTTCCCAGCATGCCTCTCTCCAGAGGTCCACTGTGACTGAAGGGTCCTCAGGATTTGATCTTTGCTCCCTGCTGAAGAGATGGACTTGTGGCAGGAACACCCCATTAGAACGCAGTGAAACATTACTGTTCTTTCTTTCAGCTCGATGCCTTGAGAGACCTCTGCTTATTACTTTAGGGCTTCTTTTTTCTTTCTTTCTTTCTTTCTTTTTAATAAAAGAAATCATTTACTCGAGGGCTTGCTTACAGATTCGGAGGATGTGTCTGTGAGCATCATGGCCAGGAGCATGGAAGCGAGCCAGTGCATTGAGTGCTGGCTGGATGCTGAGGCCTTTGCCTGAAGGTGTCCCCAGCCCACTCACTGGGAGGTCGCTTCCTCAGTTCTCATCCTTCTTAGCTGCATCCTCTGCTGCTGGGCAGGACATCATGTTTCTGTAGCTTTAATTCACAGACTATGAAGGATACACAGTCAGTTATATTTGCAGGTGAGTCGCACCTCTGGATTATTAGCCCAACTTGAATTTACCCCCAAGCTGGGGAATGTATCTGTTAGAATGTGAGCATTGCTCTGAGCAGCTTGGGAGGGTTCCTTCCTGATCTTGGTCTTTGCCTTCATTAGTCTTTTTTGGGGGGGGAGGGGGGCTGGATATAAGTTATGTCTTTGTCATATTTTATTTTACTTTATTACACAAAATTTTGTGATTAAGAGGAGTGTGTGTGTGTATCTGTGTGTGCATGTGTGTGTGTGTGTGTGTGTGTGTGTGTGTGTGTGTGTGTGTGTATGAGAGAGAGAGAGGGAGGGAGAGAGAGGAAGGAGGAGGAGGAGGAGGAAACAAAACTATAATGAAGAAAGAGGTGGATTGGCAAAGTTTGTAAAAGGAGAGATTAAACACTAATTAAGATCAATATACCATGTAATTACAATTTATAAAATGTGAGAAAATCTAGGCATGTTCTAGGGCTTAACTTTCATATTACTTTTATGTTTTACTTGTTACTAATTTGTGGAAAGGGCAAGAAAATTAATTTTTATTGAGCAGCTGTTCACTTACAGGCACTGCAATGGAAAATTTCCATAGTTTGGTTGTTTAATGCTCTCAAGAATTATGTGAGTTTGCTATCCATTTTTCACACCCATTTCACAGACCAGGAAAACTGAGACCTAGGAAGTTGAGGTTTTTATAGGATTTCGGTGCTGTTAAGTTATTGTTTCTCAGATTAGGGCTGGGACTCAGAGAGTACACTTCTTTTCCATCTGGCTCCATAGCAGGCTGTGCTGTAAGCAGTACTGAGGGAGATGTGGGCTGGAGGGGAAAGAGGGTACTTGCTCCTTTTTGTCTGTTTCCCAGGAGCATGTGTTGTCAGCAGTATTACCTCCTCAGGGTTGGGGCCTTCCTGTGGTCACGATTGCAGTTCATCCAGCACTTGCAGAAGCCACTTCATGGGACCCCTCCTGAGAGGCAGTAACCAGCTGAGGAATGCCCATTCTCGGGGGTCTAAGTTTCAACTGTACACCTTTATGTTTTGTTTTCTCCACGGTGTAGTTGGCAGCTGTATCTTCCTATTGCTACTTCTATGATGCCCTGCGCTTCTTCTTATTCTTTTAATTAGCCAGGTTTCTGTGTTCAAATAGGTGATCCACTTTCTGTCTGCTACAGTGGTTCTCAGCCTTCCTAATGCTGAGGCCCTTTAATACAGTTCTTCATGTTGTGGTGATCCCCCAACCAGGAAATTATTTTCATTGCTCCTTCATAACTATAATTTTGCTACTGTTTAGAATCATAATGTAAGTGTCTGACATGCAGGATGTTTGCTCTGACCCCTGTGAAAAGGCTGCTCAGCTCCCAGAGGGGTTGCAAGCCGCAGGTTACAAACCTCTAGTCTGCTGGCTGGCCTGTGACATTGTCACAGAATGAGTAAGTGAGGGGTCAAGCCTGGCTCTGACTTCCTTATCAGGTCTTCCTGAGAGAGGAGTCCATACAGGGTGTCCACACTGCTGTACTGCAGCTATCACTGTATTGTCGCCTTGCTCAAAATCCCCCAAGGGATCCACATTGCTTCCTGAAGTTGCCCAGACATAAAGCATGCTATGTCTGGACAGCCTTATGCCTTAGGCCCTGTGGTCGCCCCTGTGTGGCCTGGCTCTCTCCCTTTCCTCTGTTCCTCCTGAGACCTCTCAGAGCCAGGCCCTGCTGCTCTGTCCAGGTACGCTCATTGCTTGTCCATGCAGTGCTGCTTCCTCTCCTTCCTACCACGCCCTGGAGGCTGGCCATGACTTCCCTCATAGGCCTTCCTGGCCCTAACCCTCAGCCAGGTGCTAAGGAGGGAGACGAGCAGGGAAGGCAGCAGGCTGAGGGCATGCAGCTTTCTTATCAATGTGCAGTTGCTTGTGGTCCCTTCTTTTCTGTTCTTTATTAACATTTCTGATTCTTCTAAGCTAATGCTCTAGTGAAAAGTTTTTTCTTTAAAACTTAGATCACTTTCCTGCCATAGCCTTGACCAATATATTACACACCTCCCAGCATACAACCTCGAGCACGTGTGGACACAGTCTCACGTCTTTGTGGCTCATTGTAAAATCTGGGTTAATTTTCATGACCTGATGTGGCTGTTGCTTTCTTTGCAGAGTTAACATATAATTTCCCCTTTCTTGGTTACTCTGGTTCCTAAGGAGCCACCACTCTTTTCTTAGTACTTGCCACAGTGTATTGTGCTGTGCTTAGCAGGCAGTGTCTAAGTCACAGTCTTCACTGGCCATTTGAAGAGCTCGGTACATGACAGGTAGCGTGGTACTTGTTGATTAGGTGAATGGGTTGCCTGATGAGTGTGGGCGACAGAAAGAAGCAGTCAGCATTTCTGCTTTAGCTGCTGTGTGACTGTTATGCTTACAGATTTCCTCTCTGATGTTTTTGTTCCACTGTTGCCTCTGGGCATCTGTCACGTCTCCTTCTGTGGAATTTTCCACTGTTGTCCTCAAGTCACTCTGCGTTTCTGATGCCTTTGTCTTCCTAATAGGTTCGTGCTTTCTTCTCTTACTTACACTTTGCTGCTCTATTGATTTGTCATGTTGGTTATGCCTTGCAGCTGGAGCTCGGTTAATGAGTTCTGTAGACCTTAGAGTCTTAGCCTCTATCTTATTTCCACGTCACTCTCCAAATAAGAGCACACGTTTCCTACAGCCCAGTGCACCGGGGTTATAGAGGCACAGTGCCGGGCCAGCTTTATCTCCATCCTGAGCCAACTCCCAGCCCTTCTCTATGCTTTCTAGATGCCCTGTGTCTCTCGCTTAGATTCTGAGAACTCATTCTTAAGTTCACGTTACAGAATACAGTTTCTCCTTGTTGCCCCAACTCTTGCAGAGATGTACAAAGGATGCTTCTGTTCCTCCACCTTACTTCTTCCTTGATGATTAATTCCTAAGGTTGAAATGGTTAAATGAGTAACATTACATCATGGCCATTCTGAAGTGAAGCTGTCTACCTGTATACTTCCATGCTGCTGTCTGACTGGTGTTCAAGCCCCAGCTCTTGTGACCACCATCATTTTTATGTCATCAGTGCAGATAAAGCATAGTAGCAGAACTTCAGTATTAGCAACATGGTTTTGACCCTGAAAGTGTGTCAGGGTTTGTGGGGACATCTCTGAGAATCATATTGTAAAGATTGCCATATTCTATGGAATTTAAAATTGACACAATTTCTTAGAGATTGGTGGAGTCACTCTTAGATGTTAAAAAAGAGACAATCCTGACAGGTCAGCAAATCCCAAGTGGTTACCCTGAAACACTTGCGCATATGAGCGACAGGTGGACTTAGGAGGAGGAGGGGTGGCTGGAGAGAGAGAGTCAATACATGGAACCACAGTAATTAAACCCACAGCCAAACACTGAATGGGGCTTGAGGAGCCTTGTGGAAGAGTTGGGGGAAGGATTGAGGGACCTGAAGAGGACAGGGACTCCCCAGGAAAACCAATAGAGTCAACGAACCTGGATTCTTGGGGCTTGCAGAGACTGAGCCACTAACCAAAGAGTGAGCATGCGCTGCACCTAGGCCCCTGCCCATATGTGGCAGATGTGCAGCTTGGTCTTCATGCAGGTCCCCCAACAACAGCACAGGGGGCTGTCCCTGAACCTGTTCCTGCCTGTGGATCCCATTCTCCTAACTTTGGCTGCCTTGTCTGACCTCAGTGGAAGAGGATGAACCTAGTCCTGCAGAGACTTGATATGCCAGGGTAGAGTGATACCCAGGGGGACCTCCCCCTTCCCGGAGGAGAAGGGAGGGGAAATAGGGGAAGGACTGTAGGAGGGGGAACTGGGAAGAGGGGGGTAGATACCGGGATGTAAAGTGAATAAACATGTAAATTAATGAAAAATTAATGAAAAACAATTAAAGAAGAAGGGGTTTTAAATTTGGGAGAGAATGAGTATGAACAGGAGGAATTGGGGTAGAAATTATATAAATGCAGTATTAATGTATGAAATTCTCAAAGAAGTAAGACATTTAAATTAAAAAGGAGGTAGAACTCAGTCAATTTTTTTCTAGAGACTATACAGAGTTCAAGATAAAAATAGCATTTTTATTTATTGAAGACATAATTGTAAGCTGGGTATGATGGTGTACACCTGGAAACTCAACACTTGGTAAGCTGGTGAAGGAAGAACAATAGTTAGAGGATAGCCTGCACTAAGTAGAGAATTCCAAGCCAGCAGGGGATACAAAGCTAGACCTTGATTCAAGAAACAAAACTAAATTTAACAAATGCACCATAGTTATTATGTATATATATTTTAGGTTCTTGCAGGGTGTGTAGATCAGGCTGCAGACTATTCAGAATTATTCCACACCATATAAAATCCCAGCCATCAGGCTACTTTTGAATGACTGAATATACTTGTGTAAGTAAATTATTGTGTGTCCAGCACAATGAGCTGGGAACCAACAATTGAGTTATTTACACAAGTAATTCACTACCACCTATGAATTTATCAAATTTATCAAATCAACACCACCCGGATACATGAGTATTACAATCATATTAGAAAACTAGACCTGTGCCCTTATTGAGCACAGGATACTAATGAGCAGTGCAGCAGACTCACCTAGGTCCTATCAGTGCAGGGACACTGTTTTCACCCCAGCTGGAGTAGGCATCCCAGGACAAAGGACAATGGACTCCTGACCTGCTGGTCTTTGGGTCTTGAGTTCAGCACCAGCCTCCTGCTTTACATGGGCCCTGTGCATGTCCTCATCCAGGCCCAGTGTGGACAGCAAGCTCTGCACCTCAGCCAGGTTTGTGTGCCTTGAAGAGTGTGGCCTCTCTCTCTCTCTCTCTCTCTCTCTCTCTCTCTCTCTCTCTCTCTCAGTTTGTTCTGGCTTATGAGAAACCAACTCTTGATTTTACTCATTTTTTTTAAAAGTGGGCTTTCTGTTCTTTATTGGGCTTATTTTTGTTCTGATCTGCTCTAGTTTCTTCTTACTGGTAACTTAAGTTTTGTTCTTTTTTAGTTCCTTGAGGCTCACTGTTAGACTATTTGGGGTCTCTTAGTTTTGTTGGTGTAAACTTACCATTTAGAATGTTGCATCCATAGATTTTAATCAGTTTTGCTTATTTTTTTCCAAGGAGTCTTGATTTTTATTATGTGTGTATTAGTGACAGAGAGACAGATACATGCACAGAGACACACAGAGAAGGCCACACATACACAGAGACACAGAGAGAGAGAGACACACACACACACACACATAAAGAGATACAGAGAGACAGAGAGGAATGCACAGTTTGAATTGTACCGCAGTTGAAACCTCAAAGCCGCCTCCCGGGACTTTACTCCCTCTGCCAAGCACGTACCTTCTAGACCTTCCCAGACACTGCATCAACTCAGTGCCAAGTGCTGAGTGTCAGTGCCTATAGATGATAGTTCTTATTGAAACTACTATATTGTGTGTGGGAGAGCATGTGCGTGCGTGTGTGCGTGTGTGCATGCGTGTGGGAGGTGAGGGGAAGGAGGGAGAGGAGGAGAGAAGAGAATATGAACATAAGTGCATGCCTGAGGAGACCAGACCGGCGGCAGCACACTTCCCTGGAACTAGAGGGAACTTCTGAGCCAAGTTACATCTAAATTTTCCTTTTGGGTTTATCTATTGGCTTCTTGGGAGGAGTGTGGTGTTTAACTTCTGCATGTTTGTGAATTTTCTAAGATTCCTTCTGTTGTTGATTCTAACTTCACACTGTTGTGGTTGGAAAGCATACACCAAACCATTCCAGTCTTGAACTCATTGAGACTTATTTTGTGCTGTAATATTCTGCCTGTCTAAGAGAATGTTTCTTAATAGAGTGTCCCTTGTGTGATAGAGAAGCACACAGATTTCACCGCTACTGCACATGGTTTCACACATTTCCATTCAGTCTAACTGCACTAAATTGTATTGAAGTCTCCTCGTTTTTGTTTTTTTTAAAGCATTTTTTTAAAATTTTGTTTTGTTTTGTTTTTTTGTTTTTGTTTTTCGAGACAGGGTTTCTCTGTGTAGCCCTGGCTGTCCTGGAACTCCCTCTGTAGACCAGGCTGGCCTCGAACTTAGAAATCCGCCTGCCCCTGCCTCCCAAGTGCTGGGATTAAAGGCGTGCGCCACCACTGCCCAGCTTGAAGTCTCCTCTTATTAAACTAGATCCTAATTATCTTTTTAAAGATTTCTTAATATTTGCTTTATATATTTAATGTTTTGGTATATTTATATCTACATATTAAAGATTGGTTTACTTTATGTGTATGAGTATTTTGCCTGCATGTATGTGCACCACTGCATGTGCCTGGAACCCATGCAGTTCAGAAGATGGGTACCCTTGAACTGTAGTTAGGATTGCTGTGGGCTCTGGGAGCCAAACCCAAGTCCCCTGCAAGATAGTGCCCCCAATCACCGAGCTATCTCTCATAGCTTCTTGATGTATTTACAATATGTATTTTCACTTCTTTCAACAGTTTATAAAGTATAGACCATTTTTGTTTTCTGTTGTCCAATATGTGTATGAGCTCTTCATCTTTTCATTTTAAGTCCATGTGTGTCTTTTAAGTCAAAAGGAGTCTCCCTTAGGCCACGTTAACTCTTCCTAGTTAGGTTCCTGCTGGGTGGAGACTTGCTCCATTCACTTGGTTTTCTGCTTGTTTCTGGCTCATTACTCCTTGCTTGTTGTTTACCTTCGTGCTGTGGGTTTTTCTGCAGCGTGAAGCTCTAATTCCTGTGCTTTTCCTGTTTGTGCATCTGCTGCAGTCTTCTGTTCTATGTTACCACGAGGCTCACAGAAGACATATTGTTGTAATAGACTATTTTAAGCTCATAACAGCTTTGATCACAAACAAATGCCTGGCTTTTACCCCTTTTCCTAAATTTATACTTTTGTGTTTACAATCAATGTATTTTTTTTTGTAGATTCCTTTAACTTACTATAGCTGCAGTTGTTTTTTGAAAATTGTAACTTTTGGCATTCATACTAGAGACTTAAGAGGTTTCTACACTGTCATTATATAATGAAGTATTCTGAATTTGACAGTGTATTCATCTCTACTAATGTGTTTTATAGTTTTGGGGACTTTCCTGGTAGTAATCACCATCATTTCCTTTCTGAATGAAGATTTTCCTTAAGAAATTTCTAATGAAGGCTGGAGTTGTAGCAGAATTTTGCCTAGCGAGGATGAAACCCTAGGTTTAGTCCCCAGCACTGTATAAAACTTGACTTGGTGGTACATGCTTGCAATCTCAGCATTTAGAGGTTAGAGACGGGAGGATTAGAAAGAAGTTCATGTAGAAGTCACTCTGGCTAAATGAAAAATTCCTATAAGACAGATCAATTTGGAAACTGGATCAGGATTACCATGAATTTGAGACCAACCTGAGCTACATAGTAAGTTCTAAACCTGCTTGGGCTATGTAAGGAGTGAGACCCTGTCTCAAACAGACAAGCGAGATTCATGAGCTACATCTGGTGGTGATAAATTTCCTAAATTTGCTTGTCTAGGAAAGAGCTTATTTCTCCATTTCTGAAGAAAACTTTGCTGGGCATTATAGTGTCAGCTGGCAGATTTTCCCTTCCCTGTTCCTCACTGGCCGTTTTTCTAACAGTCCACCTCTACTACTCGTTACCACCTTCTTCTCCTCCTCCTCCTCCTCCTCCTCCTCCCCCTCCTCCTCCTTCTAAGTTTTATTTATTTATTATATGTAACTACACTGTAGCTGTCTTCAGACACTTTTTCCTCCTGCTCTGGCCCCACTTGCTCCAGACGTTACCCTCTATTGAGCTTGTTTGGAATCAGGCATGCACATGGTATACATACATATATACAGGCAAAATGTACACATAAAATAAAATCTAAAAACAAAACAGCAAAAAACCAAACCCAAAATAGATAAATGTATGAAGGTGAATAAAAAAGAAAATGCAAGTTTTAAATATAAAGAACTAATGACAACAATAAAAACAACCAGTAAGATAAAGTGCAAACACTACAGAAAGTACAGTTGGATACAAAAAGCCTAGAAGTGGATGGAGATGCCAATGAACGTAGGGGAAAGAAAGAAAACAGTTGCCCAGTGAAAACAGCAAGTAAATAAAACAGACAAACTATCCAGAGGAAAAGCTTGTGGCACAGCCTTGCAGGGCTGGAATGAGGGCTCTCCAGGGCTCTGTGTTTTTGTAATGGTTTCAGAGCCAGGGGCAGGTCTTCAGAGTTGAGCTCTGACTCCAAGAAATTGAAAGGCAGAGGGTAGGGTCTGGGGAGTGCCTTTTATGAGGTTTGTTGCCACAGGGCAGTGGCTTGGGTGCATGGGAGAATACCCTCATAGAGGCAGGGGGAGGGGGGAGGGGATAGGGGGTTTCCAAAGTGGAGACCTGGAAATGGGGAAACATTTGAAATGTAAATAAAGTATCAAAAAATTAAAAAGCAAAAACAAAAACAAAAAAGATTCTCAGTCTGTGCCATGCAGCTCCATACCCAAATAGCACAGGGAAAGAGCTAGCCTCCCAGGAGTGTGGACAAGCCTGGGGGAGGGGGGGGAAGTAAGGCCAGCATCTCTGCTCAGAGGGACCCACCCAGAACCCCCAGGACACAGGGACCTACAAGCAGCCTGGGACAGGAGCCTTCGGGTTTCCTTTTGTGTCTGAGGGCCTCAGTCTGTGCCACCTGACTCCTTAGCCAAATAGTGCCAGGAGAAAGCCGGATCCATCCAGAACCCTCAGGACACAGGGACTAAGGAGCAGCCTGGGACAGGAGCCTTCCGGTTTCCATCTGTGGCCGGGGACCTCAGTCTGTGCCACACGGCTCCATATCCAAATAGCACAGGGAAAGAGCTAGCTTCCCCAGGAGTGTGGACAAGCCGGTGAGTGGGGGTAAGGCCAACACCTCTGCTCAGAGGGACCCGCCCAGAACCTCAGAACACAGGGACTGAGGAGTGGCCTTCCGGTTTTCTTCTGTGGCAGGGAGCTGATCCTGTAACACAGGGCTCCATACTCAAATAGTGCTAGGAGAGAGCTGGTCTCCCAGGAGTGCTGACACACCTTTGAGCACAGGATGACCACCACTTATGTTCAAATTCCTTGATCAAGAGGGACCCTTGCAGAGCCATCAGGACACAGGAACCAAGGAACAGCTGGGGACAGGATCCTTCTGGTTTCTGTCTGCACCTCAGAGCTGACCCTGTACCACAGCTCTCCAAACCCAAATTCCTCTCAGAGAGAGCTAGTCTCTAAGAAGTACTGACGCAAAGGCTTGCAGGAGGGACAAGCCAAAGTCAGAGAGAATAAGACCAGCTAACACCAGAGATAACCAGATGGCAAAAGGCAAGGGCAAGAACATAAGGAACAGAAACCAAGGCAACTTGGCATCATTAGAACCCAGTTCTCCCACCATGGCAAGTCCTGGATAACTCAACACACTAGAAAAGCAAGACTCAGATTTAAAATCACTTCTCATGATGATGATAGAAGACTTTAAGAAGGAAATAAATA
>CM052712.1:60838687-60897895 GCA_028551405.1 Uromys caudimaculatus | reverse complement strand
AGTCATAGATGCAAGCATCACCAACAGAATACAAGAGATAGAAGAGAGAATCTCAGGTGCAGAGGATACCATAGAAAACATGGACACAACAGTCAAAGAAAAGGCAAAATGTACAAAGCTCCTAACCCAAAACATCCAGGAAATCCAGGACACAATGAAAAGATGAAACCTAAGGATAATAGGTATAGAAGAGAGTGAAGACTTCCAAATTAAAGGGCCAGTAAATATCTTCAACAAAATTATAGAAGAAAACTTCCCTAACCTAAAGAAAGAGATGAGCATAAACATTCAGGAAGCCTACAGAACTCCAAATAGATTGGACCAGAAAAGAAATTTCTCCCATCACATAATACTCAAAACACCAAATGCACAAAACAAAGAAAGAATATTAAAAGCAGTAAGAGAAAAAGGTCAAGTAACATATGAAGGCAGATCTATCAGAATTACACCAGATTTCTCACCAGAGTCTATGAAACCTAGAAGATCCTGGGCAGATCTCATACAGACCCTAAGAGAACACAAGTGCCAGCCGAGACTGCTATACCCAGCAAAACTCTCAATTACCATAGTCGGTGAAACCAAGATATTCCATGACAAAACCAAATTTACACAATATCTTCCCACAAACCCAGCCCTACAAAGGATAATAGATGGAAAACGCCAACACAAGGAGGGAAACTACACCCTAGAAAAAGCAAGAAAGTAATCTTTCTACAAACCCAAAAGAACATAGCCACACAAACATAAAAATAATGTCAAAAATAACAGGAAGCAACAATCACTACTCCTTAATATCTCTTAACATCAATGGACTCATTTCCCCAATAAAAAGACATAGGCTAACAGACTGGATACATAAACAGGACCCAGCATTTTGCTGCATCCAGGATACGCACCTCAGTGTTAAAGACAAACACTACCTCAGAGTAAATGGCTGGAAAACAATTTTTCAGGCAAATGGTCCCAACAAACAGGCAGGAGTAGCCATTCTAATATCAGATAAAATCTACTTTCAACCAAAAGTCATCAAAAAAGATAAGGAAGGACACTTCATACTCATCATAGAAAAAATCTACCAAGAAGAACTCTCAATTCTGAACATCTATGCTCCAAATGCAAGGGCATCCACATTCATAAAAGAAACTTTACTAAAGCTCAAAGCACACATTGTACCTCACACAATAATAGTGGGAGACTTCAACACCCCACTCTCATCAATGGACAGATCTTGGAATCACAAACTAAACAGAGACACTGAAACTAACAGAAGTTATGGACCAAATGGATTTAACAGAGATCTATAGAACATTTCATCCTAAATCAAAAGAATATACCTTCTTCTCAGCACCTCATGGTACCTTCTCCAAAATTGACCATGTAATTGGTCACAAAACAAATCTCAACAGATATAAGAAGACTGAAATAATCCCATGCCTCCTATCATATCACTATGAATTAAGGCTGGTCTTCAATGGCAACAAAAACAACAGAAGCCCACACACACATGGAAGCTGAACAATGCTCTACTCAATGATAACTTGGTCAAGGAAGAAATAAAGAAAGAAATTAAAGACTTCCTAGAATTTAATGAAAATGAAAGTACAACATACCCAAACTTATGGGACACAATGAAAGCAGTGTTAAGAGAAAAACTCATAGCTCTGAGTGCCTCCAAAAAGGAACTGGAGAGAGCATACACTAGCAGCTTAACAGCACACCCGGAAGCTCTAGAACAAGAAGAAGCTAATACACCCAAGAGGAGTAGAAGGCAGGAAATAATCAAACTCAGGGCTGAAATGGTTCAACCAAGTAGAAACAAAAAGAACTATACGAAGAATCAACAAAACCAGGAGCTGGTTCTTTGAGAAAATCAACAAGCTAGATTAACCCTTAGCCAGACTAACCAGAGGGCACAGAGATAGTATCCAAATTAACAAAATCAGAAATGAAAAGGGAGATATAACTACAGAATCTGAGGAAATTAAAAAAATCATCAGATCCTACTACAAAAGCCTATACTCAACAAAACTGGAAAATCTGGATGAAATGGACAATTTTCTAGACAGATACCAAATGCCAAAGTTAAGTCAGGATTAAATAAACCATCTAAGCAGTCTCATAATGCCTAAAGAAATAGAAGCAGTCATTAATGGTCTCCCAACCAAAAAAACTCCAGAACCAGATGGGTTCAGTGCAGAATTCTATCAGATCTTCAAGGAAGACATAATATCAATACTCTTCAAACTATTCCACAAAATAGAAACAGAAGGAACACTACCCAATTCATTCTATGAGGCTACAGTTACACTGATACCAGAACCCTACAAAGACCCAACAAAGAAAGAAGACTTCATACCAATTTCCCTTATAAATATCGATGCAAAAATACTCCATAAAATTCTCACAAACCGAATCCAAGAACACATCAAAATAATCATTCATCGCCATCAAGTAGGCTTCATCCCAGGGATGCAGGGATGGTTCAATACCCGGAAATCCATCAATGTAATCCACTACATAAACAAACTCAAATAAAAAAACCACATGGTCATCTCCTTAGATGCTGAAAAAGCATTTGACAAAATTCAGCATCCCTTCATGATAAAAGTCTTGGAAAGATCAGGAATTCAAGGCCCATACCTAAACATAATAAAAGCAATATACAGCAAACCAGTAGCCAACATCAAACTAAATGGAGAGAAACTTGAAGCAATCCCACTAAAATCAGGGACTAGACAAGGCTGTCCACTCTCTCCTTATCTATTGAATATAGTATTTGAAGTTCTAGCTAGAGCAATTAGACAATGAAAGGAGATCAAAGGGATACAAATTGGAAAGGAAGAAATCATAATATCACTATTTGCAGATGATATGATTGTATACTGAAGTGACTTCAAAAACTCCACCAGAGAACTGCTACAGCTGATAAACAACTTCAACAAAGTTGCTGGATATAAAATTAACTCAAACAAATCAGTAGCCTTCTTGTACTCGAAGGACAAACAGGCTGAGAAAGAAATTAGTGAAACAACACCCTTTAAAATTGTCACAAACAATATAAAGTATCTTGTTGTGACTCTAACCAAACAAGTGAAAGATCTGTATGACAAGAACTTCAAGTCTCTGAAGAAAGAAATTGAAGAAGACCTCAGAAGATGGAATGATCTCCCATGCTGATGGGTTCCAGAGTCAATATAGTAAAAATGGCCATCTTGCCAAAAGCAGTCTACAGATTCAATGCAATCCCCATCAAAATTCCAACTCAATTCTTCATAGACTTAGAAAGCGCAATTCTCAAATTCATTTGGAACAAAAAACCCAGGATAGCAAAAGCTGTTCTCAACAATAAAAGAACTTCTGTGGGAATCAGCATCCCTGATCTCAAGCTGTACTATAGAGCAGTAGTGATAAAAACTGCATGGTATTGGTACAGTGACAGGCAGGTAGATCAATGGAATTTAACTGAAGACCCAGAAATGAAACCACACACCTATGGTCACTTGTTCTTTGGCAAAGAAGCTAAAACCATCCAGTGGAAAAAAGACAGCATTTTCAACAAATGGTGCTGGTTCAACTGGCAGTCAAAATGTAGAAGAATGCAAATTGATCCATTCCTATCTCCCTGTACAAAGCTCAAGTCCAAGTGGATCAAGGACCTCCACATAAAACCAGATATACTGAATCTAATAGACGAGAAAGTGGGGGAAAACTCTCGAACACAAGGGTACAGGGGAAAAGTTCCTGAAGAGAACACCAGTGGCTTATGCTCTAAGATCAAGAATTGACAAAAGGGACAAAAAATCATAAAATTGCAAAGCTTCTGTAAGGCAAAGGACACTGTCAATAGGACAAAATGGCAATCAACAGATTGGGAAAAAAATCTTTGCCAATCCTATGTCCGATAGAGGACTAATATCCAATATGTACAAGGAACTCAAGAAGTTAGACTCCAGAGAACTAAATAACCCTCCCAAAAAATGGGGAACAGAGCTAAACAGAGAATTCTCAACTGAGGAAACTCTTAGGGCTGAGAAGCACCTAAAGTAATATTCAACATCCTTAGTCATCAAGGAAATGAAAATTAAAACAACCTTGAGATTCTACCTCACACCAGTCAGAATGGCTAAGATCAAAAACTCAGGTGACAGCAGATGCTGGCAAGGATGTGGAGAAAGAGGAACTCTCCTCCATCGCTGGTGGAAGTACAAACTGGTACAACCACTTTGGAAATCAGATTGGTGGACCCTCAGAAAAATGGACATAATACTACCTGAGGACTGAGCTATACCACTCCTGGGCATATACCCAGAAGATTCTCCAACATGCAGTAAGGACACATGCTCCACTATATTCATAGCAGCCATATTTATAATAGCCAGAAGCTGGAAACAACCCAGATGTCCCTCAACAGAGGAATGGATACAGAACATGTGGTACATTTATACAGTGGAATATTACTCAGCTATTAAAAAGAATGACTTTATGAAATTCGCAGGCAAATGGATGGAACTTGAAAATATCATCCTGAGTGAGGTAACTAAGTCACAAAAGAACAAACATGGTATGTACTCACTGATAAGTTGATATTAGCCCAAAAGTTAGGAACACCCATGATTCAATTCACAGCAACTGTTGGAGTGAGTGTGGGGTCCCAGATGGAAGAGTTGGAGAAGGGATTGAAAGAGCTGAGAGAGTTTGCAGCCCCATGGGGAGGGAGCAACAGTGTCAACTGTTGAGGCTACCTGGTGCTCCCAGAGACTGGACTACCAACCAATTATGCATATGGAGGGGCCCATGGTGCTGGCTACATATGTGGCAGAGGAGGGCCTTGGGCCTGAGATTGTTAGATGCCCCAGTATAGGGGAATGCCAGGGAGGGAAGACGGGAGTGGGTGGGTGGGTGGGGCAATACCCTCATAGAGGCATGGGGAGGGGGGGAGGGGATAGGAGGTTTCGAAAGGGGAGACCTGGAAAGGGGAAAACATTTGAAATGTAAATAAAGTACCAAAAAATAAAAATTAAAAAAAAAAAAAGAATGCTGTCCTATCATATAAGCCCATGTGGTACAGGCTGGCCGAGACTGGGAGATGAAGGGATGCTGTGGTTACTGGCCTCCATCAGGTCCTTTAGTAGGCACACACCCTAGAAATAGCCCTTGTTTCAAGATGACACAACACATAGCATCATGTTCCACTGTGTGTGAAGACACACTGTGAGCTCCTTTGCTGGAGTCAGACAAGGTAAATTTCACCATAGTTAGCTCAAGGCCTGTTCCTAAGCTGAGGTCAGGACCTGTACCCTGTGTGATTCTAGAGAAGTCCAGCGTAAGGAGACCTGCCACAATGGTGCAGCCACTGGAGTCCTGTAGGACTTCATTTCAGGAAGAAGTCCCTCCTGGGGTTTTTGTTTTTAAGATGTATTTTAGTTTTAGTGTGGTTGCTAGGAACTATTGCCAAAGTAGTAGGCACTCTTAACTGCTGGTCTATTCCTCCAGCCCACCTTTCAGGTTTTCTTTCCTTCCCTTTCTTCCCCTTCCCTCTCCTCCCCTCTTGCCTCCTCCCCTTCCTTCTCTTTTCTTCCTCTCTCTTCTCCTCTCCTCCCCTCCCCTCCCCTCCCTGCCTTTTCTTTCTTTTCTTTTTTAATGGGAGCAGGGACAACAGAGCCAAGGCATTTCCTTTTGGTCTCTGTGTTCTTCTAGACTTGGTGCTGTGGCATCTTCAGAGCTCCCTTTCACTTGCCCTCTTCTAAATGTAGTTGCTGTCTATTGGAGAGGTCCTTTGTCTGGAGGTGGAAGGTAAGATGGATGCTCAGCACCTTAAGATGGCCCTCTTGCTTATGGGAAGGGATTCTGAATGCTAGGCACCCGAAGATAGTCTTTTTGCTTATGGGAAGGGATTCTGAATTAGAGAATTTGGGGGCAGAGTCTAAAAAACAAACAAACTTAGAACATGATATGGTAAAAGGCTTATGGCTCCTAAGTGGGAGTTTCTTTATTCAGAGATCCTTTTTAGAGCAGATGTTTGCATTGAGTGGACCCACTCCAATTCCTGGTATTCTTTCCCTGGATAGGGTCGTCTCATTCTTGCTCTCTACTGAGGCAGTGTTAGCCCTGAGAATGCAGGAGGTACCTAGGAAGGCAAGCCCTGCCTGTTTCTTGTGGTTTTATATTTCACCCTTTTGTATAACTTTAGTGAGAGCTGTTTATTTTCTCTCTGGGACCTGTGATTCTGTGGTGGTTTTACTTTATATTCCAGATGAGCCTCAGAAAAGTCCTCTGGCAGATTTCTTTGGATCCTTTGAACTGATTCGCTTCATAGAACTAAATGCTATTTTCAAATTAGTTTCTTTTATACTTAGATACAGGGCTAAAAAAGTGTGTGTGCTCAGAACACACACTATTAAAGCTTACCTCTCAAGCCTTCTTGAGTATTTATGGTGTTATAAAGTGGACATCAGTTCACAGCTGTGCTTCATCCAAGTTTCACTGCACGGATGGCTGTGTATACTGCCCTTCACATCGCTGTGGGGGAAGGTTTATGTATGGTCTTCTCGCTCTCTCTGTCTCTCCCTGCTAATAATTTGTTTCTGTGTCTAATAGTCATCATCATCAGGAAATGTTTTCCTCATGTGTAGATTAAATCTCCCCATCTGCACCTCAACCATATTTCTTACTCTTGACCTCAGTTGAGGTGGGAAACAGGCAGTTACTATTGCTCCTCAATTTCTGTGGCTGTTGAAAGACAGAGTTTTACTCATTGTACAAATCAGTGGTAGTAATAAAGTCAGATTTCCCAGAGAAAAATAAACATCTGTTCATTTTACGTGAAACAGATATTACTGTGTTTCAGAATCAAGTATTAAACAAGAGATACTCATAGAAGCTTATGGGAAGTTCACATGACTGCATACACAAAAGAAAGCATCAGTGTTATCCTCCATCCCTAATGTCACCATCTGCTTCTCAAAGGAACGTGGGAATAGGGCAATATAACTCCGTATCAACTGAGCCTTGCTATGGATAGTTAGATAGTTTATATTGATGTAAGCAGTGTTGATTGATTTTGAACATTCAGATGTAACCTGTAGAAAGAGAATGTAATACTAAAGCTATGCTTATGGAATGAAATATAAGTACCAATAAATATTGACCAGACAAAAACAAAGGGACAGATGCTTTAAAGGCTGAAAGGCAGGAAGATAAGGAGTATACAAGGGAGAAGGACTTAGTGTATTTTTAGAACTTGACAATGTGTCACCTGTTGATGTTGGCAACGAATAAGATAGCTTCACATATAATGCAAGTAGGATAAGCAACTGACAGGAGTGTTGTACGCTTTTGTCATTTGTAAACTACACCAGGATCTCTTTTGGTTGCTTCCCGTCATTCTGTGGGGTCCCTTGAGAAATCCTGTATTCAGGGTAGGCATTCAGCCTTCTCTACATTATTTACAAAACTTGCCACTCTTTTTAAAAATAAAATGCATGGTTTCGCAGTTTCATACTTAAACTGTATTCTGATTATATCCCCCCATTATCCTTCCCTACCTCCCAGTTGAAACCCTTTCCCAAGTCCCCTTTCTATATTACCTGTTGTCAATATGTGACATTTGGCTCTTCATATTGAGTCAATATTCTGTTTGCCCTAATAATGCCGTCTGCCATGAGTAGTTACATTCAGCAGAGTTGACTCCTTGGTCTACATGTTATTTATCGGCACTCCTGAAAAACCTTGTGTTTTGAAAAGATCACGTTAGACATCAGGGCTCATTGTGGAAGGAAAATTTATCCTCAGGAACATTCCATTCTCTCTCTCTCTTTCTCTCTCTCTCTCTCTCTCTCTCTCTCTCTCTCTCTCTCTCTCTCTCTCTCTTTCATATGTGGAGTGTGTGTGTGTATGTGTGTATACATTCATGTACAATCTTGTAATCAGAGCATTAACAAAAATAATAATCTTGAATAAAATACTGGTACAGTTAAAAAGACATCCTTAATTTCTACACATTGATCTTCTAGCAAATATAGGACTTGATATACAGTATTGAAGTTGGCTCCTTGTGGAGTAGTAGAGAAGTTGAGGCTGTTTGCCATTGGAAGCACTGAAGATGGTGGCCACTGAGCAGGACTGCAGGTGAGGACAGGCCTGGCTGGCAGAGCTGAGAGGCAGAGCTGGAGCTGGGCACCGCTGCATTAACCCTCCGCTCTTTCTGTAGCTGTGCGCTCAGCTCTGTCCATTGAGTTTGTTTTTTCCCAAGAGATAACTGTAGTTTAATAAGCTTGCTTTAATGAACTGCATTAGTAGTTTAAAGACTTAAAAGTCACTTTTCCAGCATCAAAGTGCCACTTTTCAAAAAGTTACTGTATATCATTGTGGTCTTGATATAAAGTAACCTTTCTTTTATGGTCCTTAAAAGTATCTTGCAGAGCCTTCTGGGTTGACATTTTTAGATCACCATGTAAATCTGCCTGACATGTATGTCTGCTTCTCTTGTATAAAGTGAAGTATGGCTAACTGTTCTATTACTTCTTCAATGCCTGGTTCTTATTGCTTGTTTAGTTGATGGGAACTGGGGAGCTTTATTTAATTTTTATGGTAGCATTTTTTTCCCTTTTTTCTTTTGGACTGGTGACTTTACTTGACATAATAACATTGATGCAAAATGACTTCTGTCTAATTTGCAAAATATGCAGTGTTTATAGCATTTTTCTTTTGTAAATACAATACTTTAAAGTGCACAAGGTACCATAGTAAAAATAGTTTACAGATAAAAGGTACAGAGCGCAGTAGGGAACTCCTGCTCCTCTTGCAGCTCACTGATGGAGTCATGTGGAGCCACTGATCCTGGAAGCTTTTTTTTCAGTCAATTGATTGGATTGCATTTGTTTTTTGTTTGTTTTGGGGGGGTTGTTTGTTTGTTTCTTTGTTCATTTGTTTTTGTAGATGGTTGTGGTTAAATTCTAAAAATGTCACAAACTTATTTTAGAGCATCTATATAAGATACTCTTCTGTCAACTTCCAGTTTGAATGTAATTCCAGTTAGAGAAGCGACCTGCTTTCATGGCATAGCTGATGGAAGAAGAGGATATACTGTGGGCTAGAGCAGTGATGCTTGGTGATTGTTAGCTCACGGCTTGGGTGTGGCTGGTATTTCTTGTGAGGAGATATTTTGTTTCTTTAGATCACATGTCTTAAGTGGGAAGGAAGCATTTCCTAAATACACTGACTAAGTGCAAATCTCAGCAATGCTAACAGAAAAAAAAATTAAATGTTTTCTAATTGATGATACCCTAATTTTTAAAATGAGCATATGCTGAGGCTAGGGTATGGCTCAATAGAAGACCATTTGCCTAGAGTGGGTGATGAAAAGTAGATCATAGAGTTATTAAGTAGATCATATTGTTATTGTAATAAAAGTCTAAACAGATCATCTGGTGATTTCTTTGGTGATTCTCATTTCTTCTAAAACATTTCTCTAAAACAGAGTCCCACAGACATGTGGAGCCTTTGACACTCTGGGGCCTTATTTTTCTTTATTGTTACAGTCATTATAAATAAGATTTGTATGATTGTTAAGTGGCTCCCCCCCCCTCCTTTGGTGCTAGAGATTAAGCCCAAGATTTTCTGCAGATAGGAAAGCCCTCTACCATGGAGCTCTAGCCTCAGATAATTCCACCCTCACCCTAGCACTAAAGATTGAACCAAGAACCTTACACATGCTTGGCAAGTGTGGCTGTCTCTTTAGAGTAGCTGGACCCTGTCTTTCAGTCTCCATGCTGCTGTCATCTGTGGTGTGACACATAATGAAGCACATGGGGAAGGCTGAGGATGTCTCAACATAATGGGCCAACAGTGGGCTGCTGACCACACAAAGCTCACACCAGTCTCGGGATCTGAACACTTCAGGTCAATGCTTGTTTTCACATATTTAATACAGTACCTGTCAGCATATTGTGGCACAAAAATGACAATAATTTACATAAGAAGTATGTAATATTACATGTAATTTATGAGACAGGCTGAGTTAATAAAGTAGGCATCAAGGAGACATTTGTATGTTTATTTTTAGCAGCAATGTATTTATTTCTGTGGCTGGTGTGAAAATATATATAAAATTAATGGATAGTTGAAAGTTATGGTACAAATTAGTAATAAGGAAACCAACTAAGACATAGGGGAAAGGCTTGAAGGGGCACTTTACTCAAAAAAGTATTGGATGTCGACTGCATACCTGAAAAGATGATCAACTTGATTAGTCTATAGAAAAATAAAAAATCCAAACCATAAGGAGCTATCATCCCACACGTTAGAATAGCATCAATAAGATCAGTGTAACTGACAGTATCAAGTGCTGGTGAGGATGCAAAGCAACTAGAGTCTCTCCCACGTTGCTGTGGGAGGGCTCAATATGCCTTAGGTTGCCAGTCTTATAATAAATTTGCACTTAGCATATGACCCTAACCACTCACTCTTGGAAATTTAACAAAGAAAAATGAAAACATAGATGCATATGGACACATGAAAACCTGTACTTAGATGGTGGTAAGGCTTTGTTTACAGTTTTGAGAACTGAAGATAACCCTAATGACCCTGTAATTGTGGTTAGATAACTAGATACCTAAGCTATAGTATGCCTAATACAATGAAGTAATATTCAGATAGTAAAAAGAGAAAGCTAGTATTTCCATCAAGAACATGGATGAATCTCAAATACACGATGCTGATTTGAAAAAAGCCACACTCAAATATTTGTCACGTCTGTAGTTTATATGACATTCTAGAAGGCAGAAACTATCAGAGGGTGATCAGGCAATGGCATTTTAGTCTTCATGATGGTGCAGTGCTGGAGCGCTGGAATTGACGACAAAAAGGAGAGTGTGTTAGACCATAGAAATGCTCTGCATCTGCGTTGTGGTGATGGTTACTCAACCCAGGTATCAGAACGGGGACAGAGAAATGGGGGAAAGTGGAGACAGCCCACAGAGATCTCAGACCCCAGAGACCAGCATCGGCATGCAGATCTAACTTTTATTGTTCAGTACAAAGCTTACACACAACTTTTCAGCCAATAAAAGTTTGATTATGTAATCAAAGGCCAAGCTGGGGATTACACGTTCTGCTGTCTTGTTGCATCTAATTTGCTTGTCCATGATTTTGTACTGGAGAAGGCCGATTGCCCAGGGGGGATTTCTGTGAAGACAGGAAGGGGCCATCACCCTGGGCCAGGGTCCTTTGTTCTGTCTGTCTGGTTTGCTGGGAGTCACTTTAGATCTCAGGCAGTGTACATCTGATCAGGATTCCTGGAGTAGGTGCAGGAGACCATGCGGTCTTGCTCTCCATTCCACTTCTTTCTCCACTAGGCTCCCTCTCAACATCTTTGTAGCCGGGAATATTAAAATGGCCAGCACGTTTCTGCGCTAGTGCTGGCAGCGGCAGCCACATTGCTCTAGCTGGGTAATTCTCAACTTGGAGGTCTCTCTGCCTACCAACTCTCCGGTGGGGCCGGAGCTCCTGAGTTCCCTTCGCTGATCGCTGCCACACCAGCCCCACGCAATGACCGTCCACCCTGTGATCAGCCACCACAACACCCAGTAACCCAGTAGAACAAAGCTCAAACTTATAATTAAGCAGACAGATTTATATATCAATAAATTCTTGATACACAAGATGCCCACACAATAATATCAAGGCCAATTAATAATGGTACAAGTTGCCCACCTAGATTAGACAAATTATTCCAGTATTCTAACTTTTATGATATCATAACTCCCTGTGGCTGGTTAAAGCCACACTGGCTCCCGTCCACCTCCGGTTTGGCCTTCCTCCTTCACCTCTGACATTCCCTGTCTTTGCAACTCTTAGCTCTGCCTCCCTTTTCCCTGTCCAATCACCGGCCTCCTGCTGTACTAATATTTAATATGATTGGACAGGGAGAATCCTGTTACATATCACCCTTTCTGTTAAAATAAACAAAAAGACTTTCCCTCAAAATATAAATTGAGCATAGCTAATACCATTTGGTAATCTATAAGTATAAGATAGACCTAACATCCAGTCCAACATTTTTGTCAATAAAATAAAACACTGTCCTCTATCCTAACTTAAAAGACTATATAATTCTGCACCCGACTTATGATGTCCTGGCTTCAGATTGTATGCCATCTGAAAACCATCCTCTTAAATCTGTTCTCTCAAAGTAAATGACCTGGGTTGGCTATGAGACTATATGTAATTTTTCAACCCCGTCAGAAATCTGAGAATGACCAACATATCTGAAGATATAGGAAGCCTAACACAGCTTCCAGAACTGAGATAAATTGTAGAGACAGCTGCCTGCCTATACAGCCCCAGTAAGTTAGGAAGTTGGAGCATCTGTCTTCAGCCTTCTGGCCCAGGATCATCTGACAGACCTTTGAGAAACAGGAAATTAAGGACGAGCCTATTCTGTCTCGCAGAACGAAGCTTTCCTAACCTGTAATTGTGTCCTTTCAAGAACAGTACAGGACTGCAGGAGAAATTGGCAATGTTCTGCCCAGTGGCCACCTAGCCACAAATGTACAATCTCACCTGGAAGTAAGATGCTCTGTTGCTTCTTTGAATCCATGAATGGGAAGCTGTTAGGAACAGATTTGTCTCAATAAGTAAATAAATAACATTAGATGTCACATTCTGTGGATTTCTGACATTTTTGAAGACTATCTATCTACCCAAAGCATCTCTGAACTGTTAAGCCTTGACTACTCTTGGCCATTTCTAATAGAAATATCTCAGAAACACCCTTTTAATTAACTCAGGACCAGTGATGAAGGCTTTAGCCATGATTCTCACATGTTCTTTACACATGTACACACAATTAAAAAGCTTTCTATTTACTTCTTGGATTCTTGTATCATATGTTATCAATAGATACTCTTTATTGAGATCAACAAATATTTGTGTGCCTTTATTTGAAAATTCTTTTCAGGATATTAGGAAATTATCAAATGAATTCTACTAGCAATATGGCTTTGGCCAGTTGGCTTAATTCTTATTTTCTTTCTTGCAAAAGCAGCAAATATGATCAGCATTGCTGTTGTCTTTGTGTTCCTAGAAGAATCATAATAGTTTAGGAAAGATTGATTAGCTCTGGAGTTCTGTGTGCATATAAGACAGTGGCTTTGCTCAGGGCCTTCTTGTCATTATTTAGTAAAAGGGAAGAGAGTACACTGATACATTTTTGTGTTTCTCCAGGAAGAGTCACTCCAGGGCAGCTCATGTCCTATATTCGGCTCTTCAAGAGCAACCTCAGAGCTCTTACAAATCATTGTGGGCTTCTGCAGCTTGGGATGGCCACAGTTCAGACGCTGAAGCACCCACAGACTGCCAAGTGGGATAACTTCCTGGCATTTGAAAGGCTCCTTCTACAGGTATGTTGCTATGTGAACTCCACTCTGATGTCTGTTATAATCTGAGTAATCATGTTGTTGACATGGACAGTTGTGGTTTGAATGAGAATGCTCCCCATGGGTCAGATATTTGAATACTTGGTTCCTGGTTGTGGAACTGTTTGGGTAGACTTAGGAGATGTGGTCTTGATGGAGGAAGTGTGACTCTGTGGACAGGATAATTCCCAGTTTGTTTTCTCTCTTTTGTGCTTGCGGTTTAAGATGTGAGCTGTTAGGTTGCTCCTCCAGCCACCATGACTGCTGCCGCACTTCCCCATTGTGGTGATGGACTCTTATCCTCTGGAACCGTAGGCACAGAGAAAGCCATGGTCATGGTACTTTATCACGGCAATAGGAAAGTAACTAATACATGTGCTCTGCATCAAATCCTCTAAGTGCCAAGCAGTTAAAATTCAGCCCGAGAAATTTTACATTTATTAAATAAATTAACATTGTTATCTTTGACTTCTTAATTATAAGAAAAATTTTGATTATTTTATTAACTTCTGGAAATGTCCTGTCATTTCTATGCCTTTTGGGTCTTTCTAGATCTTCATAGTCTTTATATAATTCTTGCTTCTTTTCCTGTAAGAAGCTTCAGGTATTTATATTTCTTCTGGCAGTACCTACTCTGTAACCTGTGCACAGCGTCAAGCACATGCTTTAAAATAATGCTTAGCAGCAGATGAAGGGAGGGAAAGCCTGTTTGTAGTGTTTACTGAAGTCTGTTTGTTGGGGCAGAACTGTCTATGATTTATGAAATACCTTCATAGGAAACATTTAAAACATTTATATTATAAAGTGTATAAATTATAAAGCATTTATACATTATAATGTATTTTAAAAGTATATTATAAAACATAAACTTATATAATATGGCAAACATCTATGCACTTTCCATATAGGCACAATATAATTTACTATTTTTCCATAATTACCCTTAGACCCTATTAATTAAAGAAATAAAAGTAGAGATAAATGAAGCACCTTTGATATAGATTTTTCCCTAATCTGATTCTTTTTTCCCTATAAAGGTAGTTCTAGCTCTATTCTTGCTTTTTTTTTTTTTTACTTTCTTTAAATATTTATTTTTCTACATGAATAGTATAGTACAGTACATTTATTATGGGCTATACCTTTTGCAAAATTTATATTATACTATAAATATCCTTAAACAATTGATTTTGCCTCTCAACTTCCTATTTTCAAGACAACTGAAAATAATATACTTTGCCATTAATACCATACCATAAGTATCCAACTGATATGTATATATATGTGTGTGTGTGTGTGTGTGTGCATATATGTATACACACACACACACACACACACACACACACATATGAGTGAAACCATTGGGTGCTCAGCAAGGACGTTCCGCTTAAGAGCGTGTATAAAGCAGCTGTGCATACCCTGGATTGTGTCTGCAGAAGCCCATGGGAGGAGTTTCCCCAGGGCACGTTGTTTAGAGAGGTTTATTAGGTGATGGACTGCTTAGTGTTGAGTTTACTAAGCATCATCAAGTTGCAGTCGGGGTTGTTTCTGTGAGTGATGACTGTTCGTAGAACATCCTTCTCAGCATGTGTCCAACATTTAAGTAGTATCCGAATTACTCATATCTTAGGCTGTCCGTGGCTGCCTGTTGTATAATTTACAATTGTAGTAGATAAGAACAACTTAGAGTTATGGCTGTTCAGCTTTCCTCTTGTTTTATTTTTTTGTTTTGCTCACTTTTTCTTTACTAAGTTTTTTTTTCTTCATATTTTAGATATTAGGCATTTAAAAGTTATATGGTATAAATATTTTACCCAGTTTGTGGCTTGTCTTTTGATGATAATTCCTGTTTACATAATCTAGTTAATAAATATTATCCTATATGGCTTGTGTATATTATTAATCATTTTATGTTCTGATTTTTTTTTTTACTAAAATATAACTTTTATTTTGACATTTGATTTAAAAAAATTTGTTGTTGTTGTTGTTCTTTTGTTTTTTACTTAGGGTTTCTCTGTATAGACCTGGTTGTCCTGGAATATAGTCTTTAGACTAGGTTGGTCTTGATCTCACAGAGATCCACCAGCCTCTGCCTCCCAAGTGCTAGGCTTAAAGGTGGGGTACCCAGCTCCTAGCACTAACATTTGAATTTTAAATTCACCTAGAAGTTTTTTACTCACAGTCTGGTTAGATCTAATTTTTTTCTTGTATGAATATACATGCACACATACATGTGTGTGTGTGTGTGTGTGTGTATACCTGTATTAACTTTACTAACACAGATTACATCTTTAACATCATTTTCTTCCTCTTACATTGGGGAAATACTTTTTTCTCTCTTTTGAAACAAATTCTGATTGATCTCAGATTTTTCCATGAAAGATATTTATTTTCATGTATAGCTTAAAGATTTTAAAAGTAATTTTTATATCCTGGCATGATGGCACACACCCTTAATTCTAGCACTCAGGAGACAGAGGCTGGTGGATCTTTGAGAGTTTAAGGCTAGCCTGGTCACTTTCCATGATAGCCAGGGCTACATAGAGAAGCCCTGCTTTAAAAAAAAAAAGTGATTTTTTTCCAGTTTTATTGCTGTCCTAGTACAATCACTCAGCTTTGAATATTGATCATGCATCTGGTATCTTAGTTGCTTTGTCTGGCTTTTCTTTATGACTTTCTTGGGTCTCCAATAGAAGCAGTCACACCATAGATAGGAACAGTTGTTTTCTTTCCTGTTCTCGATAGTGATTTTATTGTGCATCGGGCAGGACGGTCCACTGTTCAGTGGCGGTAATGAGGGCCGGCGTCTTTGTACTTTTCCCAACTCTGAACAGCTCTGGCCCCAGTTTTGCCATTCGCTGTTAGGTTTGCTAAGGAAGTTCTTCCTAATCTCAGTTTGCTGACATTTTGTTTCTAAATCTTGTATTAATTCAATGTGATTTATGTAGATTTGGAACCTTTTAGACCACTGTTTCATTTTCTTTCTTTAGCCTATTATTGTGAGGAATTGTATTCTTAATGTTAAATAGTCATCATTTTACTCCTGGGAAGCTTCAACTTGGGCTCTCTGCCGCGGTCTCTGTCTGGTCTGCCCTGTCCCCACCCACCCTATATGTGTGTATCTGTGTGTGCGTGTGTGTGTGTGTGTGTGTGTGTGTGTCTGTGTGTGTGTGTGTGTGCACATGCTGGGTTTTGTTTATTAATGCATTTTTTTAGATGTTTTCATTAATGCTTATAGTTAAATTAATATTTTTCTTTATTGTGCTGCCATTGTATAGTTTTGATAAAAAGGCTTTAGTAGTTTAGTGAAATGAATGCAAGTTTGATTTTTCTATTCTCTGGAATTACTTGTTTTAAAAGTGGAATTTATCAGTTGCTTGAAAGTAAAACAGGCCTGAAGAATTGCCTGAACATACTGCTTTGTTGTATTAATAGTATGAATAATCATTAATTTTTGGGTGATTTAAAGCTATAATTCCTTTACACCCTTTTGTATTTGACTTATCTTGTGATACAGCCTTTTAGATGTCCCATGACTATATTTACAAATCACTGTTATATTTTTAGCTATTAAACCCATGAGTTCTCTTCCTATGATTGTGTCTTCTTCCTTCATCAGTGCTCCTCTGTCCTCAGTATGTGTGGTCACTCAGTACTCCCCGGCATGGGATCATGCTTCCCCTGTGCCACACTAGGCTCCGTGGCTCCGTCCTGCACCTGGATGGTCCTCTATCTCCTGGGGCTGGGACACCCCATGCTGGGCCTGACCCCTGCGCTCTCACAGCCTGCCTTGGGGTAGTGTCCCCTCTCCTGAGGACCATCATCTTCACCTGAAAACTGGCTCTAAGCCACTGGGCTCCCTCTCTTGGGCTCCCCATTGTAACATGGGGACAGACTCTGCTTCTACAAACCAGTCATATCTGCTAAGGTTAGCCTCAGGCGTCAAAATGAATCAAAGCATCTCAAAGCAAGATTTGATAGAGGTTTTCCTCTTAGAATGACAATAATCTTTCAACTTATTACAGGTTCCTGAGGAAACTTCAGAGAATATCAGTTGTATATCATCTCATTGGTATTGAATTGTTTGAGTCTTCATTGCATATTAGATTGTTGGATGTGGTGGTGTCAGTATACCCTTCAACAGAGCAGCATGACAGAGAAGAATAAAACATTAAACTTACCAAAGGTCTACTACAATTCTAGTTGCATATCGCTCTGGCTGGCACTGTGTACTTAGGGTTTTCTAGGCTCACCTATAAACTAGCCATTTGTAATTGGCCCTCTCCGTGTCTGTCCCCCTCCCACAGTTCCTTATCCCATTCTTCCTCCCCCTGTCTCCAAGAGGATTTGGATAGAAAGTGGAGCATTTGAGTTTATTTGAGCACAAGGGCAACATTTAGCTTTTCCCAAGGGCTTGAGAAACCTCAGCTGCAGCTGAGAGTTGGTTACTTCTTTGAGGTCTCATTTATACCACTGCCACTGGGCCTCCTTCACCGTGACCCCACACTGCCACTGGGCCTCCTTCACCGTGACACTACACTGCCACTGGGCCTCCTTCACCGTGACCCCACACTGCCGCTGGGCCTCCTTCACTGTGACCTCACACTGCTGCTGGGCCTCCATCACTGTGACCTCACACTGCCACTGGGCCTCGTTCACTGAGGCCCTAGTTGGCCTAAGTCACAGAATAGAGAACTCCCATCCTGGAAAAGTGGCACATGGCACCCACTCTCTCCACTGATCAGATTCACAGTCTGCTGCGGAAACTTCAGCTCTGGAATACAAAGCTACTAAGAGTTTTAACTAAGAGTTTATTCAAAATAAACTCTTTTATTTACCAACAGTGATTATAATTTTAAAAAATAGGAGATGGAAGGTTTTCATAACTCTTTCTCTCCTTCTTATTCTCAGAGTCCACAGCAGTGTTTTATGTGTTGAGCATATTTATAATAATTGTCAAATTATTCTGTTTACAAACAGCATAGGCTGAAACCAGACACACAGAGCCTTGTGATACTAATCATGGATGTGATCATAAAGCAACTTTCTTTTCTTAAGGAATTGTATTATTTTAAATTTTTTTTTTCAGTTTACAACTGGGATGTTGATTTTCTAAAAATTACTTTATGACTTTATTTCCTATGTGCAGGTGTTTTGCCTGCGTATATTTCCCCATCGAGTCCAGGATTGGGTGTTGGAGTTCCTGGAGCTGAAGTTGCACATGGTTGTGAGCCATTGTGTTGGTGATGGGGATCAAACCCAGGTCGTGTGAGAGAGCGGCCAGCGCTCTCAGCTGCTGAGCCACCTCTCCAACACCCACACTAATTTATTTGAATGTGTTAAATTTATTTTTAGCTGATGTGTAACACACCAAAAATTGTGCATATGATAGAATAACATGATGTTTTGATTTATGTGTATATTGTGTAGTGTTCAAGTCAGATTAAACATAGCTCTGACATTATTTTTCTTGATAAAAACTTCACATGTCCTTCGACGGGTTGTTTGAAATGTGTGGTCTGCTGGTGTTCCTTAGAGCAGCTGTGCTGTGCAGCATACTAGGGCTGCAGGGTTAGTCTCTTAAGTAAAAACCTAGATTTACTTAACTTGGCATTACGGATGTGGAATTTTCCACTTTTTATAATATAGCAAGAACATTTAGATAAGAAAGTGAAACTGACATATGAACTCTGTGTTGTTTTAGTACTGAAGGAAACTCTAGGCACCCCTCACTAAGCTCAGTGAGTGCTCAATCAGTAGGAACCATCATGTGTTCTTTCAGATGAGCAAACTGCTTAAAATGTCTGTTACTCATGCTATGCCTTTAATATATTCTCCCCTCTACTTTGTTTTCCTAAGTTAAAATTTATTGAAGAAAAATGAGGGCCACTCAGAAAAATGTTGTATTTTAAAAGTTACCATTTGATAATACACAACAGTATGTTTCTTTAAGTCTTCAGAATATAGCTGATGTTTTTATGCTAATTGTCACCGGAAAAGGCTTTTATTGGGTGTAATATAATTTATAGTGGTTATAAAATGCTAGCAAGCTATGGAGTAGAGGAAGCAGCTGTGTTTATACTTCCTATAGCACACACTTTGTAAATATATATGTTTTATTCTTCTTTTACTATTGCTTTATATAAAACTATCCAATTTAGAAAATAGGTTTTAAATGAAAAAACTAAATGAATAGAAATCAATTCAAGGTTTTGCAGGTATAATATTGCCTTAGCTTAAATTGTATCTGTCTTTGCAATCAATGAAAAATAAGCACCCAATTTTAAAGTTGCCAAAGTTGTTTTTTAAGGGGAAGATTTGGTTTCTTAATCTATTAAGTTGTAGATTAAGTTTTTCTAAAACAAACTACATTTAGGAAACTAAATAGTAGTATATCTGCTAGGCTTGTTACATTGGTGGCTTTACCTTCTGAATTCCCTGATGTTTGTATTAGCTTTCAAGCCACATGACTTGGCAATATATATAATGATCATTATTGCACTGTTCCTGATTGGCTGTCGCCTTGGGAGGTCCTGTTTTATTATGCCTGTTTTCAGCCATTTATAATAATTAAGATTGAGGTTTTCTGGGAAGAAGTTCCCACCAGTCTGCTTTTCTTTGGCCAAAGGCCATGGTAGCAGAGTCATTATGTCCCACAGTTTTGTTCCCATTTGCAAACCACGGATGATAACATTTGAGTAAAGACTGAGCAAAGAAGTAGAAAACAATGGTCCCATAACTTGTCCTTGGTGCTGTTCCAGAGCCGGAGGGATTCCAATAGGATTTTTTTCCTCGGGACAGTTGTAGAATGTGCTTTTTACAAAAATGCACTGAAAAATCACCCCAGGGCTGTAGAGATGGCTCAGCAGATAAGTGCCTGGCTGCTCTTCCAGAGGACCCAGGTTTGCATTCTAGTGCCACATGGCAATGCACAACTGTGTGTATCTTCAATCCCAGGGTATATGATGCCCTCTTCTGGCCCCCGTTGGTATTGCATGCATGTGATGTGAAGATACACACACACACACAGTCAGAACATCTCTGCAAGTAAAAATAACACATAAGACGCTAAAAGAGGAAAAAAAAAATAATCCCAGAAGGAGGGAGCAAAGCAGAGCAGATGTCACCCTCCCAATCTCCTTGGGGTTTCCTAGCATGTGCACGGGCTCTCTTTGACTCGCCTGTTGTCTGCTGCTAACAGTGATGTTTCACTTCATGGGTTTAGCCCTACCTGTTTTCCTCTTGGACGGGTCCTTCCCCAAAGGGGAAGCCAGTCTGTCTGATACTGAACCCCTTAAAGTGTGTATTCCTGGAGCCTTTGTACCAGGGTAAGGTATCAGAATGGTGAATTTTTCTGGCATCCCCCCATTCTTGTTCTCAAGTATGCGGATAGGAGTTGTCAGAATATGATGGTCTATATAACCTGCTAATAAAATGCTTAGTTTATATAAATCAGTAATTCTCTATGAATATCAGGGTCACTAAAATACACCATTTCCAACTAATTTTTCTTTGATATTGGATATATGGGGTGTGTGTGTGTGATGCTTGTGTGTGCATGTGCACATGGAGGCCATATGTCAACACTGTTTTCCTTTTATCAGCTCCCTACCTTATTTTGGGGAACACTGTCTCTCATTGACCCTGGAGCTCACCATTTTGGCTAGGCTAGCTGTTGAGAGAGCCTGCTGAGATCTACCTGTCTCCACCTCCCAGTTCTGGGTTACAGATCTCTGCTTTTACGTGGGCTCTGGGATCTGAGTCAGGTCCTTGTGCTTGCACAGACAGTGGAGTTTCCCCAGGAGCCAGTGGAGCTTTACCCACTACTGTGCTTGCACACAGGGGGATGTCTCTTCCACCTCTCTCAACTTGTACTTTACCTTAGTGTTAATTCCTTAGCAAGCCTTTGTTTGGACCTCATGCGACTTCACTCATTCACAACAAGGATATTAATCACCTTGATCTCACCTTTTAAAAAAGCAGAAATAAAATTATTTTAATGTTCTTGATATCAACTCATTAAGGCATTATAATTTTAAATATTGAGGGGGAGAGAGAGTAGGAGGAGAGAGAGCACTATGAAATATGAAACAATTTTCATGAGCTTCATGTATATTTGTTGAGCATGTGGGCATTGCTGGGTTAGGAGTGGATGAATTTGTGCCAAGCACCTGATTAGAAAGGGACTCAGAATGTAGATCATGTAAACTACTGCTCTTAAACACAGGCTTGTCTCAAAAGTGGTGATATCATATGTTATTCCAGCTGGAAGCTGGAGTTAGTAATCAGGCAAAGAAAATGTAAGACTGACAATTTTAGTTCTTAGTGTGTTATGGGTCTACCAAAAATGTTTGCCTTTATGCTAGTAGGTGCCTTTATGTGGGTGGGACTTCACTGAGTGAAAAACAGGAGTAGAATTAACTGTGTGGTGAATTAGTTTAACTGTTTTGGCTCCCAGCGGGTCACGCATGCGCACCTGCCCAAGAGTTCTCAGGATTCACAAATGAAAGACAGACAGACAGACAGACAGACACACACACACACACACACACACACACACACCAGCTAATTTTGATATGTCTTGACTAGCTGGACACTTCTAAACCTCCCCATGGCTAGCAAACACTCCCCTCTGGTATTCCTGGCTTAATACCTTCTAAAGCTGTATTTTATCTTTGCTGCCCTGTTATCCTCTAGGCAGCCCCCGGGGGCCACAGCCCCTTTCCACCTACACTGCTGGATGCTTTCTCTCCTGCAGCTCTGAATTATGATCCCTTTGCCCCCGAGTCATGGCGATTCTCCTTTTCCCTTCTCTCTCGGTCCCTTGCCCACTCAGTCTAAAAGTCCTGCCCCATCTCCCTGCCCAGCCATTGGCTATATGGCAATTCTTTATTATCAGTCAAAGCCAGCTTAGGGACCCTCAGGTCTGGAAGTGTGGCTTTTGGGAGCCAAAATAAGACAAAGCATTAGAACCAATTCCCAACACATACATCTTGTTTTGGCACTTCCTGGCATGCCTGATCCTTGTGGACCTAGGTATGGGTCAAGGTGTTGTCCCATTTATACAATATATTGATCATACCCATCCCTGTTATTCTCCAGTTGTTGCCAGTGCTCCTTACCTTATCAAATAAACAAAATGGCAACAACCAAGGATAGCCAACACAGTCTTGAGTGTGAAGAATGCTGTGTACGTAATCCTGTAAACACTTATTTTTATTTATGTGTATGTGTGTGTCTGTGTGCATGTCTGCCACATGTGTGCATGTATCTGTGGAGGCCAGAAGACAGTGTCAGATCCCCTGGAACTGGAGTTACAGACGGCTGTGAGCCACCTCACTCAGATGCTGGGAACTGAACTCAGGTCCTCAGAAAGAGCAGCGAGCGCTCTCAACCCCTGGCCATCCAGCCCAAGACACAAGGTTGACTAGGCTATCCAAAAGGTTTTCCATGAGCAACTGGCATTTAAACTGTGTTTTGAAAGAAGGAAATGTCCTAGCAGCAGAAGGTGAGAGACTATTAAGGCTAGGAACCACATATCCAATAATGTGTGGCACGTCATGGGATCGTTTATTTGCAAGGGCTGGGTATTGGGTGTACATCTGTGGAGAAGGGGATGACACTCAGGAGGAAGGGTGAAGTCCAAGAGATGATCTGGACACAGTACACTGGCCTTGGCCACTGATTTGCTGTAACAGAATTAAGAGCTAAGGTGAATGACTTAACAGCTAAAGTAGTCTCTCTCTGTCCCTAAGTCAGAATTCTTTTAGTGTTCATATGAACTTATGTCTTAATTCAGACCAAGTAATGAACTACATATGGGTAAATTTCCTTTCAAGGTGAATTTTTCAAGAAAATGAAAGATTTGTAGAAAACTGACCAAATCATAGGTCTAGGTTTAAATAGTGATTTATGTTTTTTTTTTAACCAAGAAAGTCAATAGCACCAAACATTTGTAGGTCATTTCAGAATCACTCCTGCCTACTGTGCTTATTAGCTCTTGTGTGCTTGTGCCATATGGGCTCCACATCTGGTGACCAGTCCGTGGGTTTTTTTAGCGAGGGGAAGATACCCAAAACTTGCTTTGAGGAGCAACATAGATACATTGCTACAAAATCCAGTACTGCCCTTTTCTGCAAATATCTGGTTCCCAATCAAATCCGTAGCACTGAAGTTATATTCTTCTTCAGAGCTCACAGTAATTAAACAAGACACAGTACAAATTAGGGCTTTAAGCTGCTGGGCACCAGTTTTCTCCCAGTACATTATTTACGATGATATCTCTTTGATGTCTTGACATATCTCTGAAATCATGGTTAAATATGATAAGCAGAGCTAGTTGTGACGTGCTCTGGGACAGTCACTTGGAATCAGTCCTGAGAGGGAGTGCTGCTTGGAAGGGCAGTTCTAGTTTTAATGGATTTAAGTGGTGCTGAAGTTGCAAGTCTTTTTTCCTCACTTCTTCCAGAACTGTCATTAGAAAAGTTATCATGATCTGTTATTAAACTAAATTAATACTTCAAATAAAACAGTAAGTCTAAGATATTATTAGCCAATGTTTGTCACTCAATGTTTTTCCGATTTATCATAGACATCCACAGTCTCATTTGTAAAAGCGACAGGCCTTTCTGGCAAAAACTTTCAACAGTCTGTTTGCAGTCACTTGAAAGGCATCTCTGCAATCAGAGCCTTTGAGGCCTGTCAGAGCACATACATGTATGGTGTTTCCTGGCGGGCGCTGAGGGCTGTCTCAGTGATTTAAGTCCAATTATGTGTTCCAGCACTGAGATTGTATTCTTAACCCATCATTGTTGCTTCTCTCACTGTTTTAGAACACAGTTGCAACTTGTGTCATTTGTCTGTGTGAAAGAAACAAAGTGGGACTAAAGGGAAAGGCGATCCAGATGAGCTGGTTGTGTTGGAAAATGTTTTCCAAGTGTCACACCAGGGAAAAGGGAAACAACACGGCCAAGGACTGCCTGCTGTTGGAATCTGACTCTGTCAAAGTAGTATCTGGTACACTAGGATACAGTGGCCACTGTGAGTTCCACCTCTTACTAAGCAGTTCTTTTGTCATCCTGATGCTCTTCTGGGAGCCACCCCAGTATGTGGTTACATCCAAGGCTAGAGGTATCACTAGCTCATTCACCAGCTGGTGAACTCCAGGTTCAATAGACAAGGACTCAGTAATCAAAAGCTGAAGTGTGTGTGTGTGTGAGTGTGTGTGTGTGTGTGTGTGTGTGTGTGTGTGTGTGTGTGTGTGTGTGTGGTGTATACAGATGTGCCTGTACTTTTATTCCTCTCTACCTTAGTTTTTGAGAGAGTCTCTTACTGAAACTGGAGCTTTTGTACTTACCTAGGCTAGCTGGCCAGTAAGCCGGGAGATCCATCTATCTCTGTGCACTGCCACACCTGGCTTTTTTGTTTTACAAGGGTGCTGGAGATCTGAACTCAGGACCTCATTCTTGCTCTGTAATCATTTTACCAGCTGAGCCACATCCCCAGCCCTTGAAGGATATTATCTTCAATTGTTAAATACTTTCATCCATAGTTTTTGCTTTAATGAAATATGATATTATTTTCCTTCCATATTTTCTTGGTGATCGTCTGAATGGTCAGGGTTATCTCACTTACAGTACTCAAAGGAGAGTTGCCTGACTTTTCAAGACTCTTTCCACACTTGTGGGCTCAGGGTAGGGTTGTGTGGTCCCATGTGAGGCACTGCATGCTGCATAAGTAGAGACTTGTTCCTTGCAGTCGCTGCTGTCTATCTTGTTCTTCAGTGCCCAGTCTTGCTATTAGCCAGGTTGTTAATACTACTAGGATTTTATGCCATTCAAATAAGCACCATGATATCATTGCAGTGAATTTCTACCACATTCTGTGGGGCAAGTAGAACTGTGCCACCAGACAGAAAACCTGGTAAGGTTGAGCAGATTAAGGAACCCCAACAATCTCATAACTGAGAACGGTTGGCATTTGAATCTGCTCCTGACCAGGTCCCTGTCCTGGAGCATGTGACCATAACACCCCACTAAGAGGACCATGACAACTGGTCATGTAACATAGAGCCCACAGTTTTCCATGCTAATGAGGTATCTAGATGGGCTGGCCCGAGGGTTTAGTCAATGATTGATATATATGTCAGACTTTCTTATTGAAAAAATACCTGAGAAGCAACTTTCGAGGAGGGAAGGCGCATTTTGCTCATGGTTTCAGAAGGGTCTGTCTGTAGTCATTTGGCCTTGTGCGCTTGGGTAAGGAGCATGTTGCAGCGGCATGTCTTTGTCTTGTGGTGGGTGGGAGAGACAAGGTGGGTGGGACCAGAGGAGGAGTGTCGAGGAGGAGAGGACAGGAAGGGGGAAGGAAGGAGAGGGGTGAAGGAGGGGAGGGGAGAAGAGAAATGTGAGGACAGGAGAGGAAATAAGAGCAGAGGAGAAGGCAGGGGAGAAGAGAAGAGTGATCCCCAACCAGGATCCAGTCTCCAAGGAGACTCACTGTTCTGTTTTCTTCTGATGCCTAACCCCTAAAGTTCCCAGAACTTCCAGAAAGAATGTCACCAGCTGGGGAACAAGCCTTAAACATGGTCCTTTTGGATACACTTCATATCCAGACCATAATGTGTGGTAGGATTTGGATGACGTATTTCTGAAGAAGTGACATTTGAGTGGAGGCCTGAAGATGGGACACAAGAGCTCTAAGCAGAGGCAGTGTTAGGGCAAGAGACTGGGGCAGGCTGGAAGCCACTGCGGGTGCAGAGTGCTGGACTGACTGGAAGAGACGTGCCCAGCTGTGTGACGGCAGAGGGATTTGACCAATTTGAGGACTTGTGGCTCTGGTAAAGGTAGTGCTGATTGTGGTCACAGTGGTAAAAATTCATTATTATTGCCACCTACATTTTGTTCTTTGTATGTATTAGAATAAATAGTAAGCCGTGGAGAGCATATGGCATTATTAGTTTAATGAGCAAGAACGCCCGAAGAAGTCTTTGATCTAAAATTTCCCTGAGACTCTTTTATGATGTTATTTGACTATACGTCTTAATTCCGTTAGCCTGAATTAGCATGAAGCTTTTGTGTATGGGCTCAATTTTTTTTTTCTTTTTACAGGGCCTGACCGGAAGCAGGTAGGCCTTGGAGGCTACACTCAGTCTGGCTTTAATTTCAAGCCTCTCTTGTCAAATGTCACATTTCTGAAGGAGAAGGAATTAATGATGAAACCGGTTCTTCTTCTCCCCTTTCTTTCTCTGTTCCGTAGCAGGCTTTGGAGGTTTTACTTTGGCACTGTACATCTCCAGGGGAATTTTCTTCTTATACACCTGCAGCAATAAAACATAATGGCTAGTGATCTTGAGTTCTATCTTCACTAATCTCTGTGCTTATGCCTGAGACAGCCACATCTAGAGTTTTAGATGCATTTGGGTTGTCTTTAGATGTCAACTTCTTAAAAGAAAAAGAGCGCATTTTGCACAAAGCCTACTAAATAATTTTAGTGTAATCGTCATAGCTGGAAAGTTTTTATTGGGACCATATGTATTCACACACACACACCTCATTTATCATTATTACTGAAGTGTTTCCATATTTTAATAACTAGAGAAGCCATGTTAATATACACAAACTGCATGCTTGCCTTGGCCACCTGTGTACCTGCACCAAGTTAACTTTAATTTTCTCTGTGTAAAATTGTTTTGTTTTTATTTTGTTTTTTTAAATCAACTCTTTTCTTTCTTTTTAAAAAATAAATGCATACAGATGTTTTGTCTCTATGTATATCTGTGCACCATGTGTGTGCTTCTTGCCCTCAGAGGCCAGAAAAGGGTGTTGGATTCCCTGGAACTGGAGTCGTAGACAATTTTAAACTACCATATCAGTACTGGGAATTGAGCCTAATTTCCCTGGAAAAGTAACCAGCGCTCTTAATTGTTGAGCCATCTCCCTAGCTCCTACTTCCTTCCTCTTATTTTTGAGACAGTGTCTCACCATGTCTCTATCCCTGGGTGGACTGTATGGAACTCGCTGTGTACACCAAGCTGCCTTATACTCACAGAAGTCCACCCGCCTCTGCCTGAGAATGACGGAGGATTGTCCTCGTGTTTGACTCCACTCTATTTTCTAACAAGACAGAACAAGTAAATGTGCTGCTTAAAGATTACCGATGTGGTCATTTCCGAGAGTTAGAACTTGAATGATCCATTTGCCTTTTACTTTAAAGCTATGATCATGTCAAGAAAGAACTAAGATTCCACGTGATTGTTGAAAGTAGCTATTCTAAAGCTCCATTTATAATATCAGTAGTTCTTCCTGTTTTAATGTTAGCCATTTGTCTATAACTAATCAATCTCTATTCCCCAACCCAACTCTTCATAGTTCTGTTTCCTCTTCTTGTACTTTCTCTACTTCCTGAACACTCTCCCTGTCCTGCCTGATGTTTGTAGTTTGAGATGTAAGATGGGCAAGTAATTACTGATTGGGTAATTGCTTTCATTGTGGTTCTATCAGCCTGGGTGTGCTAATGGTGACACCAACCAGAACAGACTTTTTACCATGTGCTGCAAGGCTGTGATACGTGGTTAACTTTACTGGTTTGGGGAGGAAAAGGAACATTTGTTTTCAAGGGACAGAGGTTTCCTAGCAGCAAATTCTGTGAAGCTTTGAACAAATATGCTTCGCCTGAATCCTTTAAAACCTAGCTGGAGGAGCTGCTGCTGGGGAGGATACAGTACTGTAGGGTAGCTGAAGAGGAGAAGGAAAGCAGAAGGAAGCAGCAGAGATGTAGGAGGCACCGCCTTGTTAGGCCCGACATTCAGACTCCCCGCTACACCTTTGGTCTTCACATGTATGTCTAAGCCAGGGGACCACATTCATTGATTGGGTCAAAGGGCCCTCTTGCATTCTTGGACACTGTCCTAGATGTCAAGGAATTTTTTAAAAAAGACTAATGATATTTATTGATATTAGTCACCTTAGAAATTAAAACAGAACAGTTAAAGTACTTATTAAGTATTATAAGAAAGAATGGTATTTATTAAGATAATTGTATGTTTGTTAACAGGAATATATCTTTCATGATAAGAATTTTTTTTCAAATCAGAAATATTTAGTAAGAAGAATAACATAGTTTTGGACTTTACAAATCTCTTTAATGTCTGACTTAATAAAAGGCAGCTGTGTTCTCCTGCACTCTGCCTTCAGTCAGCTGTCAGATCGCACATCACACAGCTTCTGGAAGACTTCACTGGGTGCTGCTGAGAGAATGAGGGTGGAAAAGGCAAATAATGTAGTCATATCATTATAAAAATAATTTTGACCTCACAGACCCTCTGGAAAAGTCCTGTAAGAGTTCCCTGACCACAGAACTATTGGCCTAAACAAATCTTCAGAACCATCCATTACACACCCTTCCACAGAGTCCCTCCGAAGTCACACCAGCTCCTCTCTCCGACGTGCTTTTCCAGCTGTCCTGTAGAGTTGGAGCAGGGTCTTGAGCATAGAGTTAGGTATGGTCTACAGGACAGATGCCCGTCGTTGGAGGTTCCTTCTCTCTTTCCTTTAAGCAAGGAAATTCAGAACAAGTAGGCTCACTTTCTATAGTTAAAAACTAGAGTTGAAGTCTTTTCTACAGTAACCAGGGCAGGGAAGTGAATGGCTAACTGAGCAACAGTTCAAAGGAGAATTATAGAAAGATACATAAGTCAACATTTTAGAAATTTATAAAGTATAACTTGTTGCCATGGGAATCTTTTTATACAGGTCCCAAGTCTAGTCTTCAAGTCAGGGATGCTACTTCTCCCACTTCTCTGTATGAGCCTCATTAAAAATGTGTTAATCTAAGCCCGGCAGTGGTGTTGCACGCCTTTAGTTCCAGAATTCGGGAGGCAGAGGCAGGCAGATCTCTGTGAGTTCAAGGACAGCCTGGTCTACAAAGGGAGTTCCAAGATAGCGAGGACTACACAGAGAAACCCTGTCATAAAAAAATAAAAAACAAAACCACTATTATCTACTTTTTTCCAATTTCCTGTTTTAAGAACTGAGGGATGATGTTCAGACCATGTGAGTTCTGAAAGCACTGCTCTTCTACTGAATTATTGGCTTACACTGTAGTCTCTTTAGAACAAGACTCAAGTCTCGCCATCTTTCCTAGTCCTAACACTGTGGCTGGTCATAATTAATAATTGATATATATGAGAGTTTGTTAGATCAACAGAGTGAATGAGGGTATGCATGCATGAGGGAATGATCCAGCATTTATATAATGAAATTATTTCTTTATAAAAGATACCTTATTACTCTGTTGGCAGTACAAGGAGTAATCAAGCAGACATTTGCATCAGGAATACAGTGAATACAAGATTAGGCAAAAGGCTGACTATTCCTCACAGTGCAAGCTGTGCTGGCTGCCATTGCTTCATCTGGAGTATACCAGTTCTTTCTGTCTTGCTTCCAACTCTTCAGCCTTCCATCCCTGGCCACAAAGTCATTGAATGCTCAAGTTCCTTACATAAAATAGTATAGCATTCGCATATAACCTGCATACATCCTCATGGATGCTTTGAACTGTCTCTGGCTTATGTCTAATACATTATAATGTAAGTTTTATGCAAATTGTTTTGCTGTACTTTCAGAGAATAATACAAGACAGGGAAATTCTGTGTGTTCAGTACAGACACAGTCATCTTTGCCTGGCTACTTAATACATGAACAGTGTGCAAGGCATGTGACCTGAGATCTGTGAAATGGTGGGAAACTACCCACACGGTGCCAACACATGACTTTGTTGGTATGGATTCTTCACAGTGCTAATTATGTAGCAGTTTCAAAGTTTACTTTTTTGGAACTTTCTAGAATTGTTTTCTGAATATTTTGCATCTACAATTGATTAAATTCAGAATGTCTGGATAGAGAGAGCTGACTGTATTGTGGCAGTGCCACAGATTTGTTCTGAGTATTAACATAAATAGTTTGTATTAACTGTGTGGTGCCTAGTGTTTTCAGTACAGGTCCCTAGAGGCATTATTGATGATAGACTCGTTACCTAGCTATCACTCCCTGATAAGCTAGTTTGTTGTTCTGTTGTCAAGTTTTTCAGTTCTCGGCAAATGTAAGTACATAAGGTTGCTAATACTCATTTTTAAAAACTATTCACAGAATTTTTTCCTTTCTTGATCCATGAGCTTTATAGATTTTATCTTTTTTGGATATTAAGAATTACTAGTTTGGGGTGGAGAGCTGGCTCAGCAGTTAACAGCTCTGGCTGCTCTTCCAGAGGGCCAGATCCATTAATTCCCAGCACCACATGGCAGCTTTCAGCCAGCAGTAACTCCAGTTCCAAGGTGTCTGACATTCTCTTCTGGCCTCCTCAGGCAATGTTTATAAGCAGTACATAGGCATACATGTCTGCAAAACACTCATGTACATAAAAATAAAGAAATCATTTTGCACATTCTTAGTTTTGGTAATAGAATAACGTGGAAAATGTGCGTCCGGAAAGGCGGTGGGTGAAGGTGCTTGTCGCACATGCTGAGGCGGACCGTCAGAGTCCAGGCCGCGAGAGAGGAACTGACCCCCACAATATGTTCTGCCTGCGCACGCTCATACACCCTTCTTCCCTCTTCCTCCCCCCCTCATTCACACACATTAATAATAATAATAATAAACTTTTAAAGAGGAGAAATTTTTATGCTTTTTTAATCCTTCTTTTTCCCTAAAGGTATTTAGAAATTTAATTTTAGAAGGTAATACATATGCATATATTTTGTCGTCAAGTGTAAGCAGTTCTCATTGGCTATGCCGTAGAACAGTGAAGTGGCTAGGAAACTGACACTGTGCACTGCAGTCTTCCTATGTGAATGCATGGGGTGATCACCCGGGTCCCAGGACCTTTGATGTATTTTGTCCAGACATTGAAAACTCACTTACTCTGGGTTGTACTTTTATAGGAAAATTAATATTTGTTAATGGAACAGCATATTGTCGTGGAATGTTGCTTGTGAGCATACTAGCTGTTACCATACTCATTAGAGCAGCGTGGCTACTTGCTAGAGACTTTCAAGATCAGACTTGTTGATGTTTCTTCATACAAGAGGCTGGGCGGCTCATTAGACCCTCACCTCAGCTTCCAGCTACTGCCTGTGTACCCCCTTACCAACAGTGTGCAATTCTGCCATAGTTGCACATGGCCTTGTGGTCTAAGAAAATGCTGGAGCATACAGAGGTTGAAAAGTTAACAGAGGACCTCTATCTATAGTGAAGGGGAAGTTGTCATGCGTGGGATGAGACTTTCTGGTAATGTAGCTGTTTTGGGGTCACCTGTTCCCTTATAAGCAAATGTCCCTCCCCCCCATACTCTATAAGTAGGCCCGTTGAACTCTTTCATTTGCCAAGGTAGACTTGGATAGACTCACACTTGGACTTGTTATTTGTGCCCTTTCAGAGGTGAGTAGAAGTTCACCCGGCTCCAAGAGACGTTCACAGAGCAAAGCATGGTGTGAAGCAGCTGCGGGGAGGTGCAGCTCCTCCTCTTCCTCCCGTCTCCAGGGAGGACCACGAGCTGTCTGAGTATCACTTGCTCCCTGTGTAACTTGTAGCATGGATCATGCATCTTTTCTGTGCCTTGATGGCCTGCCGTCATCCTTCCTCAGATTAGCTTAACTTAAAATTGTATCCTTTGTACAGTCAATGCCATAAAGACCATAAAAACTTCTGGAAATTTCTTTATGAGAAATCCCCACCCCCACATTTCCCCCCACACCTTCATCCTCCTTATAACAAGCAGTGCCTCTGGTTCATGGAGAAGCTCATCTCCAATCCATGTGCATTAGATCTGATTGCATTCTCAGTGTTGCCACTTTGATTTGCTGCACTTTTTTGCCTTTGTTGTCCAGTTTCCACTTCCAGATAGTCCTTTATTTTTTTGGGGGGGGGGGCTACTGTTTATTATTAGTGTTAAAAAACATTATTGAGTCTCCCAATGTGCTATCATCCTGCTTTAAATTTTTATTTTTATTTTTTATTTATGTGTGATTGTTTATGTGAATATATGCCATTGTGAGTTGCAGGTGGTTGTGAGCTGCCCACCATGAGTGCTGGGAAGAAAATGCCAGTCTTCTGGAAGGAAGTACTCTTGACCACTGATCCATCTCTCCACCCCCCACTACACTTTTTGAAAGTTCTTTTCTATTTTCCTTAATAAATATTTAAAATTTGGTAAGGTTATGTTGCATATGGTAACATTTTATACGTTCTATACGTCTCTCAGTAGCCATTTTTGGTTCAATGCTCTTGCATGCGATTAGTTGCATTAGGAAAGGGGCCTGCTCTTTTAAAGCTTTCTCCTCCGTGTGCCTCGCTCTCCTTCTGGGCATCATCACTGTTTGGTCATCTGTCAGATTTCATTTGCATTTTCCCAAGGGTAGAGTCACATTCTATTGCATCTTACCCTTAACTTTCTTGGACTAGAGGATGTACCCTCTAGTCACCTTTGCAGGTAGCAACGGTGGAGTAGCGGAGGGTCTGGCAGTGAGGACAGCCTTCGGCAGCCTGTGTCTGAGTCACACTGTCAGAATGGACTGCTCATCTTAAATGCTTGGTTCACAGATGGGCTTTCCTTCGCTGACTACAGACTCCCTTCTCTGTTGGCTTACCTGGGTTTTTTCCTCCTGTGTCAGCCTCAGTTTTGAGTACCTCCTGCTTTTATGAAGGCTATTGATAGTAATTTCCTGAGAAAGAGAACATGGGGCTATGTCTTTTCAGACCTTGACCTCTGAAAATACTTGCGTGCTAGCTTCCTATCTATCAATTTGTCTAAATAGAGTCCAACTAGAAAAACTAGAAAAGAGTGTCCTCTGGGGATTTGATGGCATCGCTCCGTTGTTTTCTTGCTTTCTTTCTTTGAGATGGCTGAACCTGTTCTGGTTCCTAATCCTTTGAAACATATTTTTCCTCTTAATGGAAATAAATGTACAGTATCTTGAATTTGCTGTATATTTTCTGAAATGTCATAATTATATATTAAAACCATGGTATAGGTCTGTATTCTGTTTTCAGTTTCTTTTTATTATTTGTGCATACTCTTTGTGGGTAGTACTGTGTTGTATAAGGACATTTTCATACATGTATTCTTACAAAGTATATCTGTATTTTGACTCTGTTGCCCTGGCCCTTCATGCCCTCCTTTTGTTCTCTCATCCCTCTCTCCTCAGCCTCCTTCACTTTCCTAGAGATTGTCACTGTGACTCTCATGGAGTATGTACACATTTCTATACATCATATAGGGTCTACACATGAGAAGAGCAGGACTTACTTGTCTGAGTCTGACTTCGTTTAGCATGATCTCCAATTGCATTTATTTTCCTGCAAATGACTTAAATCTTTATTCACTGTAACTGTATTTCAGTGGTTGTGTGTGTCTGCGTGTATGTGTGTGTGTATGTGTGCATTATGTGTACATGGTGTTTGTGCATTATATGTGTGTGTGTATGAGTGTGTGTGTATATGTGTGCAATATGTGTGGGGTATGTGTGTGTATACGAGTGTGTGTGTATGTGTACATTTATATGTATGTGGGTGTGTGTGTATGAGTGTGTTGTGTGTCTGTGTGCATTATGTGTATGTGTGGTGTGTTTGTGCGTGTGTCAGCCTGAGGTCTCTGTCAGATCTCATCTTCAGTCACTTTCCATCTTAGTTTTTGAAACAGAGTATCTCCCTTAATTTGGAGCTCACCAGTTCAGATAGGCTGGCTGTCAAGTAAGTTCTCGGGACTTACCCATTCCTGCCTTCTGGTCCTGTGATTATTGATTCATGTCACCATGCCCAGATTTTTCTTTTAAAATGTGTGTTCATACGTATATATGACTATATTCTGAATATTTTAAAATGAGGGTATTATAGTTTTTTTTTTTTAAAAAAGATTACTTATGAGTTTTTCCAACATCTTTACTGCCCTAGTCTGTGTATAAATATACATACATAATTTAAGTGAAAATTTCTATTCTAGGATGACAGTGCTCCCTTCCAGAGCCAACACCAGGCATGAGAAGCTCTTTTGAGGTATTGGTCAGGGTTGTCCAAGAGACTACCCAAATAGTCCAGGCTATTGCATTGCTCTTGGCTTCCCCCAGAGGTAGAAAGTAAATCCCTATTGATGAAGATACCATGCACTTCAGATGCAGGGACCAGAGGCATCTAAGCTGGAATTGACCATAAAATTGACCAGAGGACTGGCTTTCATGATGCCAGAAGGTGCTGCATAAACTTCCAAAGGAGAGAAGCAGCAGACGGTCTCTCTAGCTCTAATGCCCATGGACCATGGCACTGACTCGTTATAACCCTAAGGATGCAATAGTGGTGCGCATACCTTGGCCATAAACAACAGCTCGCGAAGTGGACTTAAGACCTGCTCATCAGGAGTGAGATCATATCCAGTACTGAAAGCAGTGAACTACCTGAGGTTAGGCAAGTCATGGATCTTGGAGGAGAACCTCACCCTATATCAAGGAAACTTCTTTTTGTGACAGTTTTAAGACCATTACAGAAAACCACAACTAATGAAAAGTCGGAGTTATAGAGCCCAGTCTCAATGATGCATCTATAGAACAATTCCCATTCCAAAGCACGGGAATCAATGAGGAAGGAGGGGTGGACAGGTTGTAAGAGCCAGAGATCAGGGAGTTTTCTGTAAGATTGTGTCTCTAGTAGTGTCAGAGCCTACACGCATAAAGTCTCAAATGACTGTGTAAGCATGAGATGAACAGGGATAACAGCAGAGACATGCTAAAGCAGACAGGGAAAGCCCACCAGGCCTCAACCCTACACAAAGAACTACAGCACCTAAGAATGCTGAGAGTGGGAGATAGAGCCCTCCCTGGGGAAGAGCACGCCGGTTGGTTATTCAGTACCAAATGGTCAGCCCTGAAAAATATGTACAGAGAAGGGTTTACTTATGTTTAGTATTGTATGCATGCATACATATACATACATGTATGCAACAACAAGAAGAGAGGCCATGAATTTAAAAGAGAACAAGAAGAGGAAAATGGGAGGGTTTTGAGGGTGTAAAAAGGGGGGGAGATTACATAACTCTAATTTTAAAAAAATAAATAATTTTTAATGGGATGTGTGCAGTGAACTCCTCAGGTGGTAAAGGCACTTATGACCACGCCTGATGGCCCAAGTTCAGTCCCCAGGCCCTTACAGGTGACGGACGAAAGCTGAATTCCACGAAGTTATTCTTTGACCTCTATGTGTGTGCCCTGACAGGTAGGCATCCACACACATAACATGTAATAAAACAAACAAACAAACAAACAAACAAATCAAAATTAGTCATTCTTTTGTTGTGGATACAGTATTTCCTCTTCATCTTCAAATGTAATTTTTTTTGACATTTCCTTTCCCTGTGTGATTTCTTTTTACATTGTTTTATTTTTAAAGTCCTTCTGTTCGCCATCTTGCATAATAGAAGCATTTCTCAGATGTAGGCTCTTCCTAGTTGTGAACTCTAAGAGCAGAGATGTAGTGTAGCAGGTAAGCATGACAAGGCTTTGGCGGGCTTGAGGGTTTGAGATTGATCAGAGGTGGGGGAGCTCCCTGCTGATGCAGGCCCCGGAACAGGCTTTACCCCACAGTATCACCTCACGCCCTCCCTGCTTTGGAGGCGCTGCCACCTGCTGTCCCTGAGCCTCCGGAGGCCACTCTACTGTCAAAGTCTGTTTCTCAACACATATCTATTTGATTTTAGTTTCAGAAATTTTCCTGTTATCATTTCTTCTACACTTATATTTATAGGATGACTTACTGAAAAATAAAGACTAAAAGCTTGCCTTTCTTTTTGTTGTTCTTAATAGAGTCTGTGAAGTAGTATCTTTACATGCACATTTATTTTGCAACCACAAACCCAAATCCTTCAATCTTTTTAAATTGATGCAACACTCACAAACTTCAATTATTCCTAGTTATCTCATTGGAGTCAGGCAACACTTCAAGGACTATTTGACCACACTGACTCTAAGATACAAGCTCGTGGTGGTTGTAAATGATGGTATAAGCTTTATTTTCTAGAAAATACTTGAAACTTTACTAAAATGTTAAAGTTTTGACATGGAGTAAATTTACATAATTTTGGTGAGTTCTCAGGAAAAACTAAGTACCGAGGACCGAGGTGGAGTGAAGTGAGGTCACTGAGCATACGCGGGTGTGCATGCGCCTTCCTTTGTTGTTTTAGAACTGAGAGCTTGAGTCTATTAGAAGTTGTACAGGACGTAATGTAAATTAAATTTATATTATTAAGGCTGTATTTTTAATTTCCATTTATCTTTCAATAATAAATATATAGTGAGGATTTGATCTGAGCACAGTTAGCCTAAAGCAGAGACTCTGCATGTGATGGAGGAAAACTCCTTTGGCTATTAGCAGAATGTTTGTCCTATCTTCTGATTTTCCAAACAGGAAGCTGCAAGCTTTTTTCCAGGAACAGATTATTGCTTTCACTGCGAGTAGAGGAGCTCCACCATTAGTCATGGAGACAGTGTGCACGCTTTCGTTTCATCTTTGATTAATCAGGGTGCCACAGTACTTTTTTTTTCTTCCATTTGTAATCCACTTTAATAGTTTGTAACTTCTAGAGTTTCCTCTTCTGGCATGTCTTGTATTTTGCTTGTTTTTGTTGAGGGTGATTTTACAGGTTGCAAGATTGGAAGAGAACAGACATTGCTGAATAGGGAGTAAAGCCAGAACGCATCACAAGGACGAGATGGTGTGTGTGTGTGTGTGTGTGTGTGTGTGTGTGTGTGTGTGTGTGTGTGTGAGAGAGAGAGAGAGAGAGAGAGAGAGAGAGAGAGAGAGAGAGAGAGAGTGCGTGTGCTCATCCACTTTCTAATACTCTGGAGTAAAGCATTCAGGTGCAGAAGGATTGCCCATCCCCAGGAGGGAGGCTTAACCTTCACTATGAGTAGAGTTGTTGTTTTGTCCAGTGGTCACTATACTGTGGTCTGACCTGTGTCCCACCAAATCTACTATGGTAAGTTCTTGTGATGACATGGGCCTTGGATGTCATTGGGTTTAGATGAAGTCACAACATGAATGGGATTCTTACTATGGCAAGGTTAGTACTCCTATCCAAAGAGGTAGCAGTTCTTCCTTTCTTCTTCATTTGGGGACATGAAAAGCAGTCTCCTACGAGCACGAGCTCTCATCCCTGACTATGCTGCAAATCCAATCTAGATTTTCTGTCTCTAGAACTGAGGAATATAGTTTGTGTTGTGAAAGCCACCAGATCTACAGTATTTTGGTGTGAAAGTCAAAGTGATTAATTTATTCAGATATCCTGTCACTGATAATTGGGAGACAATCTGGCTTCAGGCCATCCGTCCTCTGGAATTGTATCTTGGGGATATTTTCTCACACTAGACTAGTCTTCAGTTCTCTGGATACCAACTGCAGTTTCTAGTTGGCATTGGTGACTAATCTAACAATTTACAAGGGCTCAGCCTGCAGAACTGCCCCCTTTCAGATGCCTGTTATAAGCCCACAGGCTGCACATAAACTAACGGTTACCCAGAACACTGTATGTTCAATAATGTGTTGGTATAAATCTTAGAAGACAAGCAAAATGTGTATGCTTGTTAACCGTTATAAAGAATGCAACTCAAGAGGAAACAAGGCACCGGGTGAAATTTCTGTACCCTCTCCCAGTAATCACCCGCCCCAGAAAGTCCCTGTGTTCTAGCCATAAGGTCATATTTTGTTCAAGAGCTTCTGGAGAGCCCAGCTGCCAGCTCCACATGTTCCCATAGATTGGTGGATGGAGATGAGAGTTCTGGGACCTTAATTACTTGGTATTTCTGGTGACCGACCTCATCATGATATCATCTGGGGTCCTACGGTAGTTCCTTCATTAGTATAAGCTTATGAGCAGTCAAATGGGGCTTCTCAGATTAACTGAACACACTTTAAAAACATTTAAGATTTATTTATTTTGTGTATCAGTGTTTTGCCTGTGTGTATGTATATATGGCATTTATATGCCTGGTGCATATAAAGGTCTGAAGAGGGCATCAGATCTGTAGTTAAGAGTTATAGATGGTTGTTGGCTGCCATGTGGGTGCTGGGAACTGAACCCAGATCCTCTGCAAGGGCCACAGGTGCTGTTTCTCACTAAGCTATCACTCTGCCTCTGAAGACAGTCTATTTCATGGAATCCTAAGGGGTTCTAGGATCTCTTTATTTGGAATCAAGGACAAAACCAAAATATATTTCTTATTGTATCCCACGATTGTAAGTTCATACCTTATTGTTTCTAGTCACGTCCTCATTCATCATAAGATGTTTAAAAGAAAGAGAGATGAGTTTTAAACACCTATGTAGTATGCAAAGATTCTTTTGACAGGGAAATGGATGAAATAATACAGAAAATATGCTCCTCTTAGGAGAAAATGCTCTCTCCCTTTCCACCTCAGAGCCTATTGTGAGATGAAATAACGACATGCTTTTGGGGGGGGGGGGGCGGAGTGCTTTCATCAGCCTGACTACAGAAGAACCGTGACCCTCACCTGACTCAAACAGCCTTGGCAATGGGATTTGGGTTGGTGAGAAACTAATTAGAAAATGGGACTTTTTAGGTATTCTTCAAATGACCCAGAGTTTCAAACAGATGTTTTGGGAAAATGCATACCTGCTGCTCTTCCATTAGCCAATTACTCTGTTACAACTGTCACAGGCCCTCTTTTTGCAATAATTATGAAGAATTATGTCCCATCTGGCAGCTCAAATGTTTAGTTCAATTTGAAGGAAATTTAGTTGTAATTATAGGGGCAGTGTTTCTGTTAAGTCTTGAAAAAGAGCCTCTCCCCACTGCAAGAGCTTTGGTGGAAAGGTACAGCACACATGGAGGGAGGGGCCTCACAGAAGCACTAAGCAAAAACTGTGCATGCACACACATGTTTAGAAAGCATAAAGCAAAGACATTCTCAAGAGTATAATGAAGCGCAACATAACAAAGTACTAAAACTTAAAATCTATTACATTTAAATGTGATTCTATGGATTCTTGCTGCTTATGGAATTTCAAAATATATTTTGTATTCTTAGAGTCCCTTTGTATATTTTAAACCATTAATTTATATGTCTCTAAAGGCATGATTTTAATATTTTTCCAATGGAATTATGAAATGGTAAAAGCTTTTTTTTTTCATTTAAATTTAACCTTTCTTAACACAAGTTAAAAAGACCAAGTTGAAATTGAAATCAAAGATAATGACTTACTAAGACTGTGGGAGTTTTGATTCTATCTTAATTATATTAAAAAACAATCTCTGTCTGTATGTGTGTAGTCTGCATGAGTTTATGTGGACCACATGCTTGCAGTTGCCTGCAAAGTCCAGAAGAGGGCATCAGACCCACCCCTGAAATTAGAGTTACAGGTGGTTGCGAGATGTCTAATGTGGATGCAGAGAAATGAACTTGAGTCTTCTGCAAGAGCAGTAAGCACTTTTAACTATTGAGCCTTCTTTCTAGTTCCTTGTCTTTTTTTGTTTTTTGAAGTCAAAATGAATTGCTGTTTTGCTTATTAATCTTGAAATATACTTGGATTTCCACTATGTATGGTAGATAAAATTACTGTGACATATGGACAAGTTTTATTCTTGGGACCTGGGAAAGGTCTTGCCTCTCCTCCCACCCACTCAAAACTGCAAAGCAGTGTAAGTGCCAGGAAGCAAGCACGGAGCTTAGGGGTCAGTTTCATACTTCCCAGCAGGCAGCCAGGCCATCCCAGCAGATGGAAAGAAAAGGTTATTTCTGGAAGATATGAAGACATTTTTGTACTTGTAAATATTTTCTTACCCCATATTTTAAAAATTATCCAATTAGCATGGGTCACATTGACTTGTGTTTTATAAACCAACTCTGCATTTCATTTTAGACCAAGATGAAATATTCATTCATTTTTTTTAGCCATCTCCCAATGTGATATTATATTTACAATAAAGAACATCTGGATATTTGCAATTGGAGAAGTCTTCGTGCTTTTGAAATATGACATTCAACAAATAGTTCTCCATCAACGGCTAAACAGCAATCAGCAATGTCTCGGATATTTGGGTGGATTTGGTTTTGTTATTAAAAACATTTGTTTTTGTGTCATTTAAAACATCTTAATATGGTATGTAGGTGGTGAAGAAGCAGGTTAGGCTACAAGGGAAAACTCTGAAATTTTGTAATAAATTAGGGTAATTATGCTAGGGTGGTTAAATCTTAATGAAGAATAATGGCCCGTTTTCCTTGTTCTGGCCTTGATGCCTTCCAAGTGTGAGCTAGGCGGTGCAACACTGCCCCCTACTGTACGACTTTGCCCGCCCTTTGAAAGGAACCTCAAAAGAAAAAAATTGGAAGAATCCAACAGCTTGTGACAAGTCTATCTTCTTACATTTGCTATTTTAAAAGGTGTTGTGGAGAGTAGTGTAGACCCCTCAGTACAGACACTTGGAACAATAGTATATAAACCTCTCTTCTGTGTTACAGTTTGCTTTCTTAAGTCAGGGCTGTTGCTGAGTTAAACAGATGACACCGTTTTTTTGGGTTTTTTTCCCCCGGATGGATGGTACTGGAGGTTTGTGAATGTGCTTTTGTTTCAATTAGCGCTTGTCTCAAGGAATGTTGCATCTTTGAAAAAAAGCATACAGAATATCTTTGAGGCTGGAAAGAACAGGGCTTTTGTCCATTTTCATGGTAGTTTTAGTATTTTTAATAACAGGACCAAACCTTGAGGTAAAATGTATCGATTTAACCAATCACACCTTGGAGCTCATCCAGGCTTGACTGTCTATAAACAACTTTGCCTTACTTTGTGTAACAGAACCCTTAAATTCATGTGCAAGAGCCTTTGGCATGATAACATTTAAACTTTTTTATTTTGATGGAAAGTTGAATTTTCCCTTTCTAAGGGTATTACTTTAACAAAATTATTTTGATGACATGTCCTCTGCAAATGCATACTTTCGTACATTAGAAAGCAAATCGAAAGCCACTTACATGAATCATTGTTAAAGTCAGCTGTAATCCACTGTGTAAAATCTCCCTGTAAAGGCACACAGGCTAGGGGCTTAAACCTGGAGCACATTAAATTAGTTCCAGTCTCTGGCGAACTGGCTTTGCCTGCCTTGCTTAGGCAGGCAAACCGGAAACAGGCAGGTTATAACAAGAAGTCGGCCTTAGAAACCATGGGGCCTATTGGAGAAAGATTTATAACCCCCACTTATATAAACATTACAAATGTGGACTCTGAGTAGGAGGGGACCGTTATCGAAGTCTCCCGAAGAGCTTTTTCATTGTGAGTAAAATGGCCAGCGTGCACTGTTGTTTGAAGACCTGCCAGAGTTTCCACAGCCGTCCTCTCCACTGCTCTGCCTGATTAAAATGTAGCATTGTGAAGACTAACCAGACCACCTACTTCTAATTTGTTTTCACAGTGAGACTCCACTGGCATCAACCTGGAGCCAAAGAAACTCTGTGCCAAAGGAGAAAATTATCATTTTGGAGTTAAAGAAAAGGGAATATAATTATATGAAATCCAGGGGTAATGGAGTCTGGACATCAGTTTATACCACTGCCTGAGTTTAAATGATTTTTATATGTAAACGCTTTCCTAGATATCATGTTGTCTTTGAGATTGTAATAGAACCCAGATGAGGCTTGAAATATTTGGTCCCATAAAATGAGGACGGCTGAAAGGAGAGATTAGCATTTGAGATTAGAAAAGCTATTTATTTGATACTTCACATATGGCGAGCTGAGGTCCATGGGCTGCACGTTTGTGTTCTTCTCATTTAGCTTTATCTCATTTGTAATGTCTTGAAACTTTCCACATAAATACACTTTCCTTTGCCCAAATATCTCTAACAGGGCACTAAAATCAAATTCTTTTTCTTCTTGGGGGGGGGGGGGTTGTTAATGGTAGCTACTGTTTTATGGGTCCAATCCAGGTGATGCTGAATCTGCTCTCCTTAGGATCTCTCCAACCAACCTAGAAGATAGCTAGCACATCCGTTTTGTAGCATTTTTAGCTCGGTCCAAACCTAAGGTTATTTGGAAAGCACTTTTAAAATAGGGGCTGCTGTAAGAAAGCACACAATGAAAGGTTGTGACTGACACAACATGCAGCCAGGACCCACAAGGAGAGTGTGGAGTTGAATGTCGTGGACTGCATGCCCCCTAGAAGGGACCCCGTGTTCTCTTTGTCCACCAGGCCTGTTTGCTTTGATGGCAAGACTTCAGCTGATGAGCAGAAATGAAAAATTGGGTCAGGTCTAACATCAGAGAACAGGTGGACTCAAAGGGAGGTTCTGAGTAGTACCACACTGCTAATACTAATGATATATTTACTGGGTATCATTTTTAAAAACTTATTATTTTTATTATAACATTATTATGATTTGAGAATTGAATATGCCTATGCAGTGTATTTTGATCATGTGCACATCATATATCAAGGCTTACATAGACTATGTACCAGACTAAGTGTCTTCTATGTCTTTACTGTGCAGCAACTCCATTTTTGAAATGAAGAAGCTGGGCTTCCGAGTTTGGGTACATGCTCAGCCACTGTGGGTGGCAGTGACTGCTGTGACAGCTCTTCAGGCTCTAGAGCCCAAACTCTTTATCTACGTAACCACCACACAGTCCTTGCTGAGCTCCCTTCTAAAGCACAACCTATAACCCCATCAGTGTCTAACCTGCTCCGATGAGATCCTTGGACTCTTCCTCAGCAGCTCCCTCTGCATCCAAAGCCTCGGTGCACAGATGAGAGGCCCTGAACACAAGATGAACTCTTTGGGTCTATGCAGATGGGATGCAAGGCTACTTGTGAACAGGTCATTCAGGTAGGGATTTGACCCACAACCTTTGGTCCGGGAGGCTGATACCCAGTGTAGAAAGCTTAGGGTCCTGTCATCTGAAGGTAGTTTATTATCTATCCTTCATATGACTGAAATACGCTAAGTCTTTTTGATACTTCCTGGTATTTTCAAGTACTGCCACTATGGAATTCAACTGTGAAAGGCCTCCAGTTTTGAATGTAAACTGAATTTGTGCTGAAGGCAACAAAGTCTTAACCATTTATTAACACTACTTTCTTGATTGAGTAAAATTTAGTAATTTGAGAAATTTGACCCATGCCCATTTATATATGGGGAAAAGAAAATATATGAAGTTACTATGGATTTTATAATGAGTAATGGTTTCCTAAAGCAAGCAGCAATGTACCAAGAGCAGTAACTTGTATATTTATAAGGTCTGAAGAGATTGTGATTGATTCTTCTTTGCTTACATAATTGAAGTAAACACTGAACAGAACAACAACAAAAACTTCCAAAGACATAAGCAGACCTAGTAGTGGCAGAACTGAGGAGGAAAGAGGAAGGAAAAGGGAAGCTCTCTACACCTGTGAGACAAGAGGTGCGCTCTGTAGTTGATCAAAGAAGAAACTAAGGAGTAGCTGCAATTACGTGTTTAAAATCTGTCAACAGTAAGCTGAAAGGCGTGATATAAACGTGTTGTGTGTATCTGGCTATTTGTAGGGCAGTTAATTCTTACCTATCACAGAGGAAAAGAAGATAATGGCCAAAGAAAGTTGTTTGCCAAAGAAGGAGTATGACACGTTATTGAAAGACTTGATAAGGAGCTTCCAAAAGCAGCCAAAACCAAAGTCCAGCTGACAGCAGTTTCCTCTGTGAGGTGGGAACCCACTCGAGAAGAAAGGGCTTGGGTTGGGGTGGGGGAGTTAATTTCACTCTGAGCCACTCAATGCTATTAGAGTGTAGTCTTAGTGTGTGTGTTCAGTCTTTTCATTGGGTAAAAATATTTATTTAACGTCACCTCAATGGAATTAAAGGACGCTCAGGTTCTCCGTTCTGTCAGCAGGAACAGCCTGCTCTGCATTTACTGTACTTTTCTTTTTCTCTTAAGCAGAGAGCTGAGAACTGAGTCCAAGGCAGCACAAAACTAACTGTTCTTGGTTTTGTTTACTCTCTAAAGTTCCCTTTGTGAGCAAGGTGAGGGTTTCCAGAAAAGGCGTCTTTCATAATCTATATGGCTAATTAAGCCAGCTTTTCTTGATGACCAAATAACCCTGACCGTTGAACTATAGACTGTTTTGATTAATCTTCAGTCCAGGTTAGTGAGCTCCATAGATTTAAATGATGGATGTAGGGCCACAAGGCCTCTGGGCTTCTTCCATTATTTTTTCTTTTTGTTTTGCTACCAGGATGTGATCTTACCCTGTAAGTCTGTTTCTTTGTAGCAAATAAGCACACAGCAGCCTTGAGTGTCTGGAATTTTAAAGCTGGTGAAACCCAGTGAGTTCTCTTTGGAAGCCCTGGTCCTCCCAGCCCACCACATGCATCTTAACGCCAGCATTTCTCTTGGTTTCCTTTGCAGACTGAGTTTTGCTCATCTCTTACATTGTTGTCATTCCTAGACTTTTTCTGGTCATGTCTATTTTTTCAAAAAACCTATTTGGCTGAACTTGTTTGACCTTAAGCTTATCATTGCTTCTCAGGCAATCCAGTCACCTCCCAGTTCAGCACTGGGACAAGTTAGATGTCATTTATACTCATGGTTTCCTTCAATAAAGAGATCACTTTCAACATGTATATTTTTTCAATTTCTGGGGTGTAATCATAGGCTTACTTTGTTTCATGCTAGTATATTGAATAATCAGACTTTCTCAGTGCATCATCCATAAATATCCTCATAGATCACTGGCTTTTTTACAATGTTTTTATGATGTTGGGAACCAGACCCATAGCCTTACATTTAGCTAGACAGTTTTATCACTGAACTATACTCCCAGCTTTTTATAATATTTTAAAGATAGTCATATCCAAACATAAACATTTACTGTGTGCTAATACATTTTAAAAATCCATTATCCATTTTCTCATCCCAGAAAAACTAAGGAGGATAAAAGAACTCAAAGCCACAGTTCAGCTAGGGGAAGAGATGAGTGACCTGTGTAGCCACTCTGTCCAGGGGTCTTGCTTTCATGTTAGTCTGAAGTCACAGCAAGAGAAAACTAAGACGAACTGGTACCAGGAGTGGGATATTGATATGACAGGTCTGACCATGTTTGGGGGATGTCTTAGTCGGGGTTTCTACTCCTGCACAAACATCATGACCAAGAAGCAAGTTGGGGAGAAAAGGGTTTATTGAGCTTACTCTTCCACTTTGCTGCTCATCACCAAAGGAAGTCAGGACTGGAACTCAAGCAGGTCAGGAAGCAGGAGCTGATGCAGAGGCCATGGAGGGATGTTCCTTACTGACTTGCTTGCTTCTCCTGGCTTGCTCAGCTTGCTCTCTTATAGAACCCAAGACTACCAGCCCACAGATGGTACCACTCACAAGGGGCCCTCCCCCCTTGATCACTAATTGAGAAAATGCCTTACCACTGAATCTCATGGAGGCATTTTCTCAACTGAAACTCCTTTCTCTATGTTAACTCCAGCTTGTGTCAAGTTGACACAAAACCAGCCAGTACAGGGGCTAGAAAAGCCATTGAGTGTTGAGAGGTCAGTGGGATGTTCTATAAGAACTTGGAAAATAAGAATGTTGAGGTGCAGGCCTGGCTTGTGAAGTTTCAGTGGGAAGTTTAAAGTCTCTATCAGGACTGTTTGCTATTTCAAGTTAAGATTCTATTGTTCTGGTCACCTTGGGCTAACGAGTCAGTCATTATTAACAAGAGAACAGTACCATGGAAGTGAAACCTTTGAGTTACTGGGACAATTGATGCTGGTTAGCTGGAGCTAAGAGGTTAGTGGTGATTGTGAAGAGACCAGCCTCATTGAGCTAAAATCTTCTGGAAAGTGTTTCCTTGAGGTCAACACAGAGAAACTGTATTCCGGAGGTAGCCACAGTTGTATCTCTTGCTGGTAGCCAAACTTTATAGCATAAAAGTCACCCAGGTGGTACTGGATTTTAAGGCATGAAGGAGAAGAGCAACTGGGGCTTGGTACTGTGAAAGGCCCAAAGAACCATTGAAGAAGTGCAGCCTCAGTGGCAGTTGAAGGCCAAGGGTTGAAGGAGTCATGCAGAGAAGTTGAGGCTTGGCACCATAAGGAGAGCCTAGAGGCAGCTATGGGTAAAAGTGCAGCCCAGTTGCTGCAGAAGATCCCAGAGTTTTGGAGATGCCAGAACTATGGGATGACCACCAAGAACAGCAACAGCAGTGCAGTGGAGTCAGCCAGAGCCTAGAAGACAAGCTGTTTATGCTGCAGAGGGCAGAAAGTGGAGAAGTGACCCAAGCCCTTTGAAGGAGCACAGATGATCATGAGTGAGACTCAGACATTGGACATTGAGTTACCTACACTTGGAGTTCAGTTTTGTTCAGATTGTGACTGTGCTCTGGTTCTTCCCTCTTGATGTAAGGATTAGTTCATTTACTTTTGATTTTACAGTTAGGAGAATGAATTTTAAAAGATTTTGGGTTTTAAAATAGACTTCGAATTTTGAAAAGACAGAATTTTAAAGTGTTTGAATTTGTAAAGACTGTGGGACTTAAGTTTATAAAATATTTTATGTTGCGATAGTCATACTAATGTGTCATCATGAAGATGAGTAAGAAAGGTTGTGGCTTGACAGTAATGTGTTTGTGTGCCAAGTTGACAAGGGGTCAGTTGTACTAGCTAGAGTCATCAGAGAAGAGGGGGAGCCTTAATTAAGAAAATTCCTCCGTAAGATCCAGTTGTAAGATTTTACTTAATTAGTGATTGATGTAGCCCATTGTGGGTGGTGCCATCCCTGAGCTGGCATTCCTGGGTTCTATAAGAAAGCAGGATGACAAGGCCATGAGGAGCAAGCCAGTAAGCAGCACCCCTCCATGGCCTCTGCATCAGCTCCTGCCTTCAGGTTCCTGTCCTGCTTGAGTTCCTGTCCTGATTTCTTTGGATGATGAACTGTGGTGTAGGAGCATAAGTTGAATAAGCCCCTTCCTCCCAAGTTGCTTTGGTCATGGTGCTTCATTGCAGCAATAGAAACCCTAACTTAGACACCTTCTATCACTATAAAAGCTACCCAACATAGAAGAACATTTCAGGTAAGTTCTAACTTGATTTTTCCATATCCCACAATTGAAGTGTGCATTGCCTTCAGCAAAAGACTTGCATGCATGTCTTAACTCAGGGTTTCCATTGCTGTGAACAGACACCATGATCATAGCAACTCTTTTTTAAAAATTTGAATATTTTCTTTATTTACATTTCAAATGTTATCTCCTTTTACGCCCCCCTGGAAACCCTCTATCCCATCCTCCTCCCCCTGCTTCTATGAGTGTGCTCCCCCACCCACCTAACCATTCCTGCCTCCCCACCTTCGAATTCCCCTATACTGGAGCATCAAGCCTTCTCAGGACCAAAGGCATCTCCTCCCATTAATGCCTGACAAGGCCATCCTCTGCTACATATGTGGCTAGAGCCATGGGTCACTTCATGTGTACTCTTTGGTTGGTGGTTTAGTTCCTGGGAGCTCGGGGGGTTCTAGTTGGTTGATATTATTGTTTTTCCTGTGGGGTTACAAACCCCTTCAGCTCCTTCAGTCCTTTCTCTAACTTCTCCATTGGGAACACTGTGGACCATAGCAACTCTTATAAAAGAAAACACTTAATTGGGGCTGGCTTACAATTTCAGAATTTTAGTCCATTATCACCATGGCAGGAAGCATTGTGGTATGCAGGTGGACATGATATTGGAGAAGGAGTCCTACATCTGGAGTCTCCAGGCAGCTGGAAGAGACCACAAGCCATTAGTCTGCCTTGAGCATCTGAGCTCTTAAAGCCCCCAGTGACATATGTCCTGCAATAAACCATACCTAGTCCATCAAGGCCATATCTCCTAATAGTGACACTCCCTATGAGCCCATGGGGCTATTTTTTCCAAACTACCACAGTTCAGTTATGGTGGGCACCTAAGAGCAATAACAATTGCCTGTGTTGTCTTGAGGGATTTTTGAGGGGTCTCTTTGATGAATCATTCATAGAGAGATATCCCATGCCAGGCACTGAGATTTTCCTTTAATAACCCACGTCTTTCTTCTATGCCTTATCTACCCATACAGGACACCTCCATTCCAACTCCTTTTCAAAGCATTATTTATTTATCTATTCATTTTAAATTTTGTTTATTTAATATATATGCATTTTGTCTGTTGTATATCTGTGCATCACATGCATGCAGTGCCCACAGAGGTACTCAAGTTACAATGGCTGTGAGCCACCATGTAGGTACGGGGAATTGAACCAGAGTCCTCTGGAAGAGCAGAGCCATCTCTCCAACCCCCAAAACTCCCTTTTATAAATGTTACTTTAAATTCAGTTTACAAAGTAGTGGGTTTTTATCAGGCTTCTTCATACACCTTAGCTTTGGCTAATCCACGGTTTCCTCTCCCCTACTAACCCGCCTTGTTTGACAAGCTTGGCTCATCCAATGTTTTCTTTAAGCTGAGCCTCCTACATTGCCTTTCTTTGTTTAAAACCCTTACCCCTAGCAAAACCCCTTCCTTCATTTGCATATGTTCTACTACCCTTCTCCCAATAAGGTCTTCTCCCATGACCCTTTATAGCTTCCTGACTCCTACAGGCACTCCAAGTTAAACATAAAAATTTTCAAAAATAGGCTTTAATGTAAGAGAACATGTAATGTTTGTCTTTCTGGTATGTGTTACCTCAGTATAATATTTTCCAATTCAATCTATTTTCCTTCAAATTTCATAATTTCATTTTTCTTTACAATTAAACATTTTCATTATTCATTGATTAGTTGATGCTAATTCCATTTCCCAGCTAGTATGAATAGAACAGCAAAGAACATGGATATGTGAGAGCCTTTGTGCTTTATATTTAGCTTTTGGAGAAACCTCCATACTGATTTCTGTCATGGTTACGCCAATGTGGACTTCTCCCAACAGTGCACAGCATTCTCCTTCCCCATCCTTCCCAGCATCCATTGTCATGCTTCCTTAATGACTGGCAGAAGTGGGATCTCAGAGTAACTGTAGTTTGCATTTCCCTGATGGTAATGATGTTGAATGCCTTCTTAAAGGTTTACTAGCCCTCTGTCTGTATGTCTGTCCTTCCTCCCTCTTCCTCTTCCTCTTTTGAGACTCTCTATATTCAGTTTCATAGCCCATTTAAAAAAAGAAGATTTGTTTATTTTATATATGAGTGCTCTATCTGCATGTATACCTGCATGCCAGAAGAGGGCATCAGGTCTCATTATAATTGGTTGTGAGCCACCATGTAGTTGCTGGGAATTGAACTCAGGACCTCTGGAAGAGCAGCCAGTGCACTTAACCGCTGAACTACCTTTCCAGCATCCTTGTAGCCTGGTTTTGATTGGGGTATTTCTTTTCTCGATGTTTAATTTCAAGGAACTGCTGCTGTTTTGAAGAAAACCATCTCAGTAATGTCACTGCCAAGTTCAGATCTCCTGATGTCCTGGCAACACCAATGCTAGGGTGTCAAGTCCCAACAGGTCTCTGGTTGTAAGGGAATTAAGTCTATGCTGGTGGTTGAGAGGGCAGAGCATGTAAAAATGAATTTCAAGTTTTCCCATACCACAAGGCATTTTGTGCCAAGGTGGCAACATGTGTCAACATCAGGTAATCCATACTGGGAGCCAAGTGGAGTCTTTGTAAGCTCAGGGAAAGGTATTTTCCCCACGTTAATCCATCATGGGAGACATTTTGTTGGGGATATAAGTTCCTTCCCTGTGAAACAATGAAGTAGTGTGTGTGCTAATTACATAGTTCAGATAGAGTAAAAATCCAGCGTTTTTATGAAACTTGTTAGAAATAGTATTTCAAATGACACAGTCATCAAAAATGTACACATTTCCCTTGTCATCTCCAGCACTCGCGCTTCTCTGCTCGCTCTGTTTGGGCATCTCTGTTTTCTGCAGAGATATCCTGTCCTCGTCGGCAGCAGCTTTCCCCTTTGGGTACTTCCCCCTTCTTGAAGGTCTGTTACAGGCTTGGCTTCTGACTATGGAGGAGCAGGGTAGCAGACAGCCTTGCAGGTCTTCCCAGTGGCTTGTCTTCCCCTTGGCTCTTTAGATTCCCCTTCCTCTTTCTTTGGGGTGTGGGTGTGGGGTACAGCGGTGCACGTTGCTGCTGGTCCACTGCTGCTGCCACTCGCCCACTCATCCTCCCATCTCCTTATTACTGCTGTGCCAGTGTTTACTGAAAACGCTCTATTCAGCACGAAGCTAGTCTTTGCAGTAAGAATGATATGTATCTGTGGATAGAGCCAACATCCTAGTGGTATGTGCCAGTACACATCTCTCCAGCCCATGTTTTGTATTGAGAAGCATTTGGGGATTGTTATGGACTAGATGTGTAACTTCCTGTGTTGCAGGCCTACTTCTTCATGTGATGGTATTTGGAGGAAGTTTATAATTCAGACATAAACCAGAGGTCTTTGAGAGGTAATTCCATTTAGATAAGGTCATGAGGGTAAGAATTAGTTAGAATTAGTGTCTTTATAAAAAGAAACCAGAGTGTCTCTCTCTCTCTCTCTCTCTTTTTTTTTTTTTTCGAGACAGGGTTTCTCTGTATAGCCCTGGCTGTCCTGGAACTCACTCTGTAGACCAGGCTGTCCTGGAACTCAGAAATCGGCCTGCCTCTGCCTCCCGAGTGCTGGGATTAAAGGCGTGCGCCCCACGGCCCGGCTCAGAGTCTCTCTTGTCTCCTCCTCCTCCCCTCAGTCTTCATGCATGCATGTATGTATACATGTATGAATGTGTGCATGCATTGTATACACATCTATGTATACATCATCTCACTCCACCTCTGGGTCTTATTTCTTTCTTTGTTTTATGCACATACACACCCGAGAACACAATAAGAAAGTAGCAGTGTCTATAAGCCAGAAAGAGGGCGTAATCAGAACCTACTTTGCTGCCACTGTAATCTCAGATTCTCCTAGAGTCTAGAACTGTGAGAAACCATGTCTGTTGTTGAAGCCACCCAGGCTGGAGTATTTTGTTAGAGCAACGTGTGGTGACTATGATAGGCGGCTCAGTTGGGCAGCCATCTAGCCCCCACATTTATTGGCTCCTTTTGTTTTCTATGACAAAAACTTGTATCAATTGGTAATTGATGGGTTCAGGCACGGTTGAATTTGGCTTCTACAAGTGGTTTGTCAGGAGTGTGTTTTGTAGTTTGTTTCCTTCTTTGGTGCTTTTCTTTGCAAGGAGAGACTCTTTCCAAGTAGTAGCAAAAGTGTTGGTAGCAGTGAGGAGTTTGGGCTCAGGCAGAAAGAGCATGCTTCTTTCCCAAGAGCTTAAGGGGAGTAAAAGGCTCCCTGTCCCTGTTTCCAGTGGGCTTAGCACGGGCTATCTGCCTGCCACAGGTTCCTTCCCTCCAGGGAGGATTTCCTCCATGGCCGTTCCTGGGCTGCTTGTCAGTTACTGAAGCTGGGAATGAGGTGGAAAGCACTATAGGGGCTGCAGTATGATCGCTAGCCAGCCAAGAGAAAACTGAGTGGCCTTCTGCAAGGATGGACAGTGAGGTTTTGGAACAGTTACTTAAAGGCTTTAGGGGATGGTAAGTCTGCGGCAACAATGGAAGACATTCTTCTTTTTGCAACCGGTTGTGGTTCTGTCCCACCTACCAGATTTAAGCCCTGTCCTTCAGGTGAATGTCTACATGTGGGCTTTTCTGTTGCCAACAAATGTAAAAACTGTTTAGTTCTACCAGTCACCAACACATATGACGAATTCCAAGAAAATATGGATTTTGCCATAAGAGACACTGTAAAACTAGAAAAGGAAGAAAAATCTCACTTACTACCTCGAACATTAAATGTTTCTTCTAAAGAAGAAATGCTTTTTTAAAGGCTGCTACTGATAACTATTTTTATTAATCATCACTTTTGAACATTCTGGCCAGCTTCTTGGTGTAACAGAATTTATGACTTTCTCATAAAGGGAGGTTTGGCTTCTGAACCACTGAAGGTTTGGTTAAGGCCTTCCAGGCATGTTTGGTGATAGCTTTCTATTACTGTGCTGCCTTCATCACTTCAATATGAATATTTTCCATTACTGTGCTTTCTTGATAACTTCATTTATTTTTAGAATGGTTGAACAGACTGTCAAATCTCTTTATTTTAAGCATTAAATAGAAAAGTTGACTAAGTCATCTCATTGAAAAAAAAAAAAAGGACTGGACAGTGAGTAAGCAGTGTGACCGGTGTTAGGCTGAGCCCTTGTCTAGATGGTTAGGTTATTGGACTAGATAAACCTTATCTTATTAGTAGTCTGCTCTCCATGCTAATGCCCAGGCTCTTACTCCCTTTGCCCCTTGGGCTTTGTTTGGTAAGGATTGTCAGGAACAGTGGTTGTACATGCTAGCAAACTGAGGAGGTTGAGACTGCATATATCTTACTGCTCATTGGCTTTGTTATGAAATTAGACTGTTTTGATTATGAAGTTGGAAAGCCACAAAATATGCTCACATACTGATGTACACACTAGCACACACCTTCAGCAATACACAAACATATTATATGCCCCTTCCACGTTTTTAGGTATGAACTAAATTTTTCTCCTTTGCTGTGACAAAGGATTTGCACTGAGTGCCAAAGGAGTTTCTTCAGATGTGCAGAAAGCAATGAGTTATGGCATAGATAAATACACTGGAAATATTTCTACAAGTGTGACCATACAGAACACTAAATCTTCCATAATTAATGTCTGTTTTTGTTTTTTCTTTTTGCTGCTGAGTAAGCATGAGATTGTGGCTTTAGCTTCCCTTCTGCCACCTGAGCATTAAGCATGAGATATTCCCTCAGCTCTTTTAGCATTTAGTTGAATTGTATCACTGCATGGTTTCAGCTGCATCTATAGCCTGTGGGAGCTCAGGCTATATGCTTTTCCCAGGGAGCATAGTGCAGCCACCATCAAGGATGTATTCTGTTGTCAGGGCATTTGGAGCTTTCCTCCTTGGGAAAAATTACTAGTTTCTTAACTATGAAAATATGCTTACCATACAAAATTAAGATGTTATAGCTTGCCAGAGCAACCTGTGGTTTCATTCTGTGGAGATCCTGCTAGTGTGTCGGCATGTTTCTAGTGTGTCCTTTCTCCGTACACACATACGGTTCCTTTCATGAACCCAGAACCGTGCAGCAATGCCTAGCTATAGTTTCTTGTTTATTCATGCTGCTATGTCTTCTACAAGCTCACAGCCCTTAGGATCACAGCCTTCACTGATTATTCTATTAGATCAGTAGCTCCTGCCCAGATTTTACTGTATAGTAAGGCTGCAGTCTATGTCTTTGTATATATCAATACTTATTTCCTTAGCCCAAATGCCTGCCTTTGTAGGTTTTGACACACTTTAAGGACTTCAGAACTGACAAATGGTCAATAGCAATATGCCAACTTAAGTGCTAAACAGAGTTCCAGAAGTTGCTGATTGCACTGTACCATTGTTGGTGCTGCTGATTTAATAAGCAAAATCAAAACCCAAATCAATCTAACACACTGCAATTACTTAAGTCAGGTGGATATTTTTCATGCCTGGTTGTTCTGGTTGCATACACTAATATGCTTTGAAATGTTAAACTCCGCTTTCTTGGGGGGGGGGGGCTTTCCTGTATCTTTTTTCCTATTGTAGTTTTCATCTAATTTGTGGATGATACTCAATGCACTAATAGTATCTAAAATCTTTTATGTTTGATATTTGATATTGTTTAACAATTTGTATTTTTTAAGTATAGATGGTATTTTTATGCAGTCAAATCTGTTTCTTCTTTCCTTGGTTTGTTTCTTGAAATGTTATGGAAGACACTGTGGGAGGCCTGTTTACATCATCTGTTTATGCCTACGTCTGTGTGGTAGCTATTGTTCCCCTTACTTTGTAGGTGAGTTGAGTTCCTGCAGCCTCGCTATGAGCTGGCTTTCCCCTGCTTAACTCTACTTGACTGTGCCTCTGGTGTCATGCCACAGTCTTCTACCTCTCTAGACGAAGCAGATACTCACCTGTACTGTCTTTCAGTATACTTATGACTTGAGGCTTAACTAATATTTATCCTGTAATTTCTGAGATCACCTCTTTTCTCATCTGCAGACACAGAATAATTACTTGTTGCTTTTTATTCACAACTTTTCTTTGTCTTCAGAGTGTTGCTATATTCTCTTCCCCCCCCCCCCCCATTAATACTTTAGCTCAACAAACTTCTGCTCAGCCTGTCCCCTGTGGAAGAGTCTCTGCTGGGCACTTTAGGGGCACATGCATGGGTGAGATGGAGTCTATCTTTAGAGAAACTAGTGAGATAATGTAAAGAGAAACCTGCAGAGGGAACTCCAGGATGAACTGTGATAACTCAGAAAGAGCCACAGGGACAAGAGTAGGACCGGAGGCTGAGGACAGCTGATGGGGTAGGAGGTACACGTCAGTAAGGAAGGACTTAAGTGGGGGCTGGAGGAAGGGAGCTCAGACTGTAAAGTGGGGTAACCATAGAGCCACTCACAGGACAGAGTAAGTAAAGATCAAATGAGATGTGTGTGCGCGTGTGTGTGTGTGTGTGTGTGTGTGTGTGTGTGTGTGTGTGCGTGTGCATGTGTGTGTGTGTGCAACATACCTGCATGCAGTCAGCACTAAGTTAAACACTCCTCATGTTCTCCACTAGAACAAAGGGTGGGAAAATGCTGACTGTGGAGGAGTCCCACCTTGTGAACTTAATTGTCTAGCACAGTCTCTCTCTTGATGTTTTTGTGTTAGTAGCTGGTTTGCAGTTTTGTGCTTTCCCAGAGCTGCTCATGCTGTCTTTGAAGGAGGTCAGGATATTACTGAAGTAAAATAAACTTAATTAACTTGGAGCCAGTTTTATTGAATTCTTTATATAATGCTTTTATTTTGAAAATTGTTCATTTGTTGTGGATTAACCTTAGAAAGAAGCTTAATTAAGAAAGCTTGATAATCTCAGTTATAGCTTGTAATCACAGTTAAGTTGAAATAATTCAAATAGTAGGGTGTGTATGTGCATGTGTACACAAGCGTGTGCCTTTCATTATTCTAAAATAGCAACTTAAAATAATATATTGGGGTAATTCCATTTTATTTCAGACTGTGAATGGGCTGTAAAAGAAGCATCCTTGATGCTTTGGCATTGCTGATTTGGGTATGTGGAGGACTCTTCTGAGTGAAAACAGCCTCACCCTGTCATCCTGGAGCAATGCAGCCAGTGTTTTGGACTACATAGCTTTTGTTCAGGATTGTGTTGGGTGCTGAAGGACATGTAGTGCTGTGGGCCCACCTTCTACTCCAATGCTAATAATTGCTGTTTGGCTCCTCATTCTCTATGCCAGCCCAAATGACTTCACTTCCTGATGCTTTCAGGTGTCAGTATCACCCACAACAAAAGCTCTACTCAGCTATCCCAGTACCAATCTCTGCTTGAAGATCCAGCAGACTTCCAGACCTAAGTTCTGAATGACCTCCTCTGAAGATTTTGACTTCCATCTAGAATTAATTTTTCCTCTGTGCTGCCACATGACACCTGTTAACAGAGACAGCACACTGCATTGTGGTTGGGTTTGAGAGCTGTCTCCCATTCCCCTTCAATAGATTTTAGATAAGACTGATGCATATGTTCATGGTTTCCATAGGGTCTAGTGTGGTCCCTGGATCTTCCCAGGAAGGTTTTCTGTCCTCTTCTACAAAGTCAAGTAATTTTTTTTCTTTTTAATCATTTAATCATTTATTTATTTATTTATTTATTTAATTATTTATTTATTTATTTATTTATTTTACACTCCAGATTTTAGGAAAGTTTTCTGTCTTCTTCTACAAAGTCAAGTAATTTTTTCTATTTATTTATTTATTTATTTATTTATTTATTTATTTATTTATTTATTTATTTAATTTTATTTTACACTCCAGATTTTATTCCCCTCCAGGTCCAACTGGTCCACATCCCATACCTCCTCCCTGTCTCCACGAGGATGTCTCCACCCCTTCATCCCCCACTCCACCTGACCTCTAAACTCCCTGGGGCCTCCAGTCTCTAGAGGATTAGGTGCATCTTCTCTGACTGAACCCAGACCCGGCAGTCCTCTGCTGTATGTGTCGGGGGCCTCATATCAGCTGGTGTATGCTGCCTGGTTGGTGGTCCAGTGTTTGAGAGATCTCGGGGGTTCAGGTTAGTTGAGACTGCTGGTTCTCCTACAGGGTCACCCTCCTCCTCAGCTTCTTCCAACTTTTCCCTAATTCAACCACAGGGGTCAGCAGCTTCTGTCCATTGGGTGGGTGCAAATATCCGCATCTGACTCTTTCACCTGCTTGTTGAGTCTTTCAGAGGGCAGTCATAATAGGTCCTTTAAAGTCAAGTAATTTTAGACCTTAAAAACTTATTTAATTTGTTAAGGCGTTTTGCACAATGAAAGGGCACTTGAAATTAGGTGGCTAACTGTATAAGTAACTATCACTCACATTAGTTGGGAGTTGTTTCATAATGTATATAGTCTCTTAGTTTCCTCTTGGGACCAGCATTTTCAAGAATGCCAAGCTATTGATTTTCTTGTGCAAAATATTATTCCAGGTCAAAATCATTAGAAGTAATCCACCAGCTGTCTAGAAAAGCCTCTGGATACAGAGCAGGTGATGGTCACTTGGCTGAGTATATCTCAGGCTGCTCTCATAAAGTAGACACAAGAAAGATGAAAATTCGCTTTCTTTCATATTTCAACACTCTTAGTAGTCTAGAGAGAATAGCAATTTAGCTTCTTGGTGGTAGCATTCTGGGTACCATTGTTTTCATGCAGATACTATTAGCATTTTGTGATCTACATAGCTAGTCTAATTTGCAAGAAATTTTCTTATTCTAGAGATCCCTAATAGGTACAGAGAGAAAATGGTAACTATAGTATATGGTGATGACTCCAAATTGTACACAACACTTCAGCTGACTGTCCCATTAACCAAACTTTAGTTTATGTGGTCACACCAAGTTGCAACACATGCTGGGAAATACAATCTTCTTTTCTGTTGGGTGTCTATATGCAAAGCTTAAGGAGTTGTTATATATTAAAGTAAGAAAGACTGACTGCTTAGCCACAAGAAACAGTCCCCACCCAGCAGGCCTTTCCCACTCATATAAGAAGTCAGTGATATTTGAGTTGCAGATTTTGATTAGATTTCTTCATAGCAAGTGTCAAAGTATCAGACCAGACACACCTAAGGATGATGTGGCTCACAGATGAGAGGGCAGTCGTGTGTCCTGGTGGGAAGGGCACGACACTAGGGGTCTATGGTGGCATGTTGCATTATTGCTGTTTGGAAGCAATGGCCTCTGACCCAAACTAGAGCGGCATAACTCTTTAGTCTTACTCTAGAGCTTCTTTGCTGGCTAACTACCATGTCCAAAAATTTTCACAACCTCCCCAAACAGCACCATAAGCCAGGGGCCACCTGACCATATCTGAGCCTATTGGGGACATGTCACATTCAAACTGTTAGCAGATCACCTTTAGCTCATTTTACAGTCTGCGAAAGGCATTTGTTACATTGGTAATGTGGATGGGATTGACTAAGTCAGTTCTTGGTGCGATGTTTGCATTTCACAATAATGCTCTGGGCTGCATTGTCATGTAGCCATGAAGGGCAGGGCAGCTAACATACTTTTAGACCGCTTGTGGATGCAGACATGGAAACTAGTACAACTTTCTTCTCAGAGGTGTTATCAGATAGCCCTAAGTAGTCCTTACCATCCTAATAACCAGAATGTAAGAAGATGGACATTTCACAAGGAAGAACAGTTTAGGCTTGTTCTCAGAATCCTGCTAAATGTTAGTTTTCATTTCTCAAATTCGGGAAATATGTTGTTTGGATTCCCTCAAAGAAAACTTTGATCCCTCTCCTACCTTACTTTCTGCCTCCTCTGCAAGCTTTTGGATGGTCTTGTTTCCTCTAGGAAGCTTACTTAACCTGACATGCCAACCCGCGCCATTTGCCCCAAACTCTGTGACTCTAGGAATGCTGTTTACTATCTCCAACTAACTTTCTGTTTTGCAACTCTCTATATGTTACTGTTTATATTTTATAACTGCTACTGTTAAATATGTTGTATATGTTACTGTCTGAACTAGTCTCTTACCTGTGAAAAGAGATGGACAGCGTCCATTTACCAGATAAGCCTCTTTATCCAGCATGCAGTGCTTGGATATGCACTTGTTAAATAAACAAATACGAGAATTAATAGCTGTAATCAAAGGGAGGCAGAACTGTCAACAAAGTAAAGGAAAGCTGAAGTGACTGCAAGGGCCATAATCATAGCTGCTTGGGAGGGTAAGGCAGGAGGATTGCTGCAGCCTAAGCTCTCACACCCAGGCAAGACCAGTTCTAAAAACAAAGCAGTGGCGGTGGCGGTGGGGACAAATAAGAGACAGATGTCCATTTGATTTCATTAAGTTGATCAGTTATAATTCCGTCTGACCTTCCCAAATGTCAGAGCCTTCCAAGTAGTGGTCTACTCTGAAGAAAGCTTTGTCTCTCCAGTGCCTACTTGCTTACCATGGGGGTCATTCCTTCTGCATATTTAAGTCCTGACAAGCTTCTTGTAGGAAGCAGAGGAGACCAGGGTGTGATGAATGCGATAGCAATTCTGTACTGGCTGGCTAGTGTACTGGCTGGCTAGTGTACTGGCTGGCTAGTGTACTGGCTGGCTAGTGTACTGGCTGGCTAGTGTACTGGCTGGCTAGTGTACTGGCTGGCTAGTGTACTGGCTGGCTAGTGTACTGGCTGGCTAGTGTACTGGCT
>CM052712.1:60814894-60838187 GCA_028551405.1 Uromys caudimaculatus | reverse complement strand
TATCTGGTTTTATGTGGAGGTCCTTGATCCACTTGGACTTGAGCTTTGTACAGGGAATGTATTAGTCAGGGTTCTCTAGAGTCACAGAACTTATAAGTAGTCTCTATATAGTAAGGGAATTTGTTAATGACTTACAGTCTGTAGTCAAACTCCCCAACAATGGTCAGCAGTAGCAGTGAATGAAAACCCAAAGATCTAGCAGTCGCTTAGTCCCACAAGGCTCACAGGCGAAGAAGATTGAATCTTCCTCCTTCCAATGTCCTTATGAAGATCTCCAGCAGCAGGTGTGGCCCAGATTAGAGGTGTGCATACAACTACACCTGAAACTTGTGTCTTCCAGATGCAAGATCTAGATCACAGGTGAGCCTTCTAATTCTGGATTGTAATTCACTCCAGATATAGTCAAGTTGACAATCAGAAATAGCCACTACAGGGAGATAGGAATGGATCAATTTGCATTCTTCTACATGTAGACCACCAGTTGAACCAGCACCATTGTTGAAAATGCTGTCTTTTTCCCACTGGATGGTTTTAGGTCCTTTGTCGAAAATCAAGTGACTGTAGGTGTGTGGGTTCATTTCTGGGTCTTTTATTCCATTGATCTACCTGCCTGTCACTGTAACAATACCATGCAGTTTTTATCACTACTGCTCTGTAGTACAGCTTGAGGTCAGGGATGCTGATTCCCCCAGAAGTTCTTTTGTTGTTGAGAATAGTTTTTGCTATCCTGGGTTTTTTTGTTATTCCAAACGAATTTGAGAATTGCTCTTTCTAAGTCTATGAAGAATTGAGTTGGAATTTTGATGGGGATTGCATTGAATCTGTAGATTGCTTTTGGCAGGATGGCCATTTTTACTGTATTAATCCTGCCAATCCATGAGCATGGGAGATCTTTCCATCTTCTGAGGTCTTCTTCAATTTCTTTCTTCAGAGACTTGAAGTTCTTGTCATACAGATCTTTCACTTGTTTGGTTAGAGTCACATCGAGATACTGTATATTGTTTGTGACAATTGTGAAGGGATTTCCCTAATTTCTTTCTCAGCCTGTTTATCCTTTGAGTATAGGAAGGCTACTGATTTGTTTGAATTAATTTTATATCCGGCCACTTTGCTGAAGTTGTTTATCAGCTGCAGCAGTTCTCTGGTGGAGTTTTTCGGGTCACTTAAGTATATGATCATATCATGTGCAAATAGTGATAGTTTGATTTCTTCCTTTCCAATTTGTATCCCTTTGACCTCCTTTTGTTGTCTCATTGCTCTAGCTAGAACTTCAAGTACTATATTGAATAGATAGGGAGAGAGAGGGCAGCCTTGTCTAGTCCCTGATTTTAGTGGGATTACTTTGAGTTTCTCTCCATTTAGTTTGATGTTGGCTACTGGTTTGCTGTATATTGCTTTTACCGTTTCTCTTTTTAAATGTAGTTTTCTCTTGGGAGAGTTAAGCATTCTAGACATTCTTAAAGGAGGAATTACTTGATTTGCTGAATCCAAGAAGAAGCTAGAGAGAACGGAGAAGCAAAGTCAGAATGGAGAGTAGAGAACACAGGCACATCCACTGACTTTATGGCTTATTTCTGGCCTCTGTCCCATCATTCAGTAGGGAGCATTCCATAACCATTTCTTTTTTTTTTTCTTTTCTTTTCTTTTTTTTTCTTTTCTTTCTTTCTTTCTTTCTTTCTTTCTTTCTTTCTTTCTTTCTTTCTTTCTTTCTTTCTTCCTTCCTTCCTTCCTTCCTTCCTTCCTTCCTTCCTTTCTTTTTTTTTTTTTTTGATACTTTATTTACATTTCCAATGTTTCCTCTTTCCAGGTCTCCTCTTTGGAAACCTCCATCCCCTCCCCCTCCCCCACTTCTATGAGGGTATTTCCCCTCCCACCCACTCCTGTATTCCCACCTTGACATTTCCCTTTACTGGGGCCTCTAACACCCTCAGGCCCAAGGGCCTCTCCTCCCTCTGATGGCCAACAAGGCCATCCTCTGCCATATATGTGGTCCGAGCCATGGGTCCCACTATGTATATTCTTTGGTTGGTGGTCCAGCCTCCAGGAGGATGGGGGTGGGTCAGGCCAGTTGACACTGTTGCTCCCTCCATGGGGCTGCCACTCCCTCAGCTCCTTCAGTTCCTTCTCCAACTCCTCCATCTGGGACCTCACTCTCAGTCCACCAGTTAGTGTAAAGTGAAACTTGGGTATTCCCAACTTTTGGACTAATATCCACTTATCAGTGAGTACATACCATGTTCCTTCTTTTGTGACTGAGTTACCTCACTCAGGATGATATTTTCAGGTTCCATCCATTTGCCTGCAAATTTCATGAAGTCATTGTTTTTAATAGCTGAGTAGTACTCCATTCTGTAGATGTACCACATTTTCTGTATCCATTCCTCTGCTGAGGGACATCTGGGTTGTTTCCAGCTTCTGGCTATTATAAATATGGCTGCTATGAACATAGTGGAGCATGTGTCTTTGTTACATGTTGGAGCATCTTCTGGGTATATGCCCAGGAGTGGTAGAGCTGGGTCCTCAGGTAGTATTATGTCCATTTTTCTGAGGGTCCGCCAAACTGATTTCCAGAGTGGTTGTACCAGCTTGCAATCCCACCAACAATGGAGAAGTGTTCCTCTTTCTCCACATCCTCGCCAGCATCTGCTGTCACCTGAGTTTTTGATCTTAGCCATTCTGGCTGGTGTGAGGTGGAATCTCAGACTTGTTTTGGTTTGCATTTCCCTGATGATTAAGGATGTTGAGCATTTCTTTAGGTGCTTCTCAGCCCTGCGAATTTCCTCAGTTGAGAATTCTCTGTTTAGCTCTGTTCCCCATTTTTAATGGGGTTATTTGATTCTCTGGAGTCTAACTTCTTGAGCCATAACCATTTCTTATGCTGATCTCGTCTACAATACTACTGACCACACTGTTGCCACGAGACACCAAGACCTTGTCCTCACACACTGGATGTTGTGGATGTGAGGAGCAGTGCTCTGTTCCTGAGAAGTCATTCTCCTACGGGAGCCTGAGGCTTGGCCACTGAAGGGCCTCAGTGCTCTAGTGTGGGCTGTGAGATGGGCTGGGACAGCTGTCAGGGTAGCGGCTTTTCCATTGCCCCTTTTCACAGCCAGTTCCCACCTTTCCAAGCATTTGACCTCTTAGCTCTGCCCTGAGAATCCTGAAGTCAAATTCTACACAGGCTGAAGAATTTCATCTCGTGTTCTTCATAGAGATAGCTAACATTTACATTTTTATGTTTTCAAATATCTCTTAAGTTGTCAAAACTAAAACTCATATCATTTCTGGATCTTGTGAAGAGTTATGGGGTTGTTGCATGGGCAGATTAAAAAGTTTAACCGCTGAGCCATCTCTCCATGACCTTGCTTGCTGATAGTCCAGAGAACCTGGGTTTGATTCCCAGCACCCACATGGTGGCTCACAAATATCTGTAACTCCAATCTCAGGAGAACCAATGCCCTCTCTGGCCTCTGTGGGTACTCCATTTGACATGGTATGCAGATATACATGCAAGCAAAACACCTATATACATAAAATAAAAAAGTAAAAGAAAAAATTGAAATGCAAGCAAGAAAAGAAGGAAATTAAAAAGGCTACAAGCTAATGTAGTCATACTGTGGGATATTTTATAACTTCACCAATAGCTCAAGCCAAGCATGGACACATTGAGGTGGTACCCATTGCAGGAGTGTGATTTATTGTTTCTTAGTGAGGCTTTGGAAAGCTCAGCACTGACCTGTTTTTATTATTTATATTGGTTCCCTTGATGATAGGCAAACAGGCCTAACCTGGGGCCAAAAGTACCAGCAGGAAATTTAGGTCACGGATAGTTGCATTTTAAAAACTCCAGTTCTAAGGCTGCTCCATCATGGTAACAGATTGATGATAACAGGACACAGAGCTCGTAAATCATTAAAGGTGGCCAGATAGAGACAAATGGCTGGCGGTGTTGTTGGCCGCACACTTCCCAACTCCCTGTGGTGCTCTGTGGTGCTCTCAGAAGTCACTTGCCCCTCATTTCATGCAACTTAAGGCCCTACTGGCCTGTTTACAGAAAGCAGCCACTTCATCAGACAGCTTTGTCTGAAACGCGGCATCCCATCATTTCCCAAGAGATGGAGAAAGCATTACAGACCGCGTCTCCCCAGCCCACCCCAACATTTGTGTGCTTTAACTGAACAGCCACTGAACTTGTTCTTTCCATCTTTCCCCCAAATCAGCGCCTTTCCCTGTCCCCTTAGCCAAAGGGACAAGTGTCCCAGTGAGGTTACTTGATAAAACCTATAAACCTTTTATGTTTTCCTACTCTTGCTTTGGATAAATGCTAATTTGTAACAAGAACTCTAAGTGGATGGCTCTGTTCTTCCCAGGATGCAGGAAGTGTGTCCGGGTGTAATGGCATTTTAAAAACGTATTGAGGTAAAATATATTATTGAAATGTACAGCTCTATGGATTTTTACTAAGCAAAGACAGCTGTGTAATCACTACCCAGATCGGCCTGGAAGATTATCAGCAGTCCTAGAAGGTCTGCCTTCTCTGCCTGACCCCCCTTCTTATCATGGAGAAGGGGCTGCTAAAAACAGATTACTTTTCCATGGTTTCTATGATTTACATAAAGGGGATAAATACAATGTTACTTTTATGACTTTTTATGCAACGTTATGTTTTGAGATTTATCCTTGCTTTATAATATGGACCATTCTTTCTCACTGCTCTGTTGAATCAGACTATCTTAGATTTTCCTTGGGGGCATATTTTGGGTTGAGTTGTTTTATTTTTTGAGACAGGATCTCACTATGTCTCTCTGGCTGCCCTAGAACTCTATGTAGACCTGGGTAGCCTCCAACTCACAGAGAGCCTCCTACCTCTGCCTGCTCTGCAGCATGGGGAATTAAAGGTATGTGACACCATGCTCAGCTCTGGGCATCTTGGATAGAAGAGAAAGGTCATGGAATGTGTCTTTACAGCCAGAGACAGCACTATTTCTCTGTCCCTCAGAGTCATCCATTCTGCAGGCCCAGAAAGCCAATTAGTTCCAAACCCCCCAAATAGAGATTAAATTTAGGCAAACACCCATGTTATGAGATCATCTGTCTTCACTCTGTTGGCATCTTCTGTGTATTACACTTGACTTTCTGTGTTCATTCTGTTAGTTTTGTAGTCCTGGACTTGAACGTCTCCCTCTCCAACATTCTTTCCTGTCTGCCATTTCCTCTGAACCAGCTCTTCTATGATCCGTTGTGTAAACATCTTAAAATAATCCCGAAGCCTTCTCAAGTTTTCAGCCCATCAGCTCACCGGGCTGGCGAGAATGTCACGGTGTTTCTCAGTCCGGTCCAACAATGCTCTTGCCTTGGCCCAAGTGGCAGTGTTTCTCATTTACATTCTTGAATTTTTCCCCATCGTCCCCCTTCTACCCATCTCTCCTTGCTCTGTTCTGGCCACTACAGCTTGAGTGATATTCTTGAAAACAGATCAGATCACAGCAATTCTCTACTCAAGATCCCTGGGAATTCTATCGCTGAAGAAAAGCAAAAGTTCCAGCAACCAGCTGGCTGAGCAGTCCTGAGGGCTCTGCTCTTTCTGCCTCGCCCTTCATCATTCTCCCGTTTCCCTGCCTGAGAGCACTGCCTGTCCAGACAATGTTTGCCTTGTTGGTATGACTCGCGTCCTGCTATGTCCCATCCCAAGCCCATGCCGTAGTCCTAGTCCAGCACATTGAGATTGGCTGCTTTTGGAGACTGCTGCTACCCTGTTTTCTGACTCCAGAATTCGGTTCCTTTCTGTGCATATCTTGTCAGTGCATTACATTCTTTTTCACTTAGAGGTAAGCATCCAGTGGACACTGTACATTCATTCATTCATTTATTTATTTCATTTTATTTATTCATTGTGATGTATATGAGAGATACAGAGAAAAAGCAAGAGAGACAGAGAGAGAACAAGAAATGGAGGAAGAGAGAGAGAGAGAGAGCGCACACACCATGGCATGCTTGCAGAGAATAGGGCATATCTTATAGGAATCAGTATTTTCCTTTTACCACGTGGGTTCAAGGGATCAATCTTGGGTCATCAGGCTTGGTAGCAGGTGCCTTTACATACTGAGTCATCTAGCTAACTTGACACATCGAACACTGTGCTGTTTGTACGGACATGGTGTATGCTGCAGAGGGATAGAACTTGAGACCAGTTCTGTCTTATGTCTGAGGTACTTTTGTATGACATTATCTGTCTGTAACTGGGGCTAGGGAGTGAGGTAAGCATGGCAGAGTCACAGTCTGGTGCTTAATGGTTGTGGCTGGAACTACCTTGATTAAGGTTCTATAGCTAATCATGTACCAAAGGGCTGTAAGGAGCTTTAGGTCAGCCTGTCACTCTGGTGGGTTACAGTCATCTACTGCTGCTTTTACATTTATGGTTTGCCTATTGTTTTATGAGTTGGACTCCCTTAACTATTTGTTTGAGCTGACATCATTGGTACAGTGTTCCCTATCCCAAGGGTCTAGATTCCCCTTTTGCACAAACTTTGCTCTCTCCTGACCAGGAAGCACTGGAGAAGAAATATGCACTAGACAACTGTGGTCAGACCCCAGGTCAGGGCTGGGAGGTTGGCCCAGTCAATAAAGAGCTTGCTGCACAAGCAGGAGATTTGAGTCAGGATCCCCGTGACTCATGTAACAAACTGGCCATTCTTGTCATTCCACTACCGGGGAGGCAGAAACAGTAGCATCCCTAGAGGTTTGCTACTTAGTCAATCTGGCCAATTAGCAACCTCCAAGTTAAGTGAGACACCCTGTTCAAAAAAAGAAAGAAAGGAAAGAAAGAAAGAAAGAAAGAAAGAAAGAAAGAAAGAAAGAAAGAAAGAAAGAAAAAGGGAAAGGAAAGGAAAGGAAAGGAAAGGAAAGGAAAGGAAAGGAAAGGAAAGGAAAGGAAAGGAAAGGGAGTGACTGAGGAAGACAATGCCCACTTCTTGCCTCCAAGTGCATGCGCACATAAGTGTGCACACACAGAAACATACACAGCGCCCACCACACACAAGCACACCAGCTCATTCATTCACCACCTGATATCCCGGAAGAGGAACCTTTTCAACTCGAATTGCTTCTGAAATAATAGTGACTATGCTATAGAGCAATTGGGAGGAGTAAGATAGTCTATAAGTGTATGCTTGGTTTATGGTTTTTTTTTTTTTTCCTCTTAGAAGGGAATTGGAAATGGGTAATGAAATTCTGGGTAAAAGGACCTAAGAAGACATAAAATCTTCTCTGGTTGAAGTCTGAGCACATTTAACTCAAAACCAGAGGTTAGAGAAGACAATATTTGAGTCGAGTCTTGCAATAAAGTGAAGTCTTGCAATTAAGTGGTTGTTTTTGTTTTTTTCATTCATTCATTCATTCATTCATTCATTCATTCATTCATTCATTCATTCTAGAATGAGTCAGATCATGGCCAGAAGCAATGATAGTTGCAACACAGGAAGGGAAAGTACGTTCTATACAGAGAGAGACACACGTGCAGACAGGAAGCCAAATGGAAATGGTGCAGAAGGTTCAGCCACAATGTGTGGGGAGAGAATTAGGATGGGTGGGGCTCAACAGTTAGTAGCCTGCCATTAACTAAGTCCAAGTAAGTTTAAGTGGTTGTTTTTGTTTTTTTCATTCATTCATTCATTCATTCATTCATTCATTCATTCATTCATTCATTCTAGAATGAGTCAGATCATGGCCAGAAGCAATGATAGTTGCAACACAGGCAGTGGCCGAAGTATAGAGAAGATAGGGTGCATATGCATGGTCACCAGGGCTTCACAACTGATTTGGAGGACTCCAGTACAGTAGAAAGCTCTCATCAGTCCACTGGGTGGAGGATGACAGCACACAACAATGTAGATCCAGAGCAGGAAGAGCAGGGTTGAAGGCACCGTTAACTCAGTGGGTAACCAGATGTCGGAGAAGATAATACTTGAGTTGGAGCCTGAGACTGAATGGAGAAGGGAAAAGTGTGTTCTAGGCAAAGAGATAGCCATGTGCAAACATACAGAGACAAATAAAAATGGCTCAGAAGGTTCCACCACAGTCTATAAGGAAAAGATTTTGGCTGTAGTTCTATTGAGTTAATTTGCTGGTTACATGTCGGAATGGAGACGTCCAATAGGCTGTTGGTGCGTTTGGAGCAAGGGGGAGAAATTTGAGTAGAGCTGATGCATTTATCAATTTTAACAGTTAGCAGTCAACTCTATGACAGAGGATGTCATATAGTGACTTGATCAGGATTCTTTATTTTACGTTTCTACTGTAGTCTAGAAATCTTTGAGTGGCCCCTTCTAGATGCCACTTAAATGATGGGGTTCATGGGTTAACAAACAGCATCGAGATCCCCTTGGGCACTTGTTAGAGAGACAGCCTCACCAGGCTCCGTCTCAGACCTGCTGGGTTCGCAGGGGTCTCAAGGCGGTTATAAACGTGTTGTATTGGATAAACTCTAGCCCAGGAAATCCATCTTCTTTTTATCTTATTGCTTGGCCCTCCTCTCTAAGAACATAGCCATAGCTGGCTTACCATTTAAGCTATGGGAGGGGAAAAGAATAGAAAAGAATGAATTTTCTTTGTGATGTTACCCAGATTATTAAATATAGTATTAGCTATGTTAGTTGTTAAAACCAAAAGTTAGTCACTTTAAGATTAGAAATCCAACCATGTGTGATAGAGCACACCTTTTATCCCAGCATTTGGGAGGCAGAGACAGGTGGATCTCTTTGAATTTGAGGCCAGCCTAATGTACACAGTGAATTCCAGGACAGCAAGAGTTACATAACAGAGAAACCCTGTCACAAGAAAAGCCCATCTCACATACTAGTATAGATAGCAATCTCACTGAGTGTAACTGTTTTATAGACACAAAGAGAGTGAGGGCGGTGTCGGTTTTGTTCTGAGTTTTACATCTCTGCTGACAGAAACCAGCAGGCTTATGTTGCCCTGCTCGCTGACTGCCAGATGCTGGTTTGGAGAGAACATTAGAAGAGAATCCTTAGAGAAGGAATGTCTTGACAGCTCCTCCAGATGTTTACAGATATTATTTTTGATACCATATTTACACTCCACAAGTACTGCTTTCTTAAAGTAGTAATGTAAAATTGGAAATCATATCAATGAGCTCTTTGTGGGTTTTTATTTTATTTTTTTTACATTAAAATCTTTGGCCTATATTTTGGATGGACTTTTCCCCCCTATGTCTGATTTTAGGAGCTTTGATTTACTAAAGGTTACAGACTTTACAAATGTTCATACATTTATTGTGTAATTTTGAAAAAACAAATTCACATTTTAATGGTCCTATTAGAAAAATCTGTAAGGCTAGAGAATCTGGCAATAGCAGAGAAATGTTTTCCAAAACTTAGAAGCCAAGATTTTCTCAGTTGTTTTCCTGGAAGAACTAAGCTCATTTTGTTGTTTCTGTTGTTGTTTTCCCCCTTGATACAAGGTCTGGCTGTATAGCCCAGGCTGGGCTGGTACTTGCTGTGTGTCCTAGGCTGGTGTTAGATTGGATTCCTCCTGCATCAACGTCATGAGTACTGAAACGATAGGCGTCTGCCACCATACCCAGCACTTCACTTGAATATTTGTTTGCCAAATGCCCCATCCTTAATAATGGCCATTTCTTTGTCATTATTTCAAGGAACAATGACATTACACAAGACCAGCAATTAGTTCAGCTTCCTCTTCATCATTTGCAAAGTGCCTCTCCTAGAGAGAAATCACTGTACAGAAGGTGGGTCGGCCTATACATCATTGTCGTTTTGTCATATACACTATTAAAAATATGACCGAAATCTCTCCTCTTCCTTCTCGTCTACCCCCACTTCCTGCTTGGGTCTCTCTAGGTCTGAAATTGCAGGTGTTTGTTACCCAGCCCAAGGTCCTCAAGGGACCTTAAGTGGAACTGTTTTCGTTCTTGTTTTTAGGGCTAGAGAGAAAACCTGAGTCTTAAGAGCTTCACCACAGAGCTGCACACCTTGCCCTTCCTGTCAGTACGCAGCCTGTGTACTTCTGTGGTAAGCAGCATAATGACTGTCTGGGAAACTGTTCTGCTGCTGTGAAGAGACTCCATGACAAAGGCAACTCTTAGGAAAGAAAGTATTTAATTGGCTTGCTTACAGTTTCAGAGGATTAGTCTGTTATCATCATTGAAGGAGCAACAACGTGGTACCAGGGCAGTAGCTGAGACTATAATGTGATGCATAGGCAGCAGGCAGAGAGACAAAGGACTCATGTGAGATTTTGAACCGTCAAAGCCCATCCCCTAGAAACACACCTCCTCCAAAAGGGCCACTCCTTCTAATCCTTCTCAAACAGTTCACCAACTGGGGAGTAAGGATGCAAATACATGAACTTATGGGGTCAGTCTCACTCCTGAGGGATCTGTCTGTCTTTACAATAAAGCCTGTTAAGACACCTCACTGCTTAGTACTCGTATACTGGCAGTTAGATTCCAGCATGAGTTTAGAGAGGAGAAACATCTGACATTTCACACCCTATCACAAGCAACCGTTCTTTCTCAGGGAGAACTGCATGCTCTAATGTGGAGCTTCTCATTTCCTACCTCACAGACTGCTTGCTTGAATTCCCTGTTGCTTCTGTAGCAAAGGATCACAAACTTCAAAACATACATGTATTACTTTATCATTCTGTAGAACTCACTGACTTAGCGTTAAATGTTTTCAGGAATGTCTTCTCCAGGGACTGTGAGAAGGATTTGTTTCCTTGTCCTTTCTGTTTCCATGACCTCTGTATTCATTGGCTTGTGCTTTCTCTCTTCAATCTTCAGGGACAGTACTGCTGCCTCTGCATCATCTCATCACTGGGCATAGCTGGGAAAAGTCCCCACCTTTAAGAACTCCTGTGATTAGGTTGGTCCTACTCAAATAATCTAGGATTATTGTCTCATCTCAAGATCTACAGAATTATAGCTTGACCTTACAATGCCCTCCATGGGCTCCTGTTTTTCATGAGACCTCAGCTTATGGTGGTATTTTGAAGAAAGTAGACCTTTAAGGACAGTGAGCGGGTTTTCAACCTGTGAGGTCATGACCCCTCTGGGGTTCAAATATCAAATGTCCTACATATTAGATATTCACCTTGTGGTTTATAACAGTAGCAAAATTACAGTTATGAAGTAGCAACAGAAATCATTTTATGGTTGTGTGTGGGGGTCCTCTACAACATGACGAATTGTATTAACAGGTCACAGAAGGGTGAGAGCCACTGCTTTTGGAGCTAGAACCTGGTTTGCAGAAGTCACTAGGTGTGGATCCCTGAAGGTAATAACTACCATGGGTTCCCGCTTACCTTTGTGGCTTTCTGTCTGCTGAGTGTGACTAGCCTGTAACACAAGTTTGCACTGTCACAGTGTGATCTGTTTCTGCTGGCATGCCTTCTCCAGTGTGATAAACAGAGATGCTTTAAAGCCACAAGCTGACAGGAATGTTGACAACCTTGAGTTGCTTTTGTCACAACAACACGCCAGGTGGTTAGTATGGAAAACTGGACCAGGAAAGCAGGTTGCTGCAGGGAGAATCTTGACCGTGTGCTTCTAGTAGGCCTTTGACCTGGCTTTCAGGGCAAGGATGGAGTACTTTGGAGGTACGGGAGTTACAGAAGCTTTCCAGAGTGCTATAATTTTTTTGTATTCCTTTTGTTAAGGTGTGTGTGTGTGTGTGTGTGTGTGTGTGTGTGTGTGTGTGTGTGTGTGTGTTTGTAAGAGAGAGGGAGGGAGATGGAGAGGGACACGTGTATGTGTAATGTGTGGACTGTATATGTTTGCGAGACAGAATTGTATATGTCTGTGAAAACGTATGTGTGAGACTGTGTATGTGTGTGTGTGTGCGTGTGTGTGTGTGTGCGTGTGTGCGTGTGTATGTGTGTTTGAAAGAGAAAAGGGGATGGAGAATTATGTGTGTGTGTGAGTGTGAGAGAGAGAGATATCTGTATGTGAAAGAGAGTTGTATATATATGAGACTGTGTGTGTTTGTAACTGTGTGTGACCTGTGCATGTGTGTGTGTGAGTCTGAGCAGGCCATCAGATGCTGCTGCATTCACTAAAGCTGGACTTACAGGTGGTTGTGAGCCATCTGATATGGGTGCTGGAAACCAAACTCAGGCTTTCTGGAAGCACAGCACGTGCTCTTAGATCACAGAATAGTCTCTCCAGTCCCTGGGAGCTTTCTTAAGGGCTATTCTGAAGGGTGCCCAGAAGACCAGACTACCAATAAAAATGCAGAGCATAAGGATTGCTCATGAGGTTTCAGATGGAAATGACCCTGTTGAGAATTGGGCTTGAAGCTTTGTTACCTTCTGGCAAATCTACCTATATTTTGCCTATGTCCTGAAAATTTGAATAAAACCACATTGAAAAATAATGAACTAATTTATTTGGCAGATGAACCTCTCAAAATGTAATATTCATGCTGTGGCATGGTTGTTGTTGCCTACTTTTTGCCTGACTTATAGCAAGAGTCCAGAGCAAAAGCAGAACAGAAAGCTTTGAGAGATGTGGACCTGGTAAGCAGAGGAGTGTAGAGCTAATTACAGTGTGAACAGGTGGGCACAGGGCACGCAGCTGCGCCTGTAACACAACTGTGCGGCCTTAGTCCATTGCAGAGAAGTGCACCCTTTGCACTGGGGCAATAGAAAATATTTCTTAAAGGCAACACCTCACAGATGGACAGCCCCAGGCTGCTGAGTGCTTGAGCATCTGGACCTTGGCAGCTGTTTCTCTGGGAAGCCCTTTTCCTTTGGGAAGCAGGCAGAAAAGTTTATGGTTTAACTCTGAAAGTCCACATCGGACGTGTGCTTCAGATCTAGAACTTCAGCTTATGAGACAATTCCGAAGACACTGGAGCTATGGGGAGGTGAGGCCTCCTCAGCAGAGATTGCTCAGTAGGAGCAGGTTTTACTGGCCTGTGTTCTGGCCTGAGTTCCTCCTTTCTGTCTGCCACAATGTGAAGAGCCTTTGCCTCAGGCTGCTGCCAGGGACTGAGCTGTTCCTGCTGCCTTGCTTTCTCAAACACTGAAATCTTTCTGCAACTGTGTGCTGTTTCTGGAAGGCGCGATTACAGTGATGAAAGTATGTAACAGAGTCTTCATCACATCTGGAAAGCCTCTGTACCACATGTGGTGACGCCACAGACGGCAGGAAGTGGGGCACTATGCTGCCTCTCCCACCCTCTTGGTAGATGTACAGGAAGCACTTACTGGAGGGAGGACCCTGCCTATGATTCCTCTCTTAGAGCTTTGCTCCTCCCTCATAGCGGGCGCTGGCGCTTTAAAGCCCAGGTGGCATGTGCCTGTGGCAGGATTTGGGTGTTTCCCATGCAAATGCCGACACCACTGTATAAGACGTGGCTGTTCATTCCTCCTCCCACTCACCTCTGAGCCCCTTGTATCCTGGGTCTTGCTTTGTTTTTTGTTATGTAAAATTATTTTTGATAATTAATTAAATAATGTACTTATTTGGTATGTGTGTCTATCTGTACATGTGTTGATATTTGGCTGTGTCAATGAATTATTTTACAGTTTTGCATTCTGACTGGGGTATACAAAAGGAAATTCATATTCCTTAAAAAATTATTCGAAATAACAGATTGGTTCTAATTATGGCAGGTACTGTGAGGAGCCAGTATTTGGGTACTTTTCAAAGACTCCCATTGCCATCTCTCTCCAGCTTGCACAGGCTGGAAAACAGGATTACTGTGAAAAGTTCTCTGCTAGTGGCTTGGGGTTTGTTGAGTGTCTGCAGGTTCTGCCCCGAGATGAGCAGGTTGGGCCCGCCTGGACCAGCCTGCTGCCATATGGAATATGGTCCTCATGCCAGAACAGAGGCCAGCTCTTGACTTCCCAGTCAGCTTTTCTAAGGACAACATACCTCTTAAAGAGAGCCTTTGTATGGAGTTGCTGGGGACTGAGTCAAGAATAACAAGAGCCCAGACTGCAGAAATAACAAAATGCTTTGTCACCCTAGACACAGCTCAGGCCCCCCACCTCCTACTAGTAGATCTACTTGTGTAAAACGGGATGGGAAACTGAATCCCAGCTACTTTACAAAGAAGCCATTTTTAAAAAACCCTCTTCAGCCATGGTTGGCTGTGCTCATCTCTTCAATAGCAGCATTTAGTAACATTTGGTTTTCTTTGGCCTTTCACTGACTGTTGCAGTGAAGTCCCACGATTGGGTTTTACACTCGGTGTCTGTTGGCTGCCCTCCCTCCTGAGATTGCCAAAGAGGTGCTCCTAAAATATGTGCCATTCCCATACCAGCTTACTTAACAAGTCTTCCAAGAAAGGAGAGCATAGGGCCCTGAGTGGTGGCAGCAGACTCGAAAGTCACATGACAGATGTGCTGTGTGACTAGAATAACCTGGTGAAGTATGACTCCATTATTTTGTATCCTAAATGCTATCAAATGTGTTCTGAAAAATTAGCCCTCAGAAAACAGAATCACCTTGTGTTTGCGTCTATATGAAGACTGTCCTATTGTGGGGGTGACTTCATTTTTAAAGCAGTGGTTGAAGTACTCTGAGAAGTGGTTGTGCCAGTGAAATACAGTGTAATACATAGTGTAATACACAGTGTGGTGCAGTGTGATGCACAGCGCGATACAGTGTGATACAGTGTGATACACAGTGTGATACACAGTGTAATACAGTGTGATACAGTGTGATACAGTGTGACACAGTGTGATACAGTGTAATACACAGTGGGATACACAGTGTGATACAGTGTAATGCACGGTGTAATACACTGTAATATACAGTATAATACAGTGTAACACACAGTGTAATAATGGTGTAATACAATGTAATACATGGTATAATGCAGTGTAATCATGGTGTAATACAGTGTAATACACAGTGTAATATGCAGAGTAATATACTTCTCCTTCTTCTTCTTTCTTGCATGTCTTTGTTTTTAGGCACAATACGATTTTCCCAGGCATCCTGTATTTTCCATCAATATCCTAGGTATCAACCATCTCTTTGGAGATTCCTCATTTCTTTTACCAAAGAAAAATTTCAGAGAGTAGGATCTGGGTGTGTTCATTGTCCTTGAGGTGTCATGGTTTTTAGATCATCTCAGGGTCTCATTGTTGTTTCTGGACTTTTCTGCCTAACTATGATAAAACAGTCTATATTTTTCTGAGTAGGTAACAATAAGAGTATGACTTGCTGCCTGTTGCTCTCAGTTGTAAAGTAAATGGAGAGCCTGGAATAATATGGCTTCCTGCTCTGCACCCTCTAGTCAGGTCAGATCATTGGACATGAAGATTTCCTAAGATGTTAGGGAACTATATAAAGGAATAGTCAGAATTGCAATTAGGTTTTCACATTGGGGGATTTTTATTTTCCCATAATTCTCACATCTTTGTAACTGTCTACTGTTCTTGGCTTTGTGTCATAGTCAACTATTGACTTCTTATGATGCTTGAAACATATTTTGAATATAATTTTGTTGGTTTATGCAGTGGAAGTTATATTTGTGTCTTTAATGAGATATTTTTCTCTCTAGCATGTATCACAGACCAGAGACTTAGAAATGCGGGCCCGAGAAGCAGGTGCCAGCAAGTGCATTTTGACAAATGAGTCTCCTGCCTGATCCATATTTTTTGACTCATCTTTTAAAAAGCTTCCTGCTCTGAGGGAAGAGTCATAGGCTTCTCCAGGGTAGACATGTTGTACATTTACCTGATTATTAGGAACTGGAACTGGGGATGTGCCCCTCCTTCATCTGTTTCTTATCTCCCACGAAGCTGATGCTTTAGGGGTGACCTTCCTCGAGTGGATGTGGCTATTTTCTTGCAACAACCTTCAGCTATTTGCTTCCTTCTGTCTAAAGGAAGCATTTCTACAGCATTCTCAGTTTCCATGTCCCCTTGCTAACATGGCTTCTCCCACGTGAAAGAGTGAGTAGCTACACACGCAAACACATGCGCTTGCTGAAGCTCTGCCTCCTCATCGCCCTTCCTGCTTCCCTTTCTTCTGTAGCACTTACCTCCTTGTCTACAGCACCGCAGCATTTACATCCTCAGCTTCTCAGCCTGGTTCTCCCCTACGGCATAAGCTGTGAGAGTAGAGAATTTGTCCGCTCAGTTTTCCAGACCTAGAATCATGGAGCACAGTAGGTGTTCAGGGAACACTTATAAATAGATGATGTAAGTTTCAAGTTCAGATACTTTGCCTTTAATTAGAATATGAATACTAGTGTCTTTTTACCTAAAACTGCAAGATTTGTGCTGTTGATGTGTGTAGGTTTTGGTATAGTACAGTCCCTGGTCACTCCAGTGAGGCAGCGCTCTTGACACATGGAAAGAATCCTGAAATTCTCTTCTGAGTGTCACCTAAGAAGTTGGTGGAAGAACTAAAACCATTATGATTATGATGATGAGATGATGATAACTTGATGTGGTAGACTGGAGAGATGGCTCAGTGTTTAGAGCACTGGCTGCTCTTCCAGAGAATCTGGTTTGATTCCCGGCACCCACATGGAGGCTTACAACAATCTATCACTCCAGTTCCTTGAGATCAAAAGCCCTCTTCTGGCCTCTGCATGCACATGGTACACAGACATGTAGCAAAACACCCATACGTATACAATAAATGAATTAAAAATTAAAATTATATATTTAAAAATTGAGGTGAATTACCTTCAAATTCACCAAAAGAAATCTCAAACCTATCCTCAGTGAAGTTACCCAGGTCAAACCATTATTCTGTTTGCCAGGTTTAGCAGGAAATGGCCTTTATGCTATAAAGTATTCTGACCAATGTTTGCCAACATAGCACATATCAAAAAGGATATCCTGAAAGACAGTGATTCCTTTAAAGGAGCACCAGCGCTCATTTGAATATGTAGATTCTGTTAAAGGGGCATTACCATTCATTTGAGTATATAGATTCTGTTAAAAAAAAAATCAGCATTCGTTTGAATAGATAATCTGCCAGTTTTGTATTTTTTTAAATTGTATTACTTTACTTTTTTGTTTAAGATTTCAAGTTTTTGAAGTGCTTACATTTTTTTACAGAGCTGGAGAGCAAACAAGGGGCTTGTGTGTGCTAGGCCAGCATGTGCTAGGCCGGCGTGTGCTAGGCCAGCGTGTGCTAGGTCAGTGTTCTGCCTCTGAGCTCCAGCCCAGCCTGTTGAACCCCTTGCATTTTAGTAAAATAAAACATTACAATTTTGTTTGCTCAAGTCACAATAAGATCTTTATCAAAGGCCTGGAACGTCACCTGCCATGTATAAAATGGGTTTTTCAGAATAAAGGTTCTAATGCCAGACTTCTTATAGCATTCTGTCCAGGATTAATACACAGAAGTGAGAGAGTATGGTCAGCCAGTCTATAAAGATTTTGAAAGCCACCTTTACACTAGTGTCCATCCCAAGTTATGACTTTGTGGGCCGACGGATCTTCCTATCCTTGCTTCCAATTTAGAGCCTCGGAGATTCAACCATGGCTGGTGTGCTAAATCAGCTGCTACCTATGATTAAGTCCTCAAGCCAGAGAACCAGTGATGACTACGGCCCCGAGGAACTGCTAATCCTCCTCATATACATTTACTCTGTCACTGGAGAGGTCACGCTGGACAAAGACCTGGGAGAAGTGGAAGAAAAGGTGAAGAAAGCATTGGCCCATGTCTTCTCTGAGGAGTCTGAGCTGTCCCCTTTGCTACAGAAAATCACAGGTGAGTGTGGGACATCACTATAGTGCAGACCCTGCAGTGTGAAGATGGAGGTCTGTGTGGACTGGTGCAGGAGGGAGAGGGGGCCATCCCTAGCTGCCTGCAGGACAGGCTGTCTCCCACAGATCCTTTTCTAGAAGCTGTAATGGAATGGTCTTCTAAGTGCTTATCAGAATTCATGGTTGTTGGTGTCAAAGCCTTGCTCAAATAGCAGACTATTCAGAGAACAAATTATTTTGTAAGGTGTTACACAGTGTCACAGGATTAGAACTGGCCATTTTCAGGAGTTTAATATTTTGAGACTGTTATTCTTCATTTGAATTATAGTTAATTAGTACTATCCAAAATGACATTGTAGAATCCCAGGAAGGTAGGCTGTGCTAGTTTGGGGGGAATCTACAGTTATTTGAAACTATAACAATTCACCTCCAGTAAAAGCTGTGTTCTCACTCCTGAAGGCATCCATATATAGTGTGCTAACTCATTTTCAATAATTTACATTTTGTGTAAAGCTAATTTAATTGGTATAAGTCATGGCTAGAAGTTATTGAAGCCTACACATAAGGCACAACATGTGTGCACGCGCGTGTGCATGTGCGTGTGTGTGTTTAGATATATGTAGACATCCCTGGTCAGGTAAGCTCAAGTGAAGCAGGATATACATCCTCTCGTCCCCTGTGGCTCTCGTTGTGAGGAGTATGGGGACCTACCCACTTACCCAGGTCATGGTGCTGGAGATCTTAGTGTCCCATGCATGTGTGTTTTATTTCTGACCTTTCCTGCAGCTGGTTATGGAGACTAAACCCTGATGAGATGGAAACCTCATTCAGTTTCCACAGATGGGAAGCATTTCCTTGCCTAGCATGGAACCTGTTTGCCAGCTTTTAACCCACTTAAGTAAAACTTGTGGAATCTGTTGCCGTTTTGTTAAGTATAGCACTATCTGCCATTACGTGTGTTTATTTCACTGGAAATAAATATTGACTTAGAATGGTTTAATATGGTTTCTACAATGCTTAGAACAGAGCTTTGATTTAAAGTAAAATTGGATGCTAGGAGAACTTCGTCGGAAATTATGTTTGAGTGAGCAGTTCCGCCGACAGACAACAAGGCTCGTGTGTGTGGTGGTTACGGTTGTTTAGGAAGGCTTTACACCAGCTGGGTGCTGAGAGCTCATTGGTGGACTGAAGTAGTGCTCCAGGGACCCTCTTCTCACTCAAGGTGCTCATTAACCTGCAGTTCACTTTTTATTAGGTTAGTTACACTTGCTCAGGATATTGCATTTTTGTGCTTTGAAAACACTTCTGTGAATTCATGTTTGTATAGGAAAAAATTGTTAGCTCAAAATTTAAAAATCAAAAAAATAATAAATTGTGAAATTTCTAAGTTTTGTCCAAACTTTTATTTTACCATATTAAACATAACATTTTTACCAATATTAACTTTTGATATTTAGTATAAGTGGTATTACTTTGGCATGTGTCAACTAATCACTGGAAAATATATACACACAATTACATACAAACACTATACACACAGAGATTCTCTGTCTCTCTCTCCTCCTCTCCCTCTCTCCCCACCTCTCTCCCCACCTCTCTCCCTCTCTCCCTCTCTCAGCTTCTGTAGCCATCCAAAGGACTATATAGTCCTCAAGATAGATTTGTAGTTGATTAGTATGGACATATATTTATTAATTAATGTTGAGAATTCAAATGCCCTAAAAGAAGGGTTTATATTTACAGATGCTGCTAAGGAAAATGTGTCATTTATATATCGGGGTGAAAACTCAGTCACATAGTGTTGGGGTAGTGGTGACTCATTTCTGTAAAGAGGGACTACTTCAGCCTGTAGCTACAGAATGAATTACCGTTCGTGTACACTTTTAGCCTCTGTAACAAGGCCACTGACTTTCACAGGGAAAGTCTGTTCTTTGTTCTGTGTTTATGGTTCTCCATGGCATAGGTTTTTTGCCACTGAGTAGCAGAATTTATTTGATTCCTGTGGATATTCTATGGTTAATGAAATATTTTTAAAAATAATTTTGAAAATAAGTAATTGACAAAAGAATTCTGCATCCATTACTTTACTGTCTTATCTGTTAACAGAATAACAAAATGGCCACTCAGCCCCTTCTGTGTTAGCGACTGCACCAAGCTGTCTTTTCTCAATTGCTAGTGGCAGAACTAGCATTTGACTCGAGGTTTTGTGGATATGAAGCCCATGTCTTTAGACATGATATGCAAAGCCTGCTTCAAGCCCATCTAACTGCCACACCCATTACATGCTGTAGCTCAGGCTCGCTCACCAGCAGTGCTTCATCTTGTGCGTGCCCAACCGTTCCATCATGGACTCGGGGTCTGGAGAGAAAACTAAGCCTGTGCTCAGGACTTTAGCTATTGCCCTTGCTGTTATGTACCTATAGTACCTAGTTGTAACATGTTTGCCCTCCCCCTGTCTTCCCTCATGCATCCTCTTTTCTCTGCATTGTAATAAGTTAAAATATTATTATAGCCATAGAAGTCTACTAGTTGCCTGTCTTTTGGAAGCAAGAGTAACAAACTTTAATTCTGCTTATTTCATTAATATCTCTTGACAGTAATTGGCCATGTTTAAAATCCATATTTTCTTTTATCTATTCATTATGTAATTTATTTTTGACAGTTTCTTTTATGTACCTCTATTCTCCCTTTGTATAGAAAGAATAATAAGAACCTATGATTGATAAAACAGAACAAAAGCTGAACATGTTGGTCAATGGCAGCATACTATTTTCTTTCTTTTAGCTGCCCCCCCTTTAATAGATACACCCCCAGGATGGCTCTGAAGTGGCGGGCAGATCCTTTCTGTTTGTGCACAATAACTCGGATTGGCTTTTGAGTGTTGGGGGTGGGGAACTACGAGTTGAAAACTGGCCTGGCCTGCTTATGCTGGTTGGTGTTATGCTTCCTCCATCCTGCTAAGTTCAAAGAGAGCGTGAGTTTCTGTACTTCAGTGTTTGCCTGCCAGCCACAAGAAAAATAAAGGAAAGCCATTTGAACCGTCTTCAGAGAATGAAATCTAATGCAGATTTTGAACTGGATGCTTGGAATGTCATTGACAGAGAGGTGTACTGGAAAAGGCAGAAGGTTTGAATGTGGAAACCCATGGTTTAAAAGCTCTGGCCCTGCTAAGTCCTAGCAGTGTGGCGTGGGAGCTGGAAGCTCTCTGTCCGTGAGCCTTGACACTAAACAGCAGTGCCCTTATTGCTCACCTGGAATTTTGCTGAGCATGAAATGACGTTCTTTATGAGAATTAGTACTGGGGACACTTGGCATTCTAAATAAGTAATTTTGATAACATCTGTCGTGCAGGGTTGAGCTTCTCAAACCTTTATAGTAGTGGATGGACCAGTGTGAGGTGCAGCTCAATAGACCTGCAGCCTGTTAGGAGCAAACCAGTGCTTAGAAAGGGGACATTGGTTAGAAAACACTGAGTCAGGAAGAAAGAAAGACAAAGCCTCTATATTCTTCTTGAGTAAAGCACATTTTAAAATGATAAAATCACATTAGCTGTGCATAGTAAGTGAGTTTTAATGTGGTTTATGCCACTTCCTTTGTTTTCTTCTGTCCTCCCCTGGAAGTTTCCCCTCCTACTCATCTTGCCTACTGTCCTTCTCCATAAGAATTCCTCTTCTATTTTCAGCCCCTTTTCTTTCTATGCTTGGATTATTTAACACAATGTCTTGACTTTCACTTATTTTCCTGCAAATTAACATATTGGATTTTAATACATAAAACTAATTTGGATAAACTTTTTGATTAAGCAGTTATCATTACTGCTCATTCATTTATTTTCCCTAGGTTTTTATGGTCCCTTAAATGCTTGGTCATAAGGGCACTAGCTCTGTTTAGTTCAGTTTAATGCAAAGTGAGAGAATGAATAATTCAGAGTATGTTAAAATTATGTGGTTCAAGTTGAGGCATGGTGAACCTGCAGAAACAGTAATTTACAGTTAGATGTGTTTTACTCCCTGTGGTACTCTGAGATCATGGGGTTGGCATCATTGCCTCAGTGTGCTGCACTAGAGAGCCTAACAAAGGAGGAGCTGCTTTTCTCTGAGATCTGCGATGTCCTCCTTGAGTGTCCTGAAGCTGCAGCTCTGTCATTGTAGTCCTGAGATAGGAGCGTCTCCAGACAGTCTGTCTAAGGGTTTAGAGGGGAAGGGAAGGAAGATGCAGGGAAGGTGAGTCTGTATCCCCACCGTCATTTCTATCAGGGAAACGGTAGTTTTCTTGAAAGTTTCACCCCAAAACATCAAAGTTTTCTCTTAGAAGAAATGTGGGGATGGCCACTGGGTAGAAACTTGAATTTTCCACAGCTATGACTTGTAGACATGCCTGGCAGGAAATTCTAAAGCAAGATGGTGTACTTTAAGGTGAAGTAATAACCTAAATGACCCTATTTTATTCTTAGAATATTGAAATTGGTTTTTATTGCAAATGCTGAAATAATATATTGCCAAGTTCTGGCAGGATTGGGCTTATGTCCAATTGTAATTTTTAAGTATTGATTGAGCACGTCTTTTTATTTAGCATTATTCTAAAAGTCCGCCAAGCATAGAAACCCTGGGGCAGAAGCAACATTAAGTGTCGAGGTTCTGAACACAGAACTTGGTGCGGGGCTGTCTGTGTTCTGACTCTTTTTTTGTTTGTTTGTTTTGTTTTGTTTTGTTTTTTTGTTTTGTTTTCGAGACAGGGTTTCTCTGTGTAGCCCTGGCTGTCCTGGAACTCCCTCTGTACACCAGGCTGGCCTTGAACTCAGAAATCCGCCTGCCTCTGCCTCCCAAGTGCTGGGATTAAAGGTGTGTGCCACCACTGCCCGGCGTGTTCTGACTCTTAATACTTGTGGACCTGAAGTGTAGAATTGAACCTTACAGATTCTCAGTCTCTTCATAAATAAGGCGTGGACAGCAGTGGTAGTCAGAACCCATGCACTGAAACGGCTAAAGTGCCTGACGTAGAGCCGAAGGGAGCGCGCGTCATCATCATTGTGTCTGAATAATGAATATATTTCGGGTTTGAGTCTGACCAAGTAGGATTCCTTAGAGCTAGAATTCGGGTGTGAGACAATGGCAGCGTGTGAGGCCTGATAATCCTGGGTAGTAAAAACGTAATGTTCTATATCACTCATGTATATCTCTCTGCGATAGCAAAGAATACACAAGTAAGAGTCTATAAACTTGCACATCTAATAAACCTATCCTAGGCATCTCAGCTCCAGTGAAGTACACCCACTGTGCTGATTCTCTTTGATAATTTATTCACAAATACACTTCCAGTTTTTCAAACATGCTTTGGGATAGAAGACAAAACTTATCTAAAACAAAACCATAGAGCTTCAGTTTTCACTGTTTTCACTGTCAGTAAACCATAGAGCTTCAGTTTTCACTGTGTTCTCACTGTCAGTAAACCATAGAGCTTCAGTTTTCACTGTGTTCTCACTGTCAGTAAACCATAGAGCTTCAGTTTTCACTGTGTTCTCACTGTCAGTAAACCATAGAGCTTCAGTTTTCACTGTGTTCTCACT
>CM052712.1:60753436-60814394 GCA_028551405.1 Uromys caudimaculatus | reverse complement strand
AGGGGGGAACAGATTCACAGAGGGGGGGATGGAGGGGGGAGCAGATTCACAGAGGGGGAGATGGAGGGGGGAGCAGATTCACAGAGGAGGAAGATGGAGGGGGGAGCAGACTCACAGAGGAGGGAGAGGGAGGAGGGAACAGATTCACAGAGGGGAAGATGGAGGGGGGAGCAGATTCACAGAGGGGGGGATGGAGGGGGGAGCAGATTCACAGAGGAGGGAGAGGGAGGGGGGAACAGATTCACAGAGGAGGGAGAGGGAGGGGGGAGCAGATTCACAGAGGGGGGGATGGAAGGGGGAGGTCCAGGGCGCCAAGGAAAGCATGCTCAGATATTTGTCTAATAACTAAAAGAAAAATGTTTTAAAGAAAAGAAAAGAAATGGAAAGTAACGCTTTTCTGACAGATAAGCTTTACCATGTTGGAAGTGTTGCAGTCGGCTGTCCCCAGGGAGGGGCTTCTGGGAGATAAAAGTATGTTACACCATTAAGGGGGTACTCAGTCCTCCCTTCTCCTTAGCAGGTCTTCAGATAAACATTTTAGAAAATTAGGCAGTGTGTACACATGTACTTGTGTGTGCATGTGTGTGTACTCCTGCCCAGACAACTGACTGTCCCAGCTCAATTAATTCATAAAAGGAGACAATAGTTCTTAGTGATTGGGAAAGCCTAGAATGACATGTCTTCACCCAGGGATAGAAGCAAAACTTCGATTGTACTTTTTGACTAAGAAAAAGTAGATTCCTTTAGTGGGGTCAACAAAGCCCAGATATTCCTACTTTTCTTCTGGTAATTTAAATCCTAAGGACAAGCTTTTTAGTGTTACCCAGGAAACAGGAGTGGGATCCAGAGTTGAGGGAAAGGGTCCAGCCTCACCAGCTTCTGTGCCCTGGACTGCCAGTCTAGCTCCCTAATTGTAGGAGTGGCACTTTTCTATGAGGACTTTTCTTTCCCCTTACTACTTGGTCAGGCCTCTGACACAGAGGCCCAGCTTTCAGCCTGTTGGCTTTTGACATAACGTCTTTCTTACAGTAATCATGTCTAGCTTTTATTAAAGGGAGCAGTGTACAGCTCTCCTTTCTTCTGGATCAGGTAGAGGCCATTTTAGTCTAATTTGAAGACTGTGTCTGGGAGGGTAGAGAGATCTAAGAAGAGACGTGGAATGGCTGCTTGGTAGGATACACAGAGCACACACTTTATCATTAAAGTGTTTCATTTTATGTTGGCATGTCTGTGGCATCCAAAACAATTACAGTAATAGCATCAATGATTGTCATACATATGTAATAATAATGTAAAAATAGAATCACCAAACAATAACACAAGGACAGAAAATGGGCACACGCTGTTGGAAAAACAGCATTGACAGATAGGCGTGCCCAGTGAAAGCTTACTACAGACCTGGCTATGAAGAAAGAGAGCAATGTCTGTGAGGTGCCATGAGGTGGAGTACAGTCAGTGGGGCATGCCTGCACAGTGCTTCAGAGTTTCAGGGTGTTAACCTAGCAATTCCACACCTATCCACAAGAGCATGGAGGATGTACACACAAAGCTCATACATCAATGTTTCCACAAGAGCATGGAGGATGTACACACAAAGCTCATACATCAATGTATCCACAAGAGCATGGAGGATGTACACACAAAGCTCATACATCAATGTTGTTATTATTAATCACAATAACCTCAAATTAGACATGACCCAGTGCCACCACAATGAATAGTTTAATAAGATGTGTATTCAGACTTCAGTCCTGAAAACAGATGAAGTATGAATATATGCCACCACATGGATGGCCTTTGAAGTGAAAAGCAAGAGACAAGGAGCCACATACTGCATGAGCTGATTTATATTATAGAGACATAAAGATGAATAGTTGCTAGCAGGTAGCAGGGGGACACAGGGACAGTAAGAAAGGAGGGGGAGGAGGAAGTCTGATGGGTCTGTGTCTCTTCAAAGGCTGATGTAAATGTCCTGGAGTTAGACAGTTGTGACTATTGTACATGTTGATGAATATGACAAAAACCACTTGAATTGCAAAGTTTGTGAAGTAGTGAATTTTATTGTGCTAAAGTGCCTTAATTTTTAAAAATCATCTCAGGATAAACAAAACCAAATCAAAAGAGAAAAAAAATACTTAGAAAAGAGAAAACAAAGAAAATAGAAAGTTCAACCCAGAGAACATATGACAATCAATTACCTTGTAGCCCTCAGATATGGCGGCTCTCTCTAGAGCTCTGATTCTCATCTGAGATCTTATTAACAGGCGAGACGCTTAGGAATATGAATTACATCTGACAATTATGTCTTACATACCACACCCCACAGTGTCACACGAAATGCCTGCCGAGCTGCTGCTTCAGATGTGTTCCACACGGGCTTAACTGGTGCTGCACTGTGGGGCTTTGTAAGCAGATCCTAACTTGGAACGATGCACCAGATAATACTTGGGGCTGCAGTGTCACAAGTGTATTTCAACTCTAGGACACGTCTGGAGATTGTTTTTAATCTCAGTGTCTTTGTTTTCAAATGGTTCTTGATGTGATGAAACACATTAGTTATATATTGTTTGTGTTGTTTTAAATACCTCTGTGGGGTAGTTAGCCATATCAGATTAATTTTCTAGTGGCTGATGGGCTGTTTGTATTAAAAACCGGGCAGTGGTGGTGCACGCCTTTAATCCCAGCACTTGGGAGGCAGAGGCAGGCGGATTTCTGAGTTCGAGGCCAATCTGGTCTACAGGGTGAGTTCCAGGACAGCCAGGGCTACACAGAGAAACCCTGTCTCGAAAAAAAAAAAAAAGACACTGCCAGTGTGTGTTCCTCACTGGTGTTTGCTTTCAGCCTTTACAACTAACTGGTTGTTGACATAGCTCCTAATTGCAAAAAGTAGTTCTCAGGGGTTACATAAAGGCTTCCCACACCCCTCCCTGTCATTCTGGGTTATCAATGAAGAATGATGGCCTTCAGGCCATGGAAATGACTCAGCAAATAACAGAACCTGAGCTTGAGCCTGCAGGCCTGAGCTGGAGGAAGGAGCTGGCTGCTCCTCTGACCTCCATGCATAGCTGCTGTACATAAAAAAAAATGTAAATTCATGATGCCTTCCTTCATTTTGTTAAGCAGGAAGAGAAAGGCCTGTTGGTATGGCTCAGCTGCAATTCAAGGTCAAAGGAACCTTAATCAGGCCATTCAAAATCCTGTTTCTGCTGGTTATGGTCTCACAGACATGTAGTTCCAGCACTTAATGACCAGAGGATTTGGCATTCAGGGCTGACCTGGGTGGCATAAGAAACTATCTGAGAGAGAGAGAGAGAAGGAGGGAGGGAGGGAGGATGAATATTTGTTAGTGTGTTTCTGCATTTAATTTTTATCAGAAATGTTTAATTTTTATTGATATAACATTGTAATAATATTAAAATAGCCTATAATGTTTTGCCCATGACTTTCTTTAAGACACTTAAACCAGAAAATCTTAAGTTCTTGGCTAAAAACTAGGATTATATTATAAATCATCATTTTCAAAACATTTGTTTTACCCTCAAATACAGACTGAACATTGTTACAAATGTCATGCTTCTTAAAATTCTAAAGATGTCATGAAAACTCAGCAAACATATGAAGAAGCAATTTTTGAGAGGATTAGAGAGGAAAGCGACATTTTCCTTCTTGGAGCACCTGGTGTGTGTGATGATGGCCTTCCCAGGGCACAGCTTCATTGTATTATCTTTAAAGGAGCATGCTGACCCTTCCATCTGTCCAACTGGTCCCATGTGGAGAAAGAATTTCCTCGTGTACGTGCTGAGGTATATACTCAGGCACACAAGTCTTCTATATAGCATAGAAGGGCCATGCGGCCATCACACACTCCCTAGGGTTTTTATACTCAGTGATTTATAATAGGGAGAACAGTTCTCATTTCTCCCCAGTCCTCTGATTTGAATTTGCATTAGTCCAAGTGGGAAAGCACAATGCAAACACAGCATAGGCGGCCAGGAGGAACCATAGAACAATAATTACTGATTTGGATTATTATCATTAAAAACATTGAAAAGATTTCAAGACAGTATGTTGATGGTGTATATGAAAGATTCATCACATACTATTTCTCTAATGAAACAGAAGCGAGCTCACTGAGGCATCTGTAAACATGCTGCTCTCACACAGTGGGTCTGGCTCATAACTTGTGAGCATGAAGGGTGTGCCTGCAGCACTGAATGCACTCCTGTGGGGTGGGTGCTGTATCAGCAGCTTCCCAAGTGCAATGTAAGAAGGAGCCGCATTCTCTGGCTTCTGTAACTTTCCATTTTAGGACGGCACTAGCAAGGCACTAGGATGACCACATGAATTGGACAATCTCTCATTCATTGCCGCCTTTCCAGGGCCAGCCTCAAAGGCAGCAATAAACTCTAGTGATACATTTACCCCCACCCCAGGATAGGACATGTAGAGTAGTTGCAGGACATCCCATGAAACCCCATTTCAGAGCTGAAAGAATGTTGTGTTCTTCTTTAGAATGAAGGATGCCTAGAGAAGTGCCCAAACATTACTTGAATGTGTCTGTATGAGGTTGTTTTCAGATTCAATTTTAGATACATTTCAAAAACCATAATTACCCTAATAGAGGCAGACTTCCACCAAGGCATCAAGGCATCTAAATAGAACAACATTGCTTTCTAAGGTGGATGTTCCAGCTCCTGATTCTTTTTGTAAGGATTTTTTTACATGCATATATATTTATTTACACACACACACACACACACACACACACACACACACACGCACACACACACACACACAGTTCTTTTTCTTTGGAGAACTGAAATACACTATGTGAGTATGATTAAAAGACAGGTAATAGCCATTTGACAGATAAATGTGTGCTTTAATTTGACTATGAGTGCAACATCGTACATAACCCTGTGGATACTGACATCAGATTCCATGGGCTCATGTCCTCACTGCTCATTAGTTGTGTGCCCTCGGGCAAATTGGTTAACCTTCCTGTGCTTGAGCTCTTTATCTGTTGTTTGAAGCTAGCATTGAACCTAATTTTAGCATTATTCTCATAAGTGACATTTTATACATGAACCACTTAGAACATTAGCAGTGCATAGAATAAGCAAGCAAGTGAATAATTCATGGTTTGTTATAGAACATAGCCCCTTTAATTTAGACTCTGTTGTTTAGGAGAGCCTATGACACACAAAAATGGCAATTCTGAGAATACTTTTCACCCAAATAAAAAAGAATTTAGTAACTTTAAAAATTATGAACTGTCAGTCAAAATGAACTTAGAATTGGACTTTGCTCCAAATTATTAATTAATTAATTATAGTGGTTCCTTCTCCGCTTTTAAAACTAAAATAGGTTTCTGATCAATGAATGTATTTCTTCTGAATTATTTGCTATAAAAAAAGGACAAATGATGGGCTCAGTGGGTAAGAGTGCTTGTTGTGCCAATCCAGCCTCAGAGCCCATGGTAGAAGGACTGATCCCCAGAGCTACCCTGTGACCCCCAACACGCATCCATTCATGCACATCTGCACTCGCGTATGTCATATACACAGACATATGTAAACATACACACAGCCTGTAATACGCACTAACAGAAGAATAAGCAAACAAAAGGACAAATTTAGCTTAGAAGCAGCTCAGTGGAGTAGAGTTTTGGGTTTGGAGAGTTATAGTCCTTGTTTGAAAGTCAGTCTGTTATTTACTGATTTCTGATCTCAGGCAGGTAGTTACTTCTTCTGAGCCTCCTGCATTGCGGTGTGTAACATGATACTAAAACAGCAGCTGACCTGTCACAGTAGAAAGCAAATGATGACATTCCCAACGGACCCTTGTCATTGAACAATGCTACTTCCTATTGACTGTGGAACAGATTTAGAAGATCAGCAAGGCTGCGAGAAGGATGCCTGGTGGATGTCTGCGGGGGATGAGGTTATTTTGGCTCACGTCTCCATAGATTGCAGGCCAGCCTTAGTGAATCCATTGCCTTGGGCCTTGGTTGGGGAAAAATAGCTCAGCAACAGGGGCCGTGACAGAGGCTAGGCTCTTATAACAGCTGGGAAACGGGGAAGGGCCAGTGGCAGGGTGTGTCATACAGCCGACTACTTATTCCTCCAACCAGACTCCACCCCTGCCTTCCATCTCCTCCCAACAAGACTGCCATATTATGGATGTAGCAGAGGGTTAATGCACCCATTAGATCAGAGCCTTTAAAACCATTCAGTCCTCAGAAGACCATCAGCTGACAACCACGTCCCTACCAAATGAGTCCTTTTGATGGATACTTTATGTCCAAACCACAACACACTGGTGTTATGATGCTTTTAAATATGCTAAAACTTAAGAGCAATCACAGCATACCAAGTTCTCATGTAAAATAGACTAAAAGTAAGATGATTCATTGCAAAGAAAAGCCACACACATTTTTGATATACAAGCCGACAAACTAGGAACAACCTTCTGTGTCTTTTGTGTAAGTTATCATTTCATTGTTTTTAATTTGGGGGACTGGCCAAGATGACTCTAACTGTTTATTCATATTTAGGAAGAAATATCCGTGAGTCCAGAAAAGACAGAATAGCTTGTAATGCTGTGGAGACAGTTGAGTGCCTGTCAAAGTAGGGCATTACTGAGCTTTCCCGGGATTTGTTGGGAAAGCTCATAGATAGGAGAAGTAAAACCTATGTTCTGAAAGAGCAAGGTGAGCTGTCTAACACATCCAAACACTTATAGAATCATTAATAAAGTCTGGAGAACACTGACCCCGTGCTGAAACAGCTGCATGTAGAAAACTATTACTGCTTTGTTGCTATGTTTCCTGACATACTGAGATTTTGAAATTAAACATGGTCACACTTAGGTGGAATATGTATGTATGTATGTGTGTATATATGTATGTATGTGTGTGTGCATGCATGTGTGTGTGCATCTATAAGCATGTGTGTATATATGTATGTATTCATACTCTTAAAGCTTGATTCTCTCAGAAGAGCAAAGTCCTCCTTAAAGGAAGAAACAAGTCAGTTCTACGGTGATGCACCATCCAGCTAAGCTACATAGCTAGAATTTTTTCAGCAGACTTTGATCAGGATACAGGGTGACTTCTGGTGCTTAAATTAAATTAGTGGTGCTCTGCACCACTCCTGGATGGCGAGATAATTTATTTTCCAAAATTGAAAGAGAGAGAAAGAGAGAGAGAGAGAGAGAGAGAGAGAGAGAGAGAGAGAGAGAGAGAGAGAGGAGGAAGAGGGAGGGAGGGAGGGGAAGGATAAGGAAAGAAGAAGGCAGATGGGAAAAGTGCTGGGCAGATCCACATGCGGCCAGACACCTCCCACCCCCTCTGGGCAGGTATAGAAAGAAAACGCTGCCGAGAAGTGTCCCCCCTCCCCCATCACCATTTAAAGGCCCAGTGAGTGTGACAGAAAGTCGTATTTAAATGTTCAGTGCTACCAGGTCTTTTTTTCCTCACAGCCTTTTAAATTTCTTCTTCTGCCACCGATTGGTTAACCCAGCACATTTTCCTCTTCACATGTCACTAGCACCTCTGTGCCTGACAGCTCTGAGGACACAAGGCCAGGCAGATATCAGCACGCCTGCTTAGCCCAGCAGTGGCTTGGGAACAAATCAGACAAGAGCCAGGGAGCAGAGACTTTTCATAAATAACGGTGTGTTATTGTCAGCAGTTTTGGCCCTCGAAGGATGGCAACTTGTTTCCATACAGATGGGTCAACTCTTGCCTGCCATTCTGTCTTTTGAACTTCCTGTTCAAGGGTATGGTTTTCATCAACTTTCATGATTTAGAGAACACCTACTTTATAAGATAGGATTTTTTTTTCAGCCAAAAGAAAATAACTAAAGGTTTTGTATATAAAAGGTTTCTTAGAAAAGACTAACGGGGTTGAGTAACCAGCCAGACATCCAAGTACAAAGCTGTAACTGGGATAGGTGCTTTCTCGTGTAATGCATGGGTATTTAGACTGAGGAGAGCAGTGTTTTCCTCATCTAGTGTCACTAGGAAACTACATCCTTAGCTGGATAGCAGCTTCTCTTGTAGTTTTGGATACAATCCCTGCACATAGATGTCATTTTGCCCACTTAATGTCTACAAATCTTTTGGCAAAAAAAGTAAAGTCAGCTACCTTTTTTTTTTGTTGTTTTTGAAATTTTTTTATTTAATACTTTATTTACATTTCAAATGTTTTCCCCTTTCCAGGTCTCCCCTTTGGAAACCCCCTATCCCATTCCCACCCCCACCCCCGCCTCTATGAGGGTGCTCCCCCACCCACCCACCCACTCCCATCTTAACTCCCTGACATTACTGGGGCATCTAACACTCTCAGACCCAAGGACCTCTCCTCCCACTGATGGTCAACAAGGCCCTCCTTAGCCACATGTGTGGCCAGTACCATGGGCCCCTCCATATGCATTCTTTGGTTGGTGGTCCAGTCTTTGTGAGCACCAGGGGGGCCTGACCAGTTGACACTGTTGCTCTCTCCCCATGGGGCTGCAAACTCCCTCAGTTCCTTCAGTCCCTTCTTCAATCCTCTATCTGGGACCCCACACTCAATCCAATAGTTGCTGTGAATTGAATCATGGGTGTTCCGAACTTTTGGGCTAATATCCACTTATCAGTGAGTACATACCATGTTTGTTCTTTTGTGACTGACTTACCTCACTCAGGATGATATTTTCAAGTTCCATCCATTTGCCTGCAAATTTCATGAAGTCATTGTTTTTAATAGCTAAGTAGTATTCTAGTGTGTAAATGTACTACATTTTCTGTATCCATTCCTCTGTTGAGTGATATCTGGTTTTTTTCCAGCTTCTGGCTATTATAAATATGGCTGCTATGAACAAAGTGGAGCATGTGTCCTTATTATATGTTAGAGCATCTTCTGGGTATATGCCCAGGAGTGGTATAGCTGGGTCCTCAGGTAGTATCATGTCCAATTTTCTGAGAGTCTGCCAAACTGATTTCCAGAGTGGTTGTACCAGCCTGCAATCCCACCAACAATGGAGGAGTGTTCCTCTTTCTCCACATCCTCGCCAGCATCTGCTGTCACCTTAAGTTTTGGTCTTAGCCATTCTGACTGGTGTGAGGTGGAATCTCAGAGTTGTTTTGATTTGCATTTCCCTGATGACTAAGGATGTTGAACATTTCTTTAGGTGCTTCTCAGTCATTCGAGTTTCCTCAGTTGAGAATTCTCTGTTTAGCTTTGTTCCCCATTTTTTGATAGGGTTATCTGGAGTCTAACTTCTCGAGCTCCTTGTATATATTGGATATTAGTCCTCTATCGGATGGACGTAGGATTGGTAAAGGTCTTTTCCCAATCTGTTGGTTGCCATTTTGCCCTATTGAGTGTCCTTTGCCTTACAGAAGCTTTGCAATTTCATGAGGTCCCATTTGTCGATTCTTGATCTTAGAGCATAAGCCATTGGTGTTCTGTTCAGGAACTTTCTCCCTGTGCCCACGTGTTCAAGAGTTTTTCCCACTTTCTCTTCTATTAGATTCAGTGTATCTGCTTTTATGTGGAGGTCCTTGATCCACTTGGACTTGAACTTTGTACAGGGAGATAGGAATGGATCAATTTGCATTCTTCTCCATGTTGATTGCCAGTCAAGCCAGCACTATTTGTTGAAAATGTTGTCTTGTTTCCACTGGATGGTTTTAGCTCCTTTGTCAAAGATCAAGTGACCATAGGTGTGTGGGTTCATTTCTGGGTCTTCAATTCTATTCCATTGATCTACCTGCCTGTCACTGTACCAATACCATGCAGTTTTTATCACTACTGCTCTGTAGTACAGCTTGAGGTCAGGAACCATCAGCTACCTTTTTAGCACCTTGATCTTATTTACAAATGTAGCCCTTGGGATGATCTGAGTTTGGGATGCTTGTCTGCTAACTTCATTCAAGACTCTTTACTGTGGAATACAAAGTGTGGGATAAATTAAATTAAATTACAGGGACTCAATCAACCTTGTTAGACCCCTGAAGTTGTCTTTCTTTATCCAAGAAAAATTAGTAATTTCAAATGTTCATAGCCTTATAGTGAGGAAACTAATACTTGTATTTCAAGGTTTATACAGATTTGAAATTCCCCCTAATGTGAAAAACTAAAGAAAGCAATGGATGGGAATACTACTGCAGAAGCCTGATACCAATAGTGTTTGATTGGTGGTTTTGTTTTTTCGACCTCTGTGTAGCCCTGGCTGTCCTGGAGCTCACTCTATTGACCAGGCTGGCCTTGAACTCATAGAGATCCGCCTGTCTCTGCCTCCGGAGTGCTGGGATTAAAGACATGGCCACCACTGCCCACCCCACCGTTTGTTTTCTCTTCATGCGGTTTAATGCACTATAATGATTCATACCCAGTAGTAACATTTGGTATTTAAATTATTTCACTGCTCTTGAGTTTTATATAGCTGACATTTTCAGTTACAAAGTTACTATGAGATCATTAAATATAATATTTAATCATTGCCCCTTGATCCCGTTTCCCAAATGTCCAGTGTTTCTGCAAGAATCAGTATATCCTTGTGTGCTTTTCCCTGTTATCATCTGAATATTAACATGCACAGATTTTGGTATTTTATTTTATTTTCAAAGTTTGTGTTATTCGTTTATCACATACCTGTGCACCTAATCAAGGTCATTTTCTAACAAATCGGCATAACTCTAGCTCATTCTTAAAAGAAGCTACATTATTTTATTTTGATAAAATTATTTTTATTGTGAGATATAATATTCTAATACATGTGTGCACTGCAACTTCTGCATCTAACCCTCCCATCCCCAATAAAACGAATTCAGGGCAAAAATAACGGCAGTAAGTCTTATTGTCTATATATTGATAACAGGTTTCTGTTATCTCTCAGTGGCTTATGCTAGCACAGAGACTTTTCTTTCAAGTAACAGTTCAGGCAATTCAAAGTTTGCATGTTTTATATGTTTATTGCTCTTTTCCTGGCATGTCACATCCATCCTCTTGGGCTAGAATATCTCACATCCAAACCAATGGGGAGGGTCTGCTCCAGCAGGTGCAGGGTAAGCCCGATAACATAGCCAGAAGTTACAAACATGGCCTTCACTCTCCTATATCCCCATGTCCTAGAAATGACATTCAAATTATTTCTAGTTGTTCTTCCTCACTACAAATTATGCTATATTAACGTTTGTGCACTATTGTTTCTTTAGGCTAGGTCCCCAAGTGGATTGTTACATACAGGCATTTAAAGCCCTGTGAGGTTTGATCTCATAGTTGGATTCATTTTTGAGTTGATAAAGACCTTTAGCTACTGTCTCAGTTCCTTCCCTGCTTCTGTGAAAACACACCCTGACACGAGCAACTGAAGGGAGGAAGGGCTTAGTTCCGCCCACAGTTCGGGCTCTTGTATGAGATGTGTTTGTGGTCTGTCTTGCATGTTGGGGTTCTTTTTAAATAGAGCATACTCGTGCATGTGCTACAGTTTACAGGAAATGAGAAGAACACGAAATTTCAATTATATTTTTCACTCATTTTTTTTTTCTTTTGGACATGAGGTATACTTTAAGCTTCAAGGTTTTATTTGTTTATATTTAAATCAACAAGCAGATAGAGTTAAAAGCAGTATTTATTATATAGGTGATTGTGAAGACCACAAAACCTAATAGACCTAAAACTTAATTGTAGAGTATAAACATTAAGTCCTTATTATATCATCTATATTTCTAATGGGATCCTGTAAATTTGAGATCTAGAAACACCTCTGCCTGTGAATGAAATGCTAACTTAGGTCAGTCAGTACTGGGTTCAGCTATGAGGACAGAACAGCTGTATAGCTGTGGCTTCACAAATTTGAGTTCACTGCCCCCTTGAGCATTTAGGTGCCAGAGAGAAGACGTCCAGGACAAGTAAGGCGGTTCTTTAGTTACTCGGGGTCCTGGCGCCTTCTTTCTCATTTTGTTTTATAGGGCTTCCTTCTCATATTGCAGTTTCCTGTCTATATGCATCTCACCAATAAAGGTGAACGAGAGGAAGGAATAGAAGGCCATGCCACCTACCTTTGAGAATATGGCCCCATTAAAGATCATCTTGAGAAGTCAAATGAGTCAGAACCAGAAACACTAATATTGTCAGTCTCACATGTAGAAGGGATATAGATTCACAAACAAGCATGAATGTAAACAAGGGATTACCATGATGAGGAAGGGACCAGATGGAGTTCGGGGAAGGGTCAGGAGAAGATAGCGTGGTGGGTGAGGCAGGTGTGAGGCAGCTGACGCGTCTGTGGGCCATGCCAGCACAGTGAGACAGGATGACAGCAGACAGACACACATACTGACTGGTAATCAGTGCCTTCCTCATCAGTTTCTGCTCCAGGAAGCAACACAATCCAGCTTCACCATCACAGTCTTCATGGGCACACTGGGTCTGGTGGCGGGCAGCCCTGCTTCCTGTGTGGAACTGGAGCTGTATGGAGCTGATGACAAGTTCTACCACTACTCGTATCCAGACACGCTGCTGGGAGTGTACCATATATGATGGCTTCTATATCCTTGTCATGGACCAGCAGCCAGGCCTGGAGCATATGACGACATGTCTAAGGTAGAGAAATAAGAGATAGCACAAGAGGCCTGTGACCCAGGCAAAAAGTCCACTCCTTCATGAAAGCGGGATTCTAGGCCCCTACAACACAGAGCAGTAGGCATAGCAAGAGACCAAGGCTACCCAGAGCCTCAAAGGGAAGGCTCCAGTCAGTGCCATTTCTGAGTACAGCTGCTGGGAGCTATGGACACCTGGTCAGTCTCCTCACCAGGGTACTGTTAGGAATAAGGGATTCATGGATTTCAATCCAACCTACTGGATTGTTCTTTCCTCCAGTGAGCAGTTAAGGAAACTGATGGCCTTGCAAACGCTAATTACTACTTTGAATACCAGGCCAAGTACAGTGTCTTTTTCAGTTGCAACTGTGGAGAATTTCCTGTGGAGGACTGTGGTGGGTGGGATACGAAAGAAGAAGGGTGCTTTTCTTCTCCAGCCTTGTTGTAGCCCCTCACTGAGCCTGAACACCTGTGGCCTTCTTCCTCTGATCCCATTTTAATTTTATTCACCCTTGAGATTTATGAATTAAATTAATAAGATGATGATGAAGAAAAAATGTTATGAAAGTGCATTGTATGCATGTATGAAATCAACACAGTGAAACATTATTTTTTACAGGTCATGTACTCTAATTTTAAAACAATCCTGGAGGTTGAATATGGTACTTTTATTTTTTGTCCTATTGACCACAATTTGCTTGCATGACTTATGTAGCTAAAAGAATAAAATATGTAGTCTTTATTCTGAGCATTTAGTAATTAAACAAGAAGGGAGAATGCTTAAAGGAAAGATCTTAATTTGTCTGCAGTAATATGGGCAAGTGTTTTGTATAAAGAAAGAGTCTGCAGCTGTCATCAGAGTCTCAGAGACATATAAGGTATAAAGATTTAAAAAGCATCTCACCGTTCCAAAGCTTGTTGTTGTTGTTGTTGTTATGGAAACCTATAGATTACACGTAACTTTCTAGTCATTCTTATCTGTGTTGTGAACATATGACTAGCCAGATTAGGTGCTGTCATTTGATAGTGACTCTTGACACATCAGAAACCAATAGGCTCTTTTTCATGTGCTCTCCTTATGATGGAGAAAGGTTCTCAAACAAGCTAGTTTACACCCCATTCTTTTATCATTTTAGATACTAATCAAGATTCATTTTGAGAATTAATTGCCTTTTGCTTTTCATAATTTAATTTCTAATTAACAAAGTTGAGTAAACAGAAGTTTACTAGTAAATTCTTAGTTTAATTCAATTTTTGCTGTTAATGTTTTTTGCTTTGTACAAATCATCTGAGCCTTTTATTTTCACATTTTAAGTAACACATGTTGAGCAACACATAAAATGTCAACAATTATTTAATTGGGTTTGAAAGTAAACAACTGATAAGCCAGCTCTAAGGAAGCAGACTGTTCTGTAGACGGTTTAATGGTTCCTTTCTGTTTTTATTGTGTGTACTCTCTGTGCTTATTTTGAACTTTATAGCTGTAAATGGTTAGGTTATTTAATTAATGTCTACTAAAAAGTCTCCCTCTTTCAAAAGAAGCCACATGTCAGCATTGAAACACATCATTCCAATGGTCTTACTAATTCAATGTCAAAGTGAAATTATGTCAGGACATTAAAAATATTAAAAAAAAATACTCAATTATCTAGCTGTAAAAACACTATGAATCAACATAAAGATATATATGTATATTTGTCAAACTCTAAGCTTGCCCAATGTTTCTACAAATATTTATGTACCAGGGAGAAGATAATCCTCAATACTATACATCACCTATGAAACCATTTACTACCACTTGCCTTTGGACTATGGGAGCAATGGATTTTTTTTTTCTTTTTTAACTTTTGAGAGTTTCTTTTCTATAGTCCATGGGTTTTTATAGTATTGTTTCATTAGTTCTATTGCTAGGAGACAGAGCGAAGGGCAAGGTGTGGAATATGACTACCAGTGAACTATTTTCATTTTGGAGAAAAATTAAATTACCAGAAAATTAATTAGCAGAGCAACAACCCCCAGCCCTGCCCCAGCTCTGGTCTGTAAATATCAGCACTTAGCGGGGGGGGGGGGGGGGGGAAGGGGGGTTGTGCCTCAGGACGGGTTACTGTGACTCTAAAGCAGAGCATCTGAGAGACGTGACTGATAGATGTGTGCACCCTTGCTTCGCCTATGGTGGGCTGAGTTACTGTAAAATGTGAAAATAAATCGATTTGGGCTGAGAAGACTGTCCTTCCCGCCAGAGCGGAGGAGTCAGTGTTAATAAGGATGTATGTGTCACTTATCCTTAGGTGTGAGATCAGCAGATGACGGCTGGGCAGATCAGTAAAGCTTCTGTGCTCTGTGAAAGCAGAATAAACTGGCTATTTTAGCCCAAGCCTGGGCATTCTCTTTTGCTGGATTCCCTGTGAATCTTTCATCTGAATCTGAGTCTTAAAAATAAAGCCACTTTCTATGCTTCTCTGTGCCTGCTGAGAACCCTGCCAAAGCTTTCTATGAGGTATCTGTGGATTTACCCTGGGAGAACATTACATAGTGTCCCTGACTTCCTGTTCTAAATGACCCACTCCAATGACACACTGTAATACTACTCAAGGTAGGAGAATGAGCTGCCAAAATCTATTTATCACTTTGCTGCCCTTGGACCATACACATCCGTCCACAGTTAAACAAGGGTCACAGGCAGAGCTGTTCTCTCCCTCCTCAGCAACACTAGGATCCTGTGTGAAGATTAAGATCAATTATCTAGTGTTTTGCTGCCTTCATTTTCCCACCCTACAAAGTACCATTCTTTAACGATATGTTAAAGAATAAATTGGGGAAAAGATAACTTGCAATTTCACAAACAAATATTGGTTGTCCAAAAATAAGAGATACTGATTAAATAGATTGTAGTTTTCCATGAATGGGATATTATTCTAGCCCAGTAAGCAGCTGTGCAGAATATTTGATAAAGTGCACAGTTGGCTAGGGTATTTCATTATTTGGATCCTTTTCAACTGTTTAATTGTTTCCAAAATAGTATATATACTATATATTTCAGATTTGTTTTTAATGTAAAATATATATACAAAGGAAAAATATTGAAAGTATACTCCAACACACTTTTTTTAGTCAACTTTCAATTACATGTGAATTTAGCATCTTTTTCTCTCTCTTTCATCAGTATTTATTACGTTTTTCTACTATTGAGAAAATGAAAATTGAAATCATTTAAAATAATTAATGTTGAAGCTTCACTAAGCCAGAAGATTTTCCAGTTGATTGGAAGTGAAGGGAATGGACTTCAGGGCACTTTCTTCTAGAGTTATATTTGTACCTTTTAGAGGATGCTGTGCTGCTCATGGGGGAGCTGACTTTATGCCTAAACCAGATCTAAAAGTGGTGTATGGAAGTTTCTAGAAGGCCTTTATATGCACGTGCACAGCTTAGCCGGGGTTTTGTTTTCTCTGTATTGGGAGAAACATGGCGCTCTTGAGCTTCAACAAGCCACAGAAGCAGTGCTTGTGTGCAGACACCCTGGCTGTCATCTAGAGAGAGGTACTCACTGAATACTATGAAAACTGTTGTCATTCAGTGTTCCGCTTCTGGCTGGCTCCTCTATGCCTCTTGACCAGCCTCACCCTCTCCTGAGCAGAATCCAGACAGAGTGCCTCAGTGCCTGTGTTGGTGTGGACCCCGGTTCTCAGAGACTTCCCTGTGTTCCATGCACATGCTCGTTCTGAAAGGCTGCCACGGGAGCACGATGAGCGCCTTTCTGATTATGCCTCTGCCCACAGAGGGCCCTTCCTGGAAGGTGATAGAAATCCTGACCACATTGTCCCTAAGCAAGATGTGCAGTCCAGGATGAGGAAGCATGTATGAGGTAAGTGCAGGAACTCTGGGCCAACGCGGCAAGCCTGTGGGCTTCGTGCCACACTCCATGCCTCAGTCCACTCAGGTCCCTGCAGCAAGAGGAGACGAGAGCTTAAGATCGCAGCAAGATGGATGGATTGTATCCCACCTCATTGTGCTTGGCCTAGTGTAGAATTCTAACCATTATTATTGTCTAGTAGTGGCCAGTAACCAGTTAACTAGGTAACTATCATTACTCAGTCTTACTGGGTTTCTCTTTTCTCATTCCCTAAACATAAGTTAGATGTTTGCCTAGCTTTGCTCTCAGATCAGGAACTATAATGATAGGAACAGACACTCATGAGTCCTCAGAGATTTACAATCTAACGGGAGAGAACTGATCAAATAACGACACATAATAATATAAAATTGCAGCTGTGACAAGTGCTGTGTGGGAAACATACACAAACAATAGCGAGAGATTTCCTAGGAAATGACGCTTGGATTAAGCCCCAAGGGACAGTTTGGCATGGACTGGAAGAACAAAAGCTTTTCCAGGCAGAAGGAACAGCATGTGCCATAGCTCTGCCTGATACTGATGCTTGGATGAGTGCTCTAAGTCATCACTGTTAACCTTCAGTGTTTAAGATTGCACTCTCTGAAACCCCACGGGACACACCCAGGTAGAAGGGAATATTCTTGTGGGCCTATTACATTTACTTTCTGTGTTTTCCCCCACTGGCTGTAAGATTTGTTTTTACAGCTGTACTTTTTGGTACAGAATTTGAACGTGTATCATAAAGCAATCACAAGGAAAGAGCGCACGCAGTGGATGCTCTGATGGTGTTTACTAAATGCACACGGTCACTCAACAGTTATTTCATCACCGTGATAACTGTAAAGTAAGGACAAAAGGTCAAACACTTGAATTTAGACTGTCTTAATGACATGTTCTTATATGCCTTTTAATTTTGCTCAAGGTCCCGGCTTTGATCTTTAGATATACAGCCCACAGGATTGGGTCTTGCCCACAGTTGTTTTCTTTGTAACTTTTTGATAAGGTAAAGAGTTTGTCAAGCGCTGTTTTGAATGCTTGAACTTGGAGTACTTCAAAGACAATTAGTCCTGGTCAGAGCTCTCATCTGTGATTATTTTCATGGTGAAATGGTAGTATTAAATCTCCTGATGTTAAGGGAATGATTTTACATCAAAGCACAGTTCCAGAATTTTCTGTCTGGTCTTGCCACGAGCTCATGTTCCTTTAAGTTTCATTCTTATGCATTCAGTGAGTCCAGTGGCAAGAGAGTGGATGGAAAACAGATGGTGCTGCTAGTCAGGGACTAAGTTACTTATTTTCTTTTAAAATTTAACTTATTGATCATATTTATTTCTCCATGATATAGAATCATGCTGTGCATGCATGGAAATTGTTGAAAAATGATAAATGATAGTTGTCAGTCTAGGGGCAATAGGAGGCATTGTGTGTATTTAACTTTTAAGTTAAAAAAGAAACCAAGCTTTTACTTTGATATAGTGTGAAAACAGATACCAAAATATAAAGATAGTTATTATGATTTTTAATATAAAACTTTTGTGCAATAGAATAGTAATGCATGTTCAATAATGTTGACATAAAAGATACTATGACATACTTTGAAGTATGATATTGTTAATGTAAAAACAGAGTGGTATTTGTCCTTAAAAAATGACTGTAGCTTAAGAAACAGTAAATGCTATCAATGAAGCAGACTATTATTGACAGGTTACTATGGCAGCCTCAGCAGGATTGCAGAGATCCATGCTTTCTCCCGGTTGGACATCTTTCTTAGTATTTGTATTCTGACTGTTTCTTCAACAGAAGTATTCATTTTCTTTCTAGATTTCTCCCCAAATTTATACCATTTTGTATCTGCATCCTCTTCCCAGGTCATTTCCCTGGTCTATGACTTTGAAGTAATTTGCATGTGGTAGAAATACCCTGCACTTACTGTTTCCTGTGCTCACCACTCTAGTGACCTGTGACTGCTGCTAGGTAAATGCCCACCATTTTTGTAACAATTTTCTATTGAGATGAACTCCTGTTTAAGGTACCCCTGGCATTCTTGAGGTCATTTCTGCATTTTTAACAGTTAAAGTTGTCATTATGCCCTTTTGGAAAAAGCTAACTGGCTTCTTTTTTTTTTCTAAAACCAATTATGTTTTTCTATAAATTAGCCTCTAGAATTACACTATTGGGAAATTAGCAATGTCCCAAAAGAAAATACTAAGAGCAATGCTATTGTCAGTTGTGAGTGATTGAGTCCCTCTGTGTGCCAGGGCTTGTCTGAGTCCTGTGTGCCAGGCTCATCTGAATCCTTTCTGTGAGTTAGCCCCATGAGCCTCTGAAACCAATGGCTTCATATATGCCTGTGTTGTCAAATAAGGAAATGCAAGTCAGTAAAGAATATGTTAGTAGGTGGATGATATGTTTTGAGTGAGGCAGTCATCTTACATTTATTATGCTGTTTCCGTATCACTGTGTATCTATAATTCTGTCAGTTCCACGTAATAACACCAGCTTTATTACAAAAGAGACTAAACTGCAGGAAGCTACATACAATTGAATTGCAAGTATGATTTGGCTCTCTTTCACTTGAAGTAAAAATATATTAATTTTCTGTCTGCCGCTAAGAATTTATAGTTATATCCCAATATTATGTATATGTCAGGCTACTACATTCAAGACAGGTCCTTTCTCCCCAGTTAAACCTCCTTCCAGCCACTTTCGGGGTGTGTCTTCTAAGTGATTTTAAATCTGTTCCAGGAGACAGGGAAGATTAACTGTCACAACACTTAGACAAAACCACCCGTGATTCTTTGTTTGCTTCTCTGGTGACAAGGATCTGAGTTTTAGAAGAAATGCAAAGGAAAACGTCCCAGTCAGCTGCTGTCTGTGAGGAAGCAGGAGGGGAGGCCTGCTGGGAGCAGACCTAGAGGTCCCATGGAGGACCATGCTGCTCACTATTGTTACCTCATTACAGTGCTGCCTATCTTGTAAGTGTATTGATAGTGAGATGTGTATTTCAAATCACCAAAAAAGCAACCTGCTCCCTCTCTGGACTAAAGGCTGGTACTAAAGTAACAACATCAGGCCAGCCCCTCTCACTGCTGTTGTACCAACATATATGCTAGTGTTCTGTTTATAAGCTGGAGGAGAAGTGTGTCAGCAGTGGCATTTACATAATGGAAATAGAGGACATATTGCCTTTGTGAGAACTTGATGCAACATACATCCCATGGGGAAAAATCCTTTAAACCTGCTGTCTGATTGCCTAGCCCTGAAGCATTTCACATGGAGAGTGGTATTTTCCAAATGAATAGCTAAAGGCAAGGATAGAAGCAGAACTCTGCCCTATAGGAAGCCACTGTGTAAATGGAACAGAAGGCAGACCCAGACCAGCAGCACTGCTGGCCTCTTTAAAGTCCCCCTGATTGGCCTGCTTCCTCTTCTCATCTGTCCTTCAGTGTCTTCTGCTCTGGCAGGTAGGAGGTAGGGATTCTGAAGGCAGAAAGCACTGGCTGAGTCTTGGTTGTCTATTACATGGTTTGGAGTAGGCCACGTGGTTCCTGGAGTGAGACTGCCAGGGAGCAAATGCTGACTTTTCTACTCAACAGCATTCAGGGGAAGTCTAATTGAAGCTGCGCAGGCCTCACTAGAGCCTCTAGGAATTGTAAGCTTAGTGGGGAGCAAGTGGGGAGCACTGAGAAAGAGGCCTGGCCTGGAGGAAGAGCTCAGTAAATAGTCTACTCATACTGATAATGGCAAAATGCAGCAGTTCAGTTTTGTTTTTCATTAGTATCAGAAGTATAAAATTCAAGAAAAATTGATTTTAAAGAAATTCTTAGTACATTTTAAATAAAAGTTAATACTTTTAACCAAAACTGTAGTACAACACGTTTTCTAACAATAATTACAAGATGAATTCTGAACTCACAGTCTCTTGTGGGTGTTATGATCCAGTACAGTGGCAGTTCTTAACTCAGATGAGGATATGACTTTCTTAAACTCTTGGAAAGAGGCCTCCAGAGGCTTTGGTCTATATAGGGCTTGGCTGCTGTTCTTCATCAATTTGAATTTAGACCTGAGCATAATAAACTCATTGTGTGATAATGCAGCAACCTATCATTGGCTTTAAAAAGCATACATATTTATATCGATTGATGTTTTAAGTTTTTACAAATTCCTTGTATCTCTTACTCCACAGAACACAGGCAGACACTCATCTCCTTTTGACTCAGTGGATAGCAGTGGTGTCACACCTCAGGTATCCAGCCACTGTGTTTATATAAGAGAGTGAGAAGAAACAGGCAAGCAGCCTACAGCTGTGCCTCCCCTGACCAGATGTACGCTTAGGAAACCATGTCATCGTATGAACATCCAAGTGTACTCCACAGCCCTGGGCACTGTGGTCAGCTTCTTCACTTGACATCCATGTACTCAAGCGTCTCAGTAAACATGGGATATATGAAACCACTTCCAATATAACATGGCATACTGTCTCATAGCCATTTTGTTTAAATACATGCTAAAACAATTGAAACTGTGGTATACTTATTTGTTCTTATCATCAGTTCTGATGCCCTGTGCCTTTTAAGCCTGGCAATGCAGTGTGTGTATTTATAGAAGCAGGATTTATATATATATATATATATATATATATATATATATATATATATATATATATATATATATATATATAGGAGCCATGTATTGCATATCACTGGGCAAACCCTGCTTCAGTCTCAGGAGGACACCTCTGTGTTTGTTCATGTAAACCTCATGGACATCATGACACATACTCATATTTTGATCCTGTGTCAAAGGCCTGTATAATCCCAGCCTTTTCCCAGTGGTGACTTTCTGAGTAATATGGAGTATAATACTTGTTTTTCCTTAGAGGAAGTGAAATTAATAAAGTTTCTTGTTTCTTAGCACCTTGAACCTAATCCTACAATTTGTCTTCTCCCCTCCCCCTATTTCCTTTCTATTCTTCATTCATTCCACAGACAATGAGCAGGCGTATTATCTGGGTACCATGGAAAATACTTTTCCTCATGTGAGAGTGTGATGGTCTTGATGAAAATGTTCCCATTGGCTCATGAATTTGAGTGCTTGGTCTCCAGTTGGTGGTGCTGTTTGGAACAGTGTGGGTGTGGCCTTGCTGGAGGAAGCAGGGTATCCCTGAGGGGCTTTGGGGTTTCAAAGCCTCATCCATTTCTAGGGTTCTCTCTGCTTTGGGCTTAGGGGTCAAGCCGTGAGCCCTCAGCATTCTGTTCCGGCTGCCTGCCATACTTGCCTGCTGTGACGGTTGTGGGCTCTTAGGTCTCTAGAGTCAGAAGCCCAAATAATCTTCTAGAATTGCCCTGGTCATGGCATTTTGTCACAGTAACAGAAAAGTAACTAATGCAGAAGAGATCATTTTTCTAAGCCCTAGTGTTTCTATTAGTAAATAAGTTAGAAAATTGGACCAGTGGATCTAAGAATTCTTTCAGTACCAAGATACTATTCCTCCCAATAAAAGTGGGAAAATTATTAATTAAAATGAAAGAAAAAAGCTTTCTGGTGGTTCATGCCTATAATTCCAACATCAAAGAGGCCAAGTTAGTCATCAGGGGGATGTCTGTGAGTCTGAGGCCAACTGTCTACAAAGTGAGACCCTGTCTCCAAAAAGAAAAGGGAGGTAGGAGGGAGGGACAAAGGAAGGAAAGAAGGAAGGCAGGGACGGAGGGCAAATTTAGATCTAATTGTTATAGCTTGTAGATAGTTCCTGTTGCTTGAAATTGCGAGGAGCAAAATGTCTGTTCTGAGAGTTACTGAAGTCTATCTCAGATACCCTTCTGCCAAAGTCAAGGGTCTTGAATGAGCTACATTATACTGAATTTAATTTTGAAATTTGCCTGAAATGGAAGAGGCAGCCTATAGATTATACATTCTCAGCTATGATCAATGAAAGGAAAAGATTTTAATTTTTTGTTCTTTTGTTTGTTTGTTTGTTTGTTTTAGTTTTTCGAGGCAGGGTTTCTCTGTGTAGCCCTGGCTGTCCTGGAACTCACTCTGTAGACCATGCTGGCCTCGAACTCAGAAATTCTGCCTCTGCCTCCCAAGTGCTGGGATTAAAGGTGTGCGCCACCACTGCCCGGCTAGGAAAAGATTTTAACTAAAGGCATTTGCAATACAAAGTTTCTAACCAGGCTACATTAGAGGAACAGATTGTACTGTGGTACACACACACACACACACACACACACACACACACACAGAGGGGTTTTTAATAGAATGGCTCATAGACTATGGTCTGTGTAGTCCAACAATGATTGTTTACCAACAGAGGGTCCAAAAATCCAGTTGTTACAGTCCACAAGGCTGTGTGTCTCGCTGGTCTTCACTATATGACAGAGTCCCAAAGAAGCAGACTCTAATACCAATGAAGGAATGGACTTGCTAAGGAGAGTAAGAACTAGCAGGAAAAGAGAGCAAGCTTCCTTCTCCCATGTCCTTTATATGGACTGCCAGCAGTGTGTCCCAGATTAAAGATGGATCTTCCTACCTCAAAAGGTCTGGATTAAAGGCTTATCTTCCCATCTCACGTGATTTAATTAAGAAATAAATTCCTCACATGTGTACCCAGCCTCTTGGATGTTATTTAATTACAGATGTAGTCAAGCTGATAATGATGGAAGATTTAAATAGAGACTACATGGTCTTGGTGCCTGGTACACCCTCCAGGGATGCTGATGTCGTTGGCCTTAAGTGTGTCTCGGTACTAGTGGGTTTTTGTCTTCAGGGATGATATCATGTGTCAGGACTACACTAGTACACTGCTATATGAACTTTGGGCCTAAATTTTTGCATCTCTTTTGAAATAGTCAATTTTGTTGTATATATTGGAACTAAAGGTAGTTAACTCTCTATGAAGTTATGTGATTGGCATATTACAATATTTTTGTCTTGCTGGGCAGTGGTGGCGCACGCCTTTAATCCCAGCACTTGGGAGGCAGAGGCAGGTAGATTTCTGAGTTCGAGGCCAACCTGGTCTTACAGAGTGAGTTCCAGGACAGCCAGGGCTACACAGAGAAACCCTGTCTTGAAAAACCAAATATATATATATATTTGTCTTGATAAATTTAACATGAATGAATCTCTTATTGTGCCCTCACAATTATATGTAAATATACTGGTAAAGAGCTATTTATAAATGAAATGGAATTCTTGTTCAAATGGTATTTGTAATAACATGAAGTACTGAAATTAATTACTTTTGTCTCAACTATTTAAGAAATAGTGTTATAAAACTAATCTCATTTGTAATTAGCTTCATTGGTAATGATTTCAGTTGTCAATTGCATGACCAGATTTAATGTAATCATATTGCTTATCTGGGGAATTATATGCTGAAAGGATGATGCCCTTCCTGAATTTCCGAGACAATTCAGGTTGTGAGTGGTGAGTGCTTTTCTGCCTGTAAGCAGGCTCCCTTCGAAAAGCTGACATCAACTTCTTCCTGGGCTTTGCCTGCCCGGTGGCTGCTCATCGCTAATGTGGGTAACTTCGCTTTCCAGCTGCTAACACAGCACACAGCTGTCGCTTGTGAAGAAGTAGCTAAGGTCTCAGGGCCCCTGCCCTCAAGCCTCAGGCACATCATGTCCCCGGCTGTAATGAGCAGCACCCAGGCCATGTGGAGCAGGTTAGTTGTTGACGGTTCTCTCTGTTTCCTTCCATCTTCCTTGTTCTCTGTCTTTTACCGTCTCCTCACTCAGTGCCTTTTCCTCCCATCCCATTACAGTGGTACAGTTTATGAAAACCATAAAACCGTGGGAGATAGAAAAAAAGATGGGGGACCCCGAGTTTTGGTAGTTAATGAGGGTTCTTTTCTTTATGAAGGAAGCTGAATGCTATACAATGTATAATGGAAAATCCAGTTTAAAAGTTCTGACATGGTAGTCCATGCTACTTATAAAAATATTTGTCCAGCATGCTACATTTTGCTATCTAATTGCATAACACTTGGGAACATGCAGATGCTAGCCCATTTGTAGTAGATAAAATAGAATTAACATTTCTGTGCAAAATGTACTCTAAGTGCAGGAGCTATCCTTTCTTTGAGAAGAAAAAACACACACATTTCATTAACATTGCAGAGATATTGGTAGGTCCAGGGCTAGATTGTGGTTGAGATGGAAGGGTAGGGATTTGCTATAAGAATGGACATCCCTGGGGTCTTCACCTGAGGTCATTAAACTGATTTAGTTTAGATCCACTGGCAGTATTTTAATGCAGTTTAGCTGTAAAAATACAAGAGCCTATTGTATATATAGTACAGGAAATTCATTGTTAGGTTTTAGGCCTGTCAATGTAAAAGAAAAAAAAATGTATCTGTTTGCCTTCCCTTATGACCTGGAAAAAAATCAGCTACATTACAGAGCAGCAGGATACTCTGAAATGTTATTTTTGGAAGGAACCTTGAGGAGTGGAGTAAAAAAGTCTGGCCACATGCTTTTGCCCTAGTGCCAGGGATGCACAAGTTCTTTGAGGTACTGCAGTACTCCTCCTTCTCAGGTGGGGGGGGGGGGGGGCACATGAAGCGTCTCTCAAGGGCTGGTGGTTCTGCTGAGGGTGGTCTGCTATGGGTAGAGTGGTGACTTGCTGAAGCCAGTAGAAGACAGGCCAAGCAAATGGGCATATTCTCAAATGCCAAAGCCTTAGGAAGCCACTAAATATACTGTGTCCAAGATTTGCCCAAAATAAGCCAAAAGACATATGATGTCCAGGGCGTTTACTAGCCTAAGCTGTTTATTGTGGGTTGCTACAGGTCTGTCAAAAGGCTGGTTGGATCTAAAGCTCTCTCCCCTCCCTTCCTCGCTTTGTCCCTTCCTCTCTTTCTCTCTTTTGCCCCAAGACATGGTAGCTGTTTCAGCTTTTTTTTTTTTTTTTTTTTTTTTTTAAAGATCTGTTTGTCTGTGGGTTCAGGGTTGTTCTGTTCATTTTAGTGGGTACTGGGATGAATACCTTACAGGAAATCAACACAGCCACCACAGCACCACATGTGCCATGAAACAGGCCTGGTTGGGGCTGCTTTCCAAACCTCTGGGGCTCACAACTCCCCTTTCCCAGGAATAGCTCCCAAGGAGCCTTGGAACTAAAATGCAGAAGGTAGGCACAGAGAGGCAAGCCCAGAATGCTTTTCTGCCAGTCACCCACCGCGTTGTCAGTTTCCAAAGAGCTCTGTGGCTGGGACTCTGGCTGCTCCTAGTCTCAGTGCCTTGGGCTCTGAAGTGTTAAACTTGGGTTAGAATCTGAAGAGACTGTAGCTGTTCATGATCTCACTGCCTCAAGCTAAAGAGTCTCACAGGCCCAGCTTGGAATCTGAAAACTGCCACATCCTGTGGGCGAAACCTCTGTCATGGTACCCTGTTGGAACATCATTGCTCCTGTATATTAAAATAATAATAATAATAATAATAATAATAATAATAATAATAATAATAATAATAATGGCACCCTACAGTGAGTACCTATGAAGATAAAGTCAGATGATGGCTCCAAACTGCCTCCTAAGTAGGAAGTATTGAATAAATGCCAGCGTCTGTGGTTGACTTATTATTACTTCTGCTGTGACTCCCAGCTCATGCCCTACATCTGCAAGTGAGGACCCTCTAATGATTGGCACTGCTGGCTTTGTCATCTTAACCTGTTAAATATTTGTTTCTTTATAGTGTAACTTTAAAACAAAACATTTTAAAATAACTTTTCTTTGTTTAGATTTATGTGTATGAGTGTTTTGTCTGCATGACTGTATGTAACTTGTGACTCACGTGTGCAGTACCTGCAGAAGTCATATATACCTGCAGACATCATATACCCTGGAACAAGAGAAGAAACTTGTGAGCCACCATGTGGGTGCTGAGAAATACTCTTAGCCGCTAATTTCTCTGTCCAGCAGCCTAAGAAATCTGTTGTGATGTTTTACTTCCCTGTTTGGCTTCTTATACCCCCAAAGCAGTTAGTTTCTTTATGGTAGACATTCCTTAAAATGTCCTCTTGTTACCTGCTAGATGCTTTCCTGTAGATTTTTCAAGTACAGCAAGTATATAAAGTACTCACTATCTTATGGACACCATTCAATGTACTAAGTTAGTCTTGTATTAAATTTTCTGCTGGTTAATACATGATTTTATTCTCAAGAAACTTTTAGTATACTGAGGAAGCAAGCACATAAAGCCACCAAAACAGCCCAATGCTATTTATCACAAATTTTGTGAATGATGAAAATACACAGGGAAAAAGAGATGCTTCTGGCCCAGCCATGGGAAGCAGGGCAGAATTCACTAAGGGAGTGTGGTGGTTTGAATATGCTTGGCCCAGGCAATGGCACTCTTAGGAAGTGTGGACTTGTTGGAGTAGGTGTGGCCTTTTTGTGGGGTAGATTTTGAGACCCTCCTCCTAACCACATGGGAGGCAGTCTTTTCCTGGTTCCCTTTGGAATAAGAGGAACTCTCAGCTCCTCCTGTGCCATTGCTTACCTGGAAGCTGCCATGTCCCCACCTTGATAATGGACTGAACCTCTGAACCTATAAGCCAGCCCCAATTAAATGTTGTCCTTTATAAAAGTTGTCTTGGTCTTGGTGTCTCTTCATAGAAATGGAAACCCTAACTAAGACAGGGGGCAAGGGTCACAGTTTCCTGGTGCTCTAGTGTCCCCTGAAGGCCTAATCCACAGCCCGTGACACTATTTAGACAGAAGAGGGGACTTCTCAATTCAGATTTAACCATGGTTAAAGCCCAGAAAGAAGGAAGGACAAAATCAGATGACCCAGGATCTGCTGGGCCACAGAAATAATAGGGTACAAAGCTATTGAGGTTTATCATCTCAGCCATGACACAATTGTCCCTGTTTTATAAAACCCTAACTTCAAGATGGAGAGTAGATGCTAGTGAGGCCACTCGGCTTTGTCCTGAGTTCTCTTCTTTCCTTGTGGCCTCTTGCCACTGTGTGCAAAGCTTTCAGGCTCTAATGGGCTGGTGTCTTTTCAGTTCCAGACAGAAATACTATCTATGCTGTTGAAGCAGAATAAAAATAAATAAATCCAGTTCTGAGTTCTTTGTCATCTTGAAGTGTTCCTCATGGCCTCTCTACTATCTGCCTCAATTCAGTTAATCACAGCAGTGTTTTACCCAGTCTGTTGCTGGAGAAGTTGGGCTGCCACTTCATTTACAGCTAACAGGACTCTGAGCCTCTGCTTTCCTCTTACATCACTCTGAAAACATTTAATCAGCACCTCATTTCTCCTGCATTATCAGTGGAGATAAAATGTCACTTCTATGATTTGCTTCTCAGGGCAGGTCATGTCACTCAGTGGTAGAGCATTTGCATAATGGGTAAAGCCCCTGGTCTGATTTTCACTTCTGGAAAATCACAATTCTTCTCCATGCTCAGAAGGACTTTGATAAACTATGCTCTTATTTCAGAAGTGTTCATGGAAACAGTAGTAAACACAGACTCCGAAGGAAAAACAATGGCTTCTTTCCATTATACAACTGTTTTCACAAAGATCATTTGTGTACTTAGGTACACATGTCTGAGTATCTTTGAAGTTGTGCTTTCTGTCCACTGTAAATTCTGGAATAAATAAATAAATAAATATTTGTTGAGTAAATGAAAGTCTAAAAGAACTCACATCAACTGAATAATAACTAAAAAATGAAAAGCTTAAAGAAAAAAATTGAGTGAGTGGAAAGAAAAAAAAAAAGAATGAAGTGCCCCATAACCTGAGCATCAGCCAGGCATCTGGAAGCGAATGGCTTTGAACAGACCATTTTCCAGCTTACCTTCCCACATCCTCCACTTACTCCTGCTGAGTCTCTTCTTCTGTCCTCGATTCTAAGCAACTCTAATTAAACTCAATATACACATAGAATTTAGTCTGTAATATAAATACATATATTTATATCTCTCTCTACATATTTATATATTTAAATATATACTTATATATATTTAGAAATATGTATATTTATATATAGATCTATGGAGCTTTATTGAGTTTAATATGTATATAGAGTTTAATTAGTTCTTGCATAAGCATAGGCAGGGAGTTATTTACTGGGGCATGGGCAACCTACCACCGGCTACACCACTGAAGTAAAGACAGCTCCTTCCCTGAAAACCATTAGCTAAAAATAGCCAATAGAGGGAGGACCCTCTCAAGTCCCTCCTCCATCCGTAATAGAAAGACTCAGTCTTGTGAAGGCCTTGTGTAGGTGCCAATCACAGTGTAAGGTATGTTGTATGTGCATGTGTGTTTGTCATTGCTGTTACTGCTGATAATCTACTCCCAGGATAACTGACCATTCCTTCTCAGTCAGTCGCCCATGTGAAGGCCTGAGCGTACTGCCAAGGTTGTGCTGTGCACACTTAGAGTGGCCACACTGGACAGAACATAGCATCATATGCATGCTGTTGTCCCTTACTGACAATCAGACTCACAGGTTAAGTTTGTTTCTCAGAAGAAAATACCTTTCCACATGCAAACAAGCCCATGACACTTTGTGTACAATTAACCAGGCTAGGTTTAAGGGCAGGCACACCTTCCATTATACTTAGTCTATTGCACATTCTTTCTAATTTTCAGTCTTTATCTGATTTACTATTGAAATTAAAGCAAAAATTCCCAAGTTCAATGTCCTTTTAATTGAACTGTTTTCATGTGGTATATTCTGATATGTCTTCCCCTCCACCAATCCCACCCAATCCTTCTTACCTTCTACTCACCCAACTTTATGTATTCTCTCTCTCTCTCTCTCTCTCTCTCTCTCTCTCTCTCTCTCTCTCTCTCTCTCTCTCTCTTAGACACACACACACACACACACACACACACACACACACACACACACAGACAAAAACCAAGAAATAAAAAAACAGATATCAAAATAAAGAAAAGACTACTAAGACAAAAAGAAAAAAAATCCAGAATCAGACAAAATGAAATAAAAAGTCAACAAAAGCACCATTATTTCATTCTGTGTTGTCCATCTGCCCCTGGGTGTGGGCTGCCCTGAACTGTGGGCAATGTCCCCTTGAAACACCATCAGAGAGAGCTTCCTGGTTAGGGCTGGGAACCATGTCCACTTTCCCCTCTCAGTGCTGGAGCCTTGATAGGCTTGAACCTGTGCAGGCTCTGTACATGTTGCCACAGTGTCTGTGAGTTCATGTGTGCATCAGCCCTGTTGTGTAAAGAAGATACTGTTTCCTTGGAGTTACCCATCTTCTCTGGCTCTCACAGTCTTACACTGTGTCCTCTTCTTGAACCTTGAGAGATAGGGTTTGATATAAGCATTCTATTAAGGACTGAGTACTTCCTAATCTCTTCCTCTCTGTACATTATCCTAGTTACAGATCTCTGTGTTACTTACCATCTACTGTAAAAAGAATCTGCTGTGGGTTGAGTAAGGCACTGATCTATGGGTAGAGCACTGTATCATTAGGAGTCATTTTATGGCTTTATCAGAATAATAGGAATAGGTTTGCCCCTATGTCCATGTCCTGGATAGTCTCAGAATCTTGACCACTTTAGCAGTGCCAGGTATGGGCTTCATAGATGGACTGGGTCCTAAATTCACTCAAAAACTGGTTGGTCACTCCTGTAACATTTGTACCACTAATGCACCAGCATGTCTTGCAGGTGACTGTTGTAGGTAGCAGGGTTGGCAGTGGGGTGACATTTATGATTACCTTTCTCTTCCAGTAGCATGCATAAGAACTTCTAGTACCATGGACACTAGTTAGCATGAGTGAAGTTAAGCACTAGCTCAACTTCTCTGTATTTGATGACATAAGTGTTGTCCTTAGTAATAGGACCCAACATCAGGTTATGGAGAGCAATCAGTAGCCTTGGCAATAACCTGTGATGTCCGAAGGTTTCCAAGGAGACAAGATGTAACTAATTCCTGGCATTAGAGGCTTTACTTGGGGGTATAAAATGTCTAGTTGAGGCATTTTCCATTATTATTTGGTGACTCCATTTAGATTCCTTTCATAAATGTATATATTTTAGATAGTGTCTACAGTAGTAAGTTTCCATATGGTTTTTCTTTTTTTTTTAAAAATGATTTATTTATTATATGTAAGTACACTGTAGCTGTCTTCAGACACTTTTTCTTCTCACTCTGGCCCCATTAGCTCGCTGTAGCTGTCTTCAGACACCCCAGAAGAGAGCATCAGATCTCATTATGGATGGTTGTGAGCCATTCTGTGCTTGCTGACATTTGAACTCATGACCTTTGGAAGAGCAGCCGGTGCTCTTAACCGCTGAGCCATCTCTCTAGCCCCTGCATATGGTTTTCCAAATGGCCCTTAACGTTAATTGTCCTTCCCCGTATTTCCTCCTTTACTCTTCTCTCCCATTCCCCTGTCTTAGTTAGGGTTTCTATTGCTGTGAAGAGACACCATGGTCATGGCAACTCTTATAAAACAAAGCATTTAGTTGAGGTTAGCTTACAGTTAAGAGATTTAGTCCATTATCATCATGGTGGAAAACATGGTGGCATGCAGGCATAGTGCTGGAGAGGTAGCTGAGAGTTCTACATCTGGATCAACACGCAGCAGGAAGAGAGTGACACTGGGCCTGGCTTCAGCACCTGAAACTTCTAAGTCCACCCCCAGTGCCACACTTCCTCTAACAAGGCAACAATTCCTAATCGTATCACTTTCTATGAACCTATGGGGACTGCTGTCATTCAAGCCACCACACCCTCCTTATTTAATACCCACTCCAGTCCACTCTCTGTCTCTTCATAACAAAATATTCTATTTCCCTTCCTTCAGAGAGCCTCTTCTCCTGTTTCATCCCTTAGTAGGTACCTAACTTCTGTGCTTATTTGAATTGTAACAAACACATTGAAAGTTAAAAGTTAATATCCACTTAGAAGAGGAGGAAGAGTAGCTGTGGGCTAACATGAGCACGCTTGGGTCTTGGCAACGACACTGGGTTAAGGGGTAACATTGGACATAAGGACCCCTGTTAGGAGAGTTCCCCTATGTCTAGGGATGATGACAGTCACTGGGGTGGACAGAAGGGAGGGAACAGCGTCTATGAGGTGCTGTAGGACAGTTGATGCTCAATTGTGAAAGGTTTCTGGTTTGGATACCAGTGGTCATGCGGTACCAGTCTGAAGACAGAAAGAGTAACTAAAGAGGCAGACCTGGGAAGGACGCAGAGGGCTGAGTGCTGGGCTAATGTCTGCACACTTATCACTCCAAGAGGCCTAAGTGCTCTCCGTGTTCCTGCCCTTGCTCTTCTCTAATCTGTTATCACAGCAACCAAATTGTCCCTTCAAAACATCATCAGACCATCTCTCAAACATCCATCTAGAGACTCCCCCCACATTTAGCTAAAAAGCTAAAGTGTCTGCAGTGGCCTCTGGAACTTGATAGACATCTCAAACCTTGCTGACTTCACTTTCTATCTCTCCTGTCCCATGTCAGCCACTCTACCTCTGTAAGCTCCTCAGATCAACCAGACATGCTGTGTCCCACACTCTCTCAGCTTGCTGATCTCTCTACAACAGGTGGTGGTAGAGGTGGTGGTGGAGGTGGTGGTGGAGGTGGTGGTGGAGGTGGTGGTGGAGGTGGTGGTGGAGGTGGTGGTGGAGGTGGTGGTGGAGGTGGTGGTGGAGGTGGTGGTGGAGGTGGTGGTGGAGGTGAGTTGGTTTTGGCTTAAGCCAAGAGCAAGGGGCAAAGACCACAGTAAGTGAAAAATATGGCTCCTTCCTTCACCTGCCCAAGGTTTTCCAGATTGCCTCCTGCCCACTTAGGATCACCGTCACCTTTCCTTCTCCTGGCGTCTCCTATGCCAATTCCAAAGCCTACCTTTCCCTCTCCAGACTAGCCAATCTCATACTTAGAATAAACCATGGTAAATAAGCTTATTTAAAATATTCATATTTTAAACCACAAAAATCAAGGCCCAGAGTAGGAAAGTGGCTTGTCCAGCATCATATAAGCCATCAGCAGCAAGGCCAGGAATCAAAACCAGGTCTTCCAACCCAAGCTCAGTCAAATCTCACACCAAGTCTCACACTGTTCACATTTCTAGGATCAAACTTTCAAAGGTATAAACTTATCATTTTATAATAAAAATCCCAGTGAAATATGGTGATTCCTCTAAAGGAATTTCCATAAAATCAGCACAGTATGCTATGAGACACCTGCTCTCTAAGTACTTAGATTTCTAATACTTAGCAAAGGTAGTTACAAGACTAGCAAGATGATTCAGTGTGTAGAGAGATACTTGTTATCAAACCTGACAAACTCAGTTCACAGGACTCATGTAGAAAGAGGGAACCAACCCCTGCAAGGTGTTCTCTGATCTCCACATATACTGCATGCACACACATAAATAATAAGTTTTTAAAAACAGGAAATGTACTCACATGTCATAGTGGTCTGTGATCCAGTAAACAGGACATGAAAGGGGATGGGGACTTTATTAAAGGTTACAGTTATTGGGGCATCTTGGATCATGTGCTTGCTTCCTACATAACCAATAATGTCAGGGCAGAATAGTAGAGTAAAAAGCAAAAGAACAGTCGGTTTGACAAAGGATTCCAGGGTGAGGGTGGAGAGTAGAGGCCACAGAAGGAGAGTGCTGTGGCATGTGTGGGAAACCCAAAGACCTCTGTTTGTTTTGCCTTGGTTCCCAGGGAGCAGAACTGGAACAGAACTGGAAGGGCAAGAGCTTCTTTAGGGCCTTGATGGTAAAGAAGGGAGAGCAGAGACCCCTCTGCAATGTCAGTTTGATGCTTGGGACAGGACAGAGCAAAACCAGGACTGGAAAGGAGGGAGAACCTCCACGTGGATAAAGTCTGAGCAGGGGATGAGCAACCCAAGGACAAGGGGTTTAGAGAAAGTAGACAAGACCAGCACACTCATCGTCAGTCACTGGCTGGCACTCCTGAGGGACTGGCCAGGACATACTCAGAAGCTGAGCATGGTGCAGTGGCTTGGCCACTGGGGGCTGTCAGCTGTCTGTGCTTCTTGCCAACACAAGTCAAGGCCTTTCTCAAGGAGTTAGGACAATGAATGGCAGAGCTGCCAAACTGTCTGTAATTAATTGTGACATATTTTGCTTATCAAACACAGTACATGTAATCAGCATGTCAGTATCCATGAGGAAGACATTCTGTTCTTTGCAAATGTTTAATCATCTTGAAATATTTCTAAATTTTTAAAAAAGAACTTTTAAAGTTTTAAAAAGCATAAATAATATAGAAAGAGTCAAAAGTTCTGTTTTACTCCCAGTTACCACTGAAAAATCTGATATGTGTTCTAAGAAAGCTTTTCTTTTTTGAATCATTTTATATGTATATAATGTATGTGATATTCGAACATGGAAGAATGCTAAAAACAATTGTATTTTGCTCATTGCTGTTTGTGTAGTCAGCACAGTAAGGCCCTTAGCAGTGACATCTCTCTCCTGCCCCTGTCCCCATCTTCTGTTGTAATTAGCTAGACATTTTGTTCCAGATGCTTATTATATTTTCCTTTTCTGTTTGACTTAATTTTTATTTACACAGGCATAGAGTTCCATAGCAATCATTTAGTGTTGTGCATGGCTGCATTCTTCTCTCAACACTGAGTCCCCCTGATGCATTTATATTTGCTAGTTGACAGCCACCTGAGATCTCTAGCCTAATCATGACACTTTAATTTGGCTGCCATCTGCTTCCTGAGTTCTTTTGGCGGGAAGCCATCTCTCTGACTTCACTCCTCACTGATGCGGACTTGATCTGATGACTCCTCATGGTGCCTTTCTCTGTTCCATCTGAAAGATGGCTTCCACTGGCATTTTGAAGTAAAGTCTACTGAGGCCGTTCCCTAGCCACCATCCCTTATTTAATGAGAAGTCATTTGGCTAATGTGTGATATCATAGTGTTTGTTGATGGCCACATATGCTGCCTTGGTTACAAAGGCTGAAGTGACAGTTTCTTTCCGAAAGAGTCCCTCTGACCCCACGATCATTCTAACTCTCAATGTCCAATGACCAAAGCCAGAGAAAGCCCCATCCCTCTAGCTGTGACAAACCAAGGATCTCAATTTGATAAATCAATGCATTCCTAAAGGAACCTGTAGAGACTGCTCTGAGAAGGGAGGTTTCAGAGTGATTGAGGGCCTGTTAGCCCCTGTTTAGAGGGACATTATATTTGTATAAGTTGAGGAAAAATAAGATAGAATTGTAACATTCTACTGGGGAGAAATGGGCTGGGACAAAATAAAGTTGAAACTGTCTTAATGAATGAAGGACTTTTTAGAGGGCATTTATCTGAAACCAGAGCCTCTCCATGTATGTGCTCCTGGACATGTCATTTTATTTATTTAGTGGATCCTGCCTTAAAATTCTAGTTTCGGGGAAGTCGAGCATTCATTTCTCTTTCTTTCTGATTCAAGAAAGCTAAAGAGCATGGCTTATTGGACCAAGCTCAGTCAGATACAAGATCCTGCCCGGTTGGTTAGCCCTAGCTAAGCTGAGCCAAGGAAAGGAAGGCCCCATGTTGTCAGAACATGTGATTTGGTCTTTTTAAGGAGAAGCTGTACATTTCCTACATAGAAATGAATGTCCGTGGCACTGGATTCTTGAAGCCAGAATAGTGACTTTATGCACTTCCAGATTTGGGTTGGGGAATTAGGGCTTCCATAACAAATGAACGAAAGGAAAACCACCTACGCTTCCCTGTCAAGAACATGAATATGCTTTATTCTGACCCGTGAGACTAGCTTTTTACTCCTGAGTGTACGTGAGATGTGCTTTATCCCTGTGACAGAGCCTATTACGCCTGCCACTTGTCTTAACAAAGGGAATATTTATGTGCCACATTGTTACAGTAACAAAGAGGGTGAATATAAAAATAAAATTAATAGAGATAATGAGTGATAAAATGAAGGGCTCCATTAGCCCTGGAAAATTGGGCTGGATAAAGAGTAAAGTCTTCACAGCGTCAGGATTGCTTAAGTGTTGAAGTAGCCATTTATATATCTCCTGAGAGCAACATCAGACTGGCCCTCACCCACACTTGTAAGGGCACAAACAATGTGGTTCATTTGTTGCCTTTGTTGCCACCCAGTGCTTATTCTTACAATGCCCTCAACCTAGGCACTTGGGTGTACAAGTTACTCTCTTGGTGATTCACACCATATATTTCATCTCCTTATTTAAATGCCATTTTACTGTGCTCAGTGGTAGCATATCTACAAATGTAGTGAGATGGTGATGTAATTTGCAGAGTTGTTACGGAAATTTGACCATTAAAACTATGTCTACCAAGTCATGCAGTGGTTGTAAATCCCTGTCAAACCCAAACACACTGTGAACCCAGTCCATTCACCAAGGCCTTTCCCCCCAGTACCAACAGTGGTAATTTCTCAGGCACCCCTAAATCTACAGGAGGTGATACAGAGAACAGCCACAGTGAGGGTCTAGAAATAAGTTTTTGCCATTGGGGGGTCTCCCAGATGGTTGCATAAGCCCTTTTAATTAGCATATTATTGACCCAATAATAGCTTCTTCTGAGGAGGATTTTATATTCCAGTCTGCCCATCTGGCATGTATATACTGCTTAAGGACCACATAATAAAAGTCTTTATGAAGATATGTTCAACATATGTCTGGTAGCAGATTTATAGATTGAATAGTCCCCATGGTTTTCTACACCTCACTTCACCAAGCAGGGAAGCAACTAAATAGTTAAAAGCAGCTCCATGATTTAATTCAGCAAGGATTTTATCTAGGTTGCAAAAGATTTTATATCAGCAACTTTCAACTGTTTTCAAGGTCAGTTCCCATTTAATTGCTGGTAGAGATCTTCTCAAAATTATTAAGATTTCAGAGTAAAAAAAGGCATCTACTGGCGATGTGAGAGGGGGGCATGAACCTGCCACTGACAGGAGGTGGTAGGACCCGTATGACTGAGGTGAACAGTAGATGGGAGACCTGAAGAACAGATGTAACATCCTGTAGCTTTAAGCACTGACATACACTTTCATCAGATCCTCAGCCAAAGCAGCCAGGACATTTCTATGTTATGCAGCGACATACTTCTCAAGCTCTGACTGGTTGTCATAATGAAACCATAGAGTCACAGACCATTTTATTTCATTTTTCACTTTATTGCAGTATAGGAAATTAAATTGGTTTGAATGAACCCCTTATGAGGTTGAGATATAGATGAGAAATAGTTGAATTTTATTCAAAGTACATCGAGAATCTATAGAAGTATTTTCTTAGCATTGAAAAGATATGTGTATATGGGGGGTGTGGAGAGGATGTATGTACATGTGTGCGCGCGCATGCGCGTGGGCAGACTCGCATGCAGGTATGGGGGAAGTATTTTTGTTATCTTGTTCTTAGCCTCACCCAATACTCTTGCACTTAAACCTGTCACATACACTCTGTGTGTGTTTCTGTGCCCCTCCCACCTGTTGTGCATACAGTGAATTCCTAATGGGAAGGCTCACAACTTCAGACAGAGGCTTGACTGCTATGCAAAATTCTCCTTGCAAATCTATTTTTCATCAAAGCCAGACTGCTATAGTGAGAGTGATTGAAAATGAGCCTTGCTGTGAACATTTGAACATCTATAAAGTAAAATACAGGAGCCCAATTATCAATCAGAAAAGGATCTGAGAAATCGCAGTCGCCTTTACAGTTGAGGCTGAGCCAAGGTAAGGCAAAGCCATCCACAGAGACTGCTGCTCTGTGCACTCCTCTTCAGATTCATGAAAGGGTTTGCCTGTGGCACAGAGCTAGGTTCTAGTGGGCGCCAGTACATTACATACCACTCAGAAAACACCACTTCTCTAGACTTATGTTCATTTTTTCTTTTCAAAGTATCTCCTCCACATACTGTTCTTATTAAGAAAAATTCTGGGAATCATGCAGCTCTTTTAGAGTCAATTTATGTTTCCAATTAATTTTCAAAAAGCATTATATTTACAGTCTGCTGTTGGCCAGCACTCCTCAAAAATCCATGGCAAAAATAATTTTATTTTCACTGAATGCAATCTTCATAAAATTTCAATATTCTGGCTTACTGTTAGATGTAATGTTCCAAGAAAATATCCAAGATCTATATTTCCCAGGGTTTGCTTGGACTGTGACTTCCTCCTGCTGGATTGCTGTCATGTTTATCACAGACCTTTCCCGTGGCCTGGCTTGGACGGGATGCGTTCTCTGGCCTACAGTGGATAAGTGTGGCTTTACACTGATGAGACATTTTTCTATGAAAAGACAGCCTTAAGACTGAGATGTGAGGCCTGGAGGCCCTGGAGGCGGAGTCTTTGTGTGAACCATGCCCACAGGTGTGTCTCTTGTGGGTTTGCAGTTTTTATTGACTATAGAATATTCATTTATATTTTCTCTTTCCAATCTTTCACCACATTGTTAAGACTCGATGTCAATTTAAATTGCATTCTTCCTAGTAAACTTTTAATGATTAATGTGATATTTTAACGCATTAAGTCTTCTTTACTGTTATAATCCTACATTTGATTTGCTCTAAAATAAAATTAACTTTTTTTAAAAATTCATTAACTTCTAAAACGTGGTCCCTCTTTAACTTTTTTAATCTACACATAAGGATTCTTGTATAAACTGTGCTGTTATTACACTGGTAACAGAAGAACACCCCTTTAAGCTTGGTAGACACTCCCTGACTGTCACCGTCCAATGCCTCTATGATGTGCTGTTGGGCTGAGGTGTACTTGGTGACATGCAAATGTTCATTTATGAGGGAGAAGCTCCCAGTTTCACTTCCACATCTGAATCTAAACTCAAAGTCAGGCTTCCATGTCCAAATTATTGCTAAAACCCAATTTTAAGTGCTTGGCATGAAATAATTTAAATTTTGTGCCTTTATTGGAAAATATGTGCATGTCTTTTAGTTTGACATGTATTATATCATACTTTTTGTTATGAAAGTAATTTGTACTTCATTTAATATTATTATAGCTAAATCATATGAAATTAAAGTCCTATCATCTGACTTGTTGGGAAAATCACAATCTATTTTATGGTATATTTCTCCATATTTTCTGTATTGTTATTTCTATATGTGTTATACACATCCACATCTGTGTGCATACAGGCGTGTACGTGCACATATGCATGCACGCTGGTGGCAGTCAGAAGACAACTCAGATGCCATTCTTTAGTCCCCATCCACCTGTGCTGATTGACTGAATTTTTTTTTTTTTAAAGACAGGGCCTCTTAATGACCTAGAGCTCACAAGTAGGCTCATCTTGCTCATCAGTGAGGTCAAAGGGCGTGCTTGTCTCTGCCTCCTCAGCCCTGGGGTTACAAGCATGTGAGTCTGCCCAGGGTTATGGGATTAGCCTCAGGTACTGGTGCTTGCAAGGCAAGCACTTTACCAGCAGTGCCAGTCCCCCACCCCTACAGGTTCTTAAACCATATGCCAAACTTCAGTAACTCACCTTTTCTCCTACACATTGTAGCCTGCAATTATCTACAAATCTTTTAAACAAATAAATATGTTACTTCATTTTCCCATATTTTATGTGGAGGGTCCTTTGTGGGAAGACATCATTTGAGATGTTGATTTTATTCCTTCTTTGATTTACATGTAGCAAGCGTTACTTTGTTACTTTCTGCTGTTAAGTTCTATGGTTTTGCTAGTGAGGACAGTTATGTAACCAGCAAAGTTCAGGTATAGAACTGTCCTTCACCCCAGTATCTTTTCATATGGACTGTTTGTTACCAATCCGTTCTCTCCCACCAACCCATGGCCATCACTATCCTACTTCTGTTCATGCATCTTTTCCTTTTATAGACTGTCTGAAAATGGAGCGGTGTGGGATATAGTATTTGGAATATGGCTTGTTTCACTTAGCATAGTGCACTGGAGTCCACAGTTACGGAACATGTCACTGATTCGTTTATTTGTATTGTTGAACTGGTCTTTTATTGTGTGGGAACATCAAGTTATTTATCTATTACTAGTTAAAGGGCATTCTGGTTGTTTGCAATTTGGGGAATTATTAATCCATCCATATAAACAAGTTAGACTTTGTGGACATAAGCTTTCATGTCACTAGTGCATGTCACAGATGGCAAGTATATGTTTGACTTTATAAATCCTGCCACATAGCTCCAAAGTGTCTGCCCTTCCGTGTGAGGGTCCCAACTCTGAATATCTGACCAGCACTTAGCATTGGCAGGAGTTGTTGTTTGGTTTTGTTTTATTGTTTAGCATTCTCATAAGTATATAATAGTATCTCATTATGGTCTTAGTTTGTAGTTCCATAGTGGCTGGTGACATTGAGTCTCTTTTCATGTATTTATTCACACTGGCACACATGCTAAGCTAACATGTATGTACAAGTCTTATCTCATTTTCTTTATTGGTTGTTCTCTTACTTCTGAGTCTTGAGAGTTATTTGTAATTTGCTTTGAGAATTATTTCGAGTTTGTGGATACCAGTACTTTCTCTGGCATTGTTTTCCCAATATTTTCTTGCAGACCATGCTTGTCACTTTGTTCTTCCAACTCTTTTTACCAGTCAAAAGTTTTAAACTTCAATGATAATATGATTTATTTTTAGGTAGCATGATTGGTGTCATATCTATAATATCTTTGCCTAACCTAAAGCCTCAAAAACTTTCTTTTGTAGTTTCTCCTTTAAATTTAGTTTTTCACTTTTGCACTCAAGTCTATGGACCTATTTATTCAGTTAGTTTTCATGCAAGGTAGCAATTAAGATGAATTTCCTCTTGCGTACTCACAGTCAGCACTGCTCCTTGCGAATCTTATTGTTTCTCCACTGAACTGCCTTTACATGCCTGTCACCATTGAATATATTCATGCACATGTATTTCGCCTCATATGTTCCAAAGTTATAAATTGTAGCGACCAATCATAGTCCTGAAGTTTTCCATGTGCAGCTATAGAATCCATGTAGGCTATGTCATTGTTTGTGGATTAATGACGTCACAGTGAGCACATTTCATTGTTGAGGAATAGATGTCTAAAGTGGAGCCCAGGCAAAGGGACATGAAAGAAAATCTTAGGGCATCTCTCCATTCTCTGGACCTCTGGGTACATGCTTACTCAGGGCCATGCCTTGTTCCTTTTTTTTTGCCTCTTAGGGCAGTTGAATAGAATGTGGTACTCTCTAGAGCTAGAAAGAGGGAGAATAATAAAGAATAAAGAGTGAAATGCAGTGTGAGTTTAAATACTTTTGGTAGGATTTTTCCAAATATGAAAATTGGTGTTAAACTTTTCCAGATTCTTTCTAATAGAGAAAGTGTGAAATTACAGAATGATTTTTACACACACACACACACACGCACACACACACACCACATCAGAAGGAAAAACTTACAGCTTGGAAACTTTTGATATTTGTTTAAGCTGAGAATAATTGGTTTGGGGTTTTTTTTGGGGGGGGGTTACTAAGAACTTTCCTTTTTTTCTTATATTAGAACAAAGCACTAAAAATCACTGCCTTTTAAAAATCACAACCCAAAGGATCTGAAAGTAAGTGTGCAAGATGTGTAGCACACAGTGCCCAGACTCGGGAACTAGCCTACCTGCTCACCTGCATCTCCATTACTGTTTGCCAACATACCCTGGCCCTACTGAGTCTCCAAACCCTGGAGACATTGAATCAAGTAACTCAGTCATAAGACAGTGCAGGAAAACATCTTTATACCAAAGTTGAGGAGTCATGCAGTTGCTGCCCATTTATAGGAGCTCCTAAAATGTCTGACAGAACAAGAGGAACTGGAGGAGAATTTTCCCTCTCCTCCCTTCAGCCTTCCTCTCTCTCCTCTCCTTACAGCAGTCCCTCTCTGTTGGGTGGAGAACATCTACCATCCAGACACAAATAGCATTTATAGTATGACTCACAAAGAATTCTCTGTAAAACCTACCTTTACCAGGCTGGACCTTTAAAATCAGTACACAAAATAGTTTTGTATGATTTACCAAAAATGTTAGTGTATAAAAGTTTTAAGCATTTCTCGCATACATTTTTCTGAAAACTTCAATACTTGCCAGATTAAAGGTTGCACACAGCTTTAATCCCAGTACTGGGGTGGCAGAGGGAACTCTGTGAGTTTGAGGCTAGCCTTGTTGACATAGTGAATTCGAGAACAACCAGGGCTATGTAATGAGACCCTGTTTTTTTAAAAAAGTACTTTAACTCTTGCTATTACTAATCTAGCCCAGAGAAAATAATGAAATTTGTATTAACTTAAAAATGTACTTATATTTCTCCCTGTGTATTTCTCTCTCTCTGTCTCTTTCCTCAGTGTGTGTGTGTGTGTGTGTGTGTGTGTGTGTGTGTGTGTGTGTGTTAATTGTTGGTACTCATCATCTGCAAATCACCACCAGACTTTCAGGAAAGGAATTTACCTTGTCACAGTGACAAATGTAAGATATATAAATTATAGACCATGGGGCTAGGGGACCTCTTTAATCACCCTGTCCATGCCTGTCAGGAAAGCAAGGACACTGCCCAGGGCACTTCAGAGCTGAACCATTTTCCCAGCCCTTCCTCTGTTTTCTGAGACAGGGTCTTACTGTGTAGTCTAGGCTATCTTTACCTTTCTAGTGCTGAGTTTACAAGCATGTGCTACCACAGCAAGTTCAGGACCAGCTCTTTCTTGTAGATAGCTTCTAAGACTGCTTCATGTAGTAGCAAAGACAATGCATGTGTGGGACTGGGTAAGCAAGAAGGCTACAGTGACAAAGCAGAAGGGGTCAAGAGAATGGCAAGATGGGAATGCTTGAGAGGATGCATGTACAGAGCTCTTTCCCGGCTTTCCAGCAGGCCGGGAAAACAAGTCTGTGGCTCTGGGTGAGGCTCTTCTCAGTCAGACGCAGGTCCTCCTCCTAACAGTACAGTCAGCTGGGAATTGGGGGACTCAATTCTAGCAGTGCATGAATCCATCCTATTTTTAGGTCAACAGTTGATTCACTGCTATTGCTAACAGTGGAACATGCATGGCTTTCTTGACCAGACAAGATAGTTGCATACTTTCACTAGTAGGAAAAATCTGGAAGATTTTGGAAACTGTCATTTTCCGTAGCTTGTACTTCATCCCGTTCCCATTCCGGTGGTTTAAGATTGGAAATTTGAATCTCATTGACTCCCTTCTAGCTTTTCTGCTGTATGTCTGGCAGGAGCAGCAGTTATTGCTCTGGGCATCTGGAAGTTACGGAGCATTTCAGGCATCCAGAACGTTCGGGCTCCAAGTGTGATTGGCAGAGGTGAGGAAATAGCAGCGTGACACAAAGCTGATGTGGATCTGTAGCTCACTTGTCTTTTATTTGCAACCACAATAATGAAAGTGGGCCCTGGTGGCTTGAATTCCCTTTTGGTTCATCACTGCAAACTGCCTGGTGCTTTCCGTTACGGTATAGAAGGTCCGCGCTGGGAACCCAGCAGCGTTTTGAGTCCATGCTAAGCCTTCTGTTTAGCCAGCAAACACTGATTCGTGTCTTCTGTGCACCGGGCGTTGTGCTAGCTCCCATCCTGGTAAAGCATCAGTGTCTCTAATTAGCTCTGAGCATCTTCCTTTTACATTGTGAAGAATTCGGACTGGGTATCCTTGAAAAGCCTGCCCAACTGGCATGTTCTGCTCCTGAGGGCTGGAAGGTGCCTGGTATCACAAAGAGAACCTGGGGCAAACAAGCCTCATGCGAAAGCCACATGTGGGAATCAGCGACAGCTTTAACAGAGGTTTTTTAGTTGTTGTTGTTTTGTTTTGTTTTGTTTTCCTCCTAAGAACTATAGTTTCCTTGGAGAGGACCTTTCTATGGAATTTTCCCATGTGGAGTCATGTGAGTGTGGCATGGTCATTGTGTTTAAGGGATCCACAGTGTGATAGTTTCTCCTGAATTTGAATTTTATTTTTAATGTGATTGATTAGCATTTCTCATGGAAATACTTTGTTCTTGGATAATGGATGACATCCTGATGGAATATACTAGAGACATTGAAGTTAAATCCCTGTGTGCGGCAGTGAGGAGTTGGGTTTTAACCAACAAGATGATGAGTGGGAAAGAGCTGTCTGCCTATTGCGAGCTCATTCATCTAAGTTGTGCTTACTAGACACTCCAGTGGCATAGAGTATGTTTTCTTCTTTGTGCTTCTTGGTTTGGAAGTATCTATGCTATTTGGTATCAATTAAAGTAAATATGTTTTTATGGATTAACAGAAATGCTTGCTTTAGTGTTGATTTTCTCATTTTGTTATAAAATGAATGTCCCCATCTGTGCTTCATCCACACTTGGATATAAAGATATTTTTAAGTGCACAAATATGATTTGAGAATTTGGCCAACTAGTGTGCTATTTGTATGAGCAAGTATAGAATTCCCCTTTAGAGGTGGCCACCCAGAAGGCTCCGCCACCTTCCTCTTCTGCTCTGCCCCCTTCTTCTTTTCATTCCTTTCCTTTTATTCCTTTAATAACAGAAGCTTCTAGAAAAGCCAAACAAGGCTGGGGAGGACTCCCAGGTTGGATTAATCACGTGCGCCACATTCATCATGACCAAATAAAATACAGTGGTGCCTGTGGGCCACGTAAAGTGGGTTACAGGATACAGGCTGATATTCTTGAGGGTAGGGGATGTGACTTCCTTTTAACTGCCTCTGCCTTGCAGTTATCCAGACCAAAGTGTGATCACTGCGATGAGGACAGAGTTAAAGGGACAGTACACCTCTCAGGATGACGTCATCACACAGGTCAGGTGGAAATCTCTTTTGTAGGGGCTGCAGCCGAAGGAAAAGGCTTGAGGCCCTAAGAGCAGCCTCTTAAGAACCCAGCCCCAGGACTGCTGTAGAACTGCATGGGCTAATTTAAAAAGTTCAGCAGACCATAGGATTCCAACTCAGTGTATACAGCAGTCTTTAAAACGGGTCAGCCCAAAACACCTGCAAGGAACCGGTTGCGCCTTAGCCGCCTTCACATGCGTGCAGCTGTTAATTCATCGTGTGTGTAATAGCTACCTCCTTCCTGTTGCTGCCCCTCAGCCTTCGTCCCTCCCCAGTTATCTTCAGCATCTTACCCCAAGTGGATCACGCTGTGTCTCATTCACTCATAACAAATTAGAGGAACGCTCTTGATTTTCTGTATTTGTTAGTGGTTTATGCTCTTGGTGTGGAGTGGAGAGTGCTAAGGACTGAAGCCAAATCCGTGTGTTATTTTTTTTTCCATTTTCTGAGAGAGGAAAGGCTTATTTTGCCTTATAGTTCTAGGACATAACGTTCATTGTGATGGGGAAAACATGTCAGGCATTGTGTCAGAAAGTGGAAGCAGCTGATCAATCACATTAAATAATCCACACTCTGGAATCCAGGGAAGATGAATGCTGGAGCCCAACTCAGTTTCTCTCTCTCTCTCTCTCTCTCTCTCTCTCTCTCTCTCTCTCTCTCTCTCTCTCTCCAGTTGAGAACCCCAGCCCATGCGATGGCACTGCCTACATTTATTCACTGTGGCAAATAATTGTCCATCTAGTTATCCATCAACAAATGAGTATAGGTAATGAAAATTTGGGGTGTGTGTGTGTGTGTGTGTGTGTGTGTGTAAATACTATTTAGCTCTAAAGAAAATTGTAACCACAAAATTTGCAGAACAAACTTAGAATGTATAATGTTAAGTAAGGTCATACAGTGTCAAAAAATAAAAAAAACGGCATGAGCTCCCTCATATGCAGAGCAAAGCCAATAACATATCTATATTTGTAAACAAATGTCCACGGCAGTACATACAGCATGTAGAAAAGAGAACACAAATTCTGTCAGAGGATGAGGAAGAACTTGGGGCTGGCAATTGATGTGTTGTGAGGGAGGACACAGAGCCAGTTGTTTTCCAGCCCTGACTCTGACGCGGGTTTTTCATTTTGGGTGGCTGATGGGTAAGATGAGCATTTTGCATAGAAAGGGGAAACCCCACTGTGTAGCTCCACAGCTCCACAATGGCTCTTTTAACTGTGTACAAGTTCATCGAGATGATAGATTTGGGATCTGAATAATTTTTGATTTGTGATGTTTTCCATTTGCAAACATTTTATAATAAAATTTAAAATAAAAATGTAAAAGGACATGGAGATGAGCGGATGGAGGGGGAAGTAGATCTGAAGAACTGTAAGAAAAGAAGTAAGGGTTAAAATGATCAAAATCCATCATAGGAGATTCTCAAAGAATTCATAAAATATATTTTTAAAAAGAAATCCATCATGAAATGACAGTGAAAAATATTAAATCCCATGCCTAAACTACATGTATAAGGACTAAATCACTGTGCAAGGTAGTCAGCGTTTGAAGAGCAGTAACCATACCCGATACTACCTGCAAAGCCTTGTGAAATGCATGTCAGGCCATTCCTTGGAGCCCACCCCTTTAATCCCAGCACCCAGAAAGCAGAGGCACGCAGTTCTCTATGAGTTCCAGGCCATCCTGGAATTCATAGTGAGACTCTTATCTCAAACAAAACAAACAAACAAACAAACAAACAAACAAAAACCTTGTGAAATGCCCTCAAAATGTGACTCCTAGGAAAGAGTTTCAGGATTCTGCTGTTTTGGGCCCTGCACACCTCCCTTCTGATAATGTGCTGGGAGGCCCGGGCCACTTGCCTGCACACACTGCTCTCTTACCCCCTTTCTGTACAGTGCACCTAGCAACCTGCTATCAATCCTGTTAAACAATGGGTACGAGAGTTTCTCCTCCTCTCAAGGACCATCCCTCCTGTGCTTATGTCCAGGCAGAGAGCTCAGCTCTGACCTGAGCTGGTTTTGTATACATATGCAGTAAGGCAAACTGTGTCCTCAAAGTAAACTGGTAGGGAGACTCTTCAACTTAGCTTATGTGTCTGTGCATGCTTGATCAAAATCAGATGCATTATGCTAAGAAACATGTGAGCAATGGCCTGCCTTATCCAAGCCTGTCATTTAAAACAGACTGCCAAAATACAACCCTAGTACCCAAATGCCTCCCTCCTTTTGACCCTGTAAAAAAAGCCCTAAGCACTGGCCTGGGGCTCTCCAGTCCCTTCACTTGTGTGACCTACGGTCAACCTTGGCTGTATTTCTTTCCAATCTGTACAATCACTGTGCTTTGATAAAACTTCCTTGATTCTTTAGAGAAAAAGAAAAAATGCTGGACACATCAGTGTAGTGCACCTGTGAACCCCAGGGCTCGGGATGCAGACAAAGGATGATCATGGGAGTTTGCCGACCAGCCAGCCTAGCCAGGCTGGGCTCAATGAGAAATTCTGTCTCAAAAATAATATAGAGTGATTGCAGTAAGGTGCACAGTGTTGACCCCTTAAATTAATGTACACCCCAAACATATGAATTTAGACATTCACATACACAAATCCATTTTTTATTTTAAATTCCATATCAGAGCAAACCTGAAGGCATAATAAAGAAAAGCTTGGAATGTGATGATGGAATACATAATAAAAGATAAAAGCCATCAGATCCTTAATGGTGATTGGTCTAGAGTTTGCAAAAAACAGAACAAAACAAAACAAAAACCTGCTTAGAAACTCTTCTCCCTCAAAAAAAAAAAAACCAAAAAAAAAAACCAAAACAAAACAAAAAACCCAACAACAACATAGAAAAGAGGGGGAAATTAAGATGAATCAATTACTTAGATTTAGGATCATGGAAAGGGAGAAGAGACTCCTGTCACAGCATCATGCCCACTCAGGCCACACCCTCCTGGTAGGGCCCAGCTTCCTGTATTCTTGGTGCCTCCTGCAGGTGTCACAGTATTTCCAGAGTTCACATCTGCTCATTGCTCCTTTTCCTAAGGCACACTGTTCACTTGCCTTTGTATAGTGTTGAGTCAAGGACTCATTGAATTGGGCTAGGATGTAGTTCAGTGTTAGGGTACTTGTCTGGCATGCACAAGATCACAGGTTCAATCCCCAGTATCCCTAGAAGTTCATTGAGGAGTCACAAGTCAATGACAGATTTCAGTCTGTTATCTTAACATACCCATCTTTTGTGGCCTCATCCAAATAGGAAGGAAGGAAAGAGACACAGACAAGAGAACGGTTCAGAATGAGATGGAGAAGCACTGGAAGCGCGTGTCCTCCCTGGAGTCTACTCCAGCATTTAGACTGCGCCCGTGTGTCTAAGTGTTTACTGAGCTCTCTGTGAAGAGGTTTCAAGAAAACAAAACTTGGGCTGTAAAGTCAGTCCGCTGCCTCTGATGTACCAAGGAGGTACGGTATGACTTTCTTTAGCTTTTTGGATTGCTTTCAAGAATCTATAGTTTTATCTAGACTCATTCCTTCAATTATATAATAAATTAATTTATTTTTATAGTCCAGCTTTGCCAGGCACTAGGAATAAAACAATGACTAAAATTATCAAAGTTTCTACCTAAACAGTTGGCAATTATTATTTTGTTGTTTCCTAGAGGTTAGAAGAAAAACAACTCTTTGTTGTTGTTGTTAGCTAAACATATTGTCCCCCTTTTACCCTTCTCTCTGACTTCTGTAAGGAGTCCGGCAGGAATAAAATGCTTCCAGGGGGTTGAAGAGCAGCTTTAGCTGCATCACAGTCCTGCAGAGCTGAGTTGTGGACCCAGGCCTCCCAACACCAGTGTTCACCTTTGTCTCAGTAGCTTGCTCCCCCAGCTCTGTATTTATGCTTCCTTCGCTTGCCTTCAATTTGCTATATGGAAAAATTCAGTGGCTTTTATGATATGACAGGTACAAAGGTACAGACATCATGTTGCTAACTTCTAGTCACAAGTTAGTGTGTGTGTGTGTGTGTGTGTGTGTGTGTGTGTGTGTGTTTTGGGTGAGTGGTTGGTTGGTGATTTTTGGTTTGTTCTTTGTTTGTTTTAAGATAGTGTTTCTCTGTAGTCCTGGTTATCCTGGAACTCACTGTAGACCAGACTGGCTTTGAACTCACAGAGATCTACCTGCCTCTGCCTCCCAAGCGCTGGGATTAAAGGCATATGCCACCATTAATCTTATTCTGAGTTAGTTACAGGTGGAGGGGTTTGTTTGGAATCCCAGGTTAAAGGGTATAGCCTGTCCTGGCAGGGGAGACAAAGCTGCCGCGGCTGGGAGTGTGAGCAGACACTTCACATGGGGCTGGGTGAGAAAGCAGAGACACTAGAGCAGAGCCCAAAGGAGAAAGCCCTTCTTCAAGGCAGCCTAGGTTCCATGTCTCAGACATTCCTCAGCTTCCCAAAGCCATGCAACAAGCTAGGAGCCATGTGCTCAAACCCATAAGCCTGTGCAGCACATTTTACAGATTTAAAGGGTGGGTTAAGGAGGAAAGCTCTAAACAGTGTGTTTTTTTAGCCCCCTCCATACCTGATTAATGTTGGCTCTAAGAAGCCTCAGAGGACCTGAGCTGAGCAGATCCAGGCGAGTCTTCAGGACTGGCTTACTGATACAGAGCAGAACATTCTGTTCTTAGTCCTTGTCACTAACAACCCTTAAACATTCCAATTGCACGGTGAAAGAAGAGCACTGCACTTTTCCCTCTGCCATCCCCATGCGGCCCTCAGTAGCCGCTTGCACTTGCTAACTTTTTGGTATCCAAAGTGTTTTCCAAACCTAAGATCATATTTTTCCCCTCTCAATAACAAGAAACTATAGAAGGAGAAGGGTTTCCGAAAACTACACGAATCACTTGAGAACATCCCCGGGGCATTAGCCATCACGTTCTGTGGCGCATGGACCTGTGACCCACACCTCATCTTTCACAGGCAGGCTGGCATCCAGTCACTGGGGTAGAATTGGCTCAGTAATGTTTTCCATCTGCTGCCTTGGCCCAAGTCATCGTAGAGCATCACCTGGGCTTTGTCTATGGTCTCCAGGGCCAAGGCGATCTGTCTGCCAAGGCGATCTGTCTGCACAGCTTGCGCGCGCGCACACACGTGTGTGTGTGTGTGTGTGTGTGTGTGTGTGTGTGTGTGTGTGTGTGTGTGTGTGTGTGTACACAAAAAAGAATTTTCTGGAGTATAAGAGAAATTTACCAAGAAAATTTTCTAGTCAAAACATCCAGAAAGGTTTTTCCTTATCACCTCTTCCCTCTTCCTCCTTCATCTTCAAATCCTGACAAATCTCAAATGTCAGTGTCCCCTTCTCTAACGAGCATTTCCCAACACTTTCAGTTCTATGGGAGCCCCTGGAGAGCCCACTTCATAAGACATGTGTGTTGCTATTGTTTATTTGAATCTCACTCTCCCACTGGACTAGAAACTCTTCAAAGGACAGGGGGCATTGCATCTTTTAAAGTTCCTAACGTACAGTGTGTTTCCGTTCAGGAAATGATTTGCAAGTTTAGAGAAAATTAATAATCTGTTAGTTGTAAACTAAACCTACAGGGCTCAAACACATTGGAAGTTGCTGTTGTTAAAACACAGGGGTTAAAGTGACTTCTCCTTTAAATGTTAGGAATAGGAAGTTTAGAGTTTGAGAGACTTAGATATTTTTGTAAGAAAAAAATGAAAACAATTTAAATACTGACAGGATATTTGAAACTATTCAATATCATTTAAATTTGACATCAGACATTAATTGCTGAAATTCACCAACTAAATGGCTTTTAAGTTCATGCTTATCCTGAAATGGATTTCTGCTTTAGTTGAAGTTTTCTTACTATTTGTACATCTAAGGCTGTGGGTATCAACTTTCCTACTGTTGTGACCCTTTAATACAGTTCCTCATGTTATGGTGACATCCCCACTATGAAATTATTTTCATTTCTACTTTATAAGTAATTTAGCTACTGTTATGAATTGTAACGTAAGTATCTGTGGTTACTTCCCTCTCTTGACAAGCCCTGTAAAAAGGTTGTTCAATCCCCAGCTGGGTCATGACCCACAGGTTGAGAGCCGCTATGCTAAGAGCTGTATATAGAACTTCAAAACAAACAAACCACTTCCATCATAGGACTGGAGCTATGGCTTGGTTCTTAAGGTCATACATATGAGTTTCCAGTACCTGTGGCAGGAACTATAGCTCCTGGGGAGTGCCTCTGACTTCCAGGAACACCTGTGTACATTTGCACATGCCTGTACATAAGCACACATATACACATAGTTTTAATTATTTGTTTTTATGTGTATATAAGTCTTGTATTTGTATATCTCTGTGTTTACCACAGGCTATTGCCTGTAGAAGCCAGAAAAGGGTATCAGCTACCCTAGGATCAGAGTTACAGACAATTGTGAGCTACCATGTGGGTTCTAGAAATTGAACCCAGGATCCCTGAAAAAGCCATCTCTCTAGCCTATACATATAATTTTTAATTTAATTTAATTTTTTAAGTTAAAATATAATTTATATAATATATATTCTATAAAAAAATCACATATTTCCCTCTTCCTTTTCCTCCCCTCCTGTGTTTCCCACCTACTTACTCCATCTCAAATTCATGGCTTCATTTTCTTTAACTGTTGTTGTTACATATATGTGTGTGTACACATAAATATATGTGTATATGTACATAATATATAAGTAAAACTGGCTCTTTGCTCAGTCCACTTAGTGTTACCTGTGTATGTCTGGTTTCAGGCCTTGTTATTGGATAACCACGTAGGGCTCATCCCTCGGGAAGACTAGTTATCCTGTTCTTAGTATTCTTTTTTTTTTTTTTTTGACAATGTTAGCATTTAATTAACCTCCAGAGTGGCTTTAAGCCACCAGAACACAGACACCTCCAACACCCCTAATCTTCTCATCAGCTCCTCTGCTGAAGAATTCGGCCTTCACAATGACAGGTTGCTTAGGGAGCTTGCCCTTGCCCAGAACTCTGTAGTAGCCCGATCGAACAGCATCAGTGATGGGAGCGGCTCCCGTCTTGTCTTTTGCTGCACTGACCTGTGTCTGCTTGCTGACCAACGTCCATAATTTATCCAGGTTGAGTTGGGCAGAAGCTCTGGTTCCTCTTCAAGTGGTAATGCCTCACACCAACTTTCCCGAAGTAACCTGGATGGTATTTGTGAAAGTTGATCCTGTGGTGATGCCTGCCTCCAGCATTCCCACAGCCTCCTGGGTGCTTTCAGTGCTTACTGATGCAGCCGTGGCCATAGCTCACGTGGCCCCGGAGTTTCCAGGTCTTCCTCAGTCTGGATGGCATGGTGGTGGCAGAAAGGAAAGGGGGGGGACTTACAAAGTCTCACGAGGTAGCAGACATGGGGGTGGAGCTTACCTGTAGTTGTCTATGGCTGGGCCCCGCCCCGTGAGATTTCCCCTTCTGTGTTAGCATGGGTTTTGGTGTTGTACTTGTTCAGGTCTTTTTTAGGTAGCCATATTGTTGCAGCATCATATGCAAAGTTTTCCTGTTGTTTCTAGAATTCACAGTCTCACAGCAGAGGCTTGTCTTTAGTCTTCCACCTTCCTGTCCATACTCTTTCCTGAGGCATAGGTGCAGGAGTTGTGTCGCACATACATCATTGGGGCTGGGCACCCTGCAATCAGTTGCTCTCTGCGTTTTGACCAGTTGTGGTTCTTTGTAATGGTCTCTGACTGCTACAAATAGAAATTTCCTTTGTGAGGAGAGCTACACTTATCTCTAGGGAGAAGAATGAGTATTTAGAATACAATTAGGAATTGTGCTGATTTAGTACAGTGGTAGGGGTGGGTTCTTCTTTAAGTTCTATGACCAAACTAGCCCTGGATATTTGACGAGGTTTCTAGTACCAGACATGATTTCCCTCCTGTTGAATGGGCATTAAGTCCAATTAGATAGCTGTTGGTTATGGCCACGACATAAATGCCCTAGGGATACCTTGCTGTGGTTCATCACAGTCACAGTTAGGTAAGAGTACTGGTTACTTCCCTCCCTTGGCAACATGCATAGCACCTTCTGATACTATGAAAGCTAGTCTCCAGGAAAGAAGCTCCCCAGTCAGATCCACCTTGGGTCCTGTGTCTGAAGTGCAAGGTGTCTTCTGCTATAGTGGCTTACCTTCAGTTTCTGGGAGGCAACCAAAAGCAGCAGCAATAGCCTGTGTTGTTTTGAAACTCCTGGACTCCCCTGACAGATAACTCACAGGGGAGCTTCTTGTGCCTGGTACCACACTAAGAATGTCAGGGTTTCGCAAAGCTGTAAGGAATCACATTGCTTTTTACTCATCTAAAATTACATCTAATAGCTATGCTTATGTGAACACATGTACATATACAGTGGAGACAGAGAAAGCACATTTGGGTGGACAGTGCTCCCCTTAAGAGCCATAGATTAGTTTACAATTTTTTTAAGAAGAAACTTTTAAAAAGGAAGGCTGTCTCTTTGAGATAAGCATGAACAGTTTAGGGAGACATGCCTATGTGGCCACAGCAGCTGTCCCAGACTGGGGGATAGCTGGGAAAAGCTTTGATTTTCTTTCTTGGCATTAAAATTTGCCACATCAAATTTTCCTCAAAGGATAGGTTTTCACACTGGCTTTCAACCAAGCATACCCTACCCAGACTCCATCTTTAGTAGTGGTTTCTACCATTGTAGACGAGAGACAGGTCTCTGCTGACCCAGTGTGGCACAGTTCCTGTCACTGATACACACAGTATATCATGGGCCCCCTCCTCCCAGCAGGAGAGGCTGGTATACATGGTCTGGGGGCTCAGGAGGAAGAGCACTGTAGCATCCTGGTGAACAACTAGCTGGTTTCTAGAGATCTGGAACATCTCCCAGAGAGCCTTGTTTCAGGCCGGGAGCTATAGGAATATATTGAAAGACACACACATTGCTCTTTAGGCTTTGCTTTCGTTTTCTCTTTTTCTCATGCTAGGATTTGAGTCTGGGTCCTTAAACATGACAAAAGCACTTTACCACCTCAGCCTGCCATGTGTATTGGAATCAGCAGATCTAATAATGTATAGGTGAGAATTAGACAGAGAGTCCAAGAACCACACCACACACAACCAGTCCCACAAATGTCACAGAAATACCATCAAGAAACCCTGGTCACAAAGATACAGATCTCTTAAGGGGTTGACCCCAAGTTCCTGAGGAACATGCACTTTGCTAAGAAGCACAAGGAAAGGCCTGAAGAAGACGCAGGCCAACGATGCAAAGGCAGTGAGTGCACGCGCAGAGGCTGTCAAGGCCCTTGTGAAGCCTCAGGCCTTCAAGCCCAAGATGCCAAAGGGCCCCAGCTGCAAACTCAGCCGCCTGGCTTTCATGGCTCACCCCAAGCTTGGAAGTGGATTCGAAGCTACATGGCCAAGGGGTGTAGGCTCTGCCAACCAAAGCCCAAGGTTCAAACCAAGGCAGAGGCCGCAGCTCCAGCTAAGGCCCAGGCTGCATCTTGGGCTCCCAAAGATGCCCAGGCCCCTGTGAAGGCCCCATAGAAAAGGCTCCTGCCAGTGTGAAGACAGACGGACTGCTGGGACACACCTACCTACACATTATTTGCAGATGACCAGTGTCCTTTGCTGTTTTTACAAATAAGCTTGAGGGGAGGAAAAAAAAAAGACAGAGTAGTACTGACAGTTTCCTAAGCTTTCCCTGTGCCTGAAAACATTTCTGAAATGTGACTGAGGGAGGCTTAGCGTCGTTTGCCTGTTGCCTGAAACAGTGACCTGTTAAGTCACCAGATGTATATAAACTGGCTTCCACATCTACACTAGACCTTAGGATGTTCAGAGATCACAGTCTGATTTCAAAGAGGGTATCTTCCAATTAATGTGAATTAGAATTAACAAACAGGGCACTGTTACAGATACAGTAAAGGAAAGTCATGGAAAGACATGCTAATTCAGTGTCTGGGCACCGGAAGAGCCATTACCTATTCAAAACAGAGTTGTAAAAGAATCAAGCAGGAGGAGCTGGTTGCTAAAGATTTTAGCGTGGGAGGAGAAGGCTGCGCTGCAATCCTTGGCTCTGAGGTAGGGTCAGCAAGATCAGTAGCCCAGCACTGACCTCTGTGTTTGGAGACTCTCTGTTGACTCACCAGACTTTTATAGTTCCATGAGCCAAATAACAGAAATGCAGGCAGAGCTCTCTGTGCCTGAACCTCAGCCTCTGAGCAGCTTGTTCCTTAGGGCAGTAATGAAAATTGCCAAGGATCCCACGTGGAGACTTACCGTAGTCATCTAAATAAAATTAGAATGACCACCAGAAAACCCACTAGGAAGCTGGGGGCTTGCGCCTAGTGGCGCCTCTGCATGCTGCTGTGCATTCTTTTGTCTTTTGACAAAAACTAAATGCCTGATAGAAAGAGGGTCTTAGTGACACTGTACAGTTGCACATTTACCAACAGCAAGGTTATCCAACCACTTTGAATCCAAATGGGATTTTGAGTCCTGGCCTTTTCCTGATCCTGTGTTGTGTCCATTTATAATTAAACCAACACAACTGTTCCATGTTAAGAAATACCTATTTCTGGTAGAAAATTATGAAGATAAAACTTTTAATCAGCTTTAACTGTTTAATCCCATCACCCAATGATAATCACTATAAATATTTTGGTAAGTATATATAAAAATACATACATACACATAAACATATATGGCTTCAGATACAAATTAACCTTTATACCAGGGATTTGCTTACAAGAACTTATTTTAACGTATGAATTATATTCTAAGACTTACTATTATTTATTTAGGCACTTTTCTATTTTTGTACATTTGATTGCTTCCAAATTTTGAACATCCTTGTATATAAATCTTTGTTCTTATCTTTGATTACTTCCTTAGGATAAAGTCCTAGAAATGGAATCACTAGGTCAAAGGTTATAATCACTCTTCAGGCTCCTGATGACTTTGGGTCACACTGCACCCCCAGGAAATTTGCTGAGGTTGATTCCCATCAACTGTGTGGAAAGAGGACCTGCCTCCTCACTGCAGTCCTCCTAGCCTTGGGCATTGCTCATCCCTTACCAACAGAAATAGGATGTGCTGTGACCTCTAATGCTTTATGCTCTGCTCTGCTTAATACTGTTCACCCCAAATACATTTATAACAAAGATTATTGTGGCTGCCTCACATAAAGACTAATGAGAGAAGACATGGCCACTTAAGACGTGACCCATAGGAGCACATACTGACATTGTTCCTCATAAACAAGACTCTCTAGTGTGAGTCTTGTTAAATTTGTGTGTTCTTAGCATCCTTTAGGAAGGTTGTGTTTGGTCTCCAGGGTCGGAATGCTGGGTCTCTATCCCATAATTGCCTAACAGTAAATGGAACTCCAAGCGTGAAAACTGCACTTCATGGGCCCACTGGAGTTGTCCTACTGACAGAAAACTGATTGACTGAATCTAAATCACCATGACTTATGTGAGTCTGCCCACTCAGGATGAATAGGGAGAAATCACCAGAAGGAAATTGGCCTCTGAAGTGTGAGAGCATTGGATTATTGCCGTCAGGGGCAATGCCTGTCAGGAATACAGCATCTCTGCCTGGCTTTGGGATGCCCTACAGTTTCTACCTACCTTTCTCTGGGCCTATGTACCACTTTCTTCATTTCCCAACAGCCATCCACAGCTGGCAGGGGTATATATACTACTGTCTTAGTCAGGGTTTCTATTCCTGCACAAACATCATGACCAAGATGCAAGTTGGGGAGGAAAGGGTTTATTCAGCTTACACTTCCATGCTGCTGTTCATCACTAAAGGAAGTCAGAACTGGAACTCAAGCAGGTCAGGAAGCAGGAGCTGATGCAGAGGCCATGGAGGGATGTAACTTACTGGCTTGCTTCTCCTGGCTTGCTCAGCCTGCTTTCTTATAGAACCCAAGACTACCAGCCCAGGGATGGTACCACTCACAAGGGGCCCTCCCCCCTTGATCACTAATTGAGAAAATGCCTTACCTCTGGATCTCATGGAGGCATTTTCTCAACTGAAACTCCTTTCTCTGTGATAACTCCAGCTTGTGTCAAGTTGACACACAAAACTAGCCAGTATAACTACTTATATTTTTAATGTTTAGTTTGTTCCATATTGATACCAAATTGTTAACAACTTTTTCTTAAGTGGTTAACAACAGAGAAATGGCTCAGAACATTGAATAAATAGGAGTGTCTACACCTGTCAAAGACCCCGGGGCTGACTGAAGCAGAGCACAGAACCTACGAAGCCCCCACCCCCCCATTGTGAACTTCCAGTACAATGCAGGAGGACAGTGAGCATACAGGTGGTCTCTCACAGGTTGATAATAGCTTTGGAGGTGGGGTGGCATGAGGAGAGGAGAGTGTGGTCTGCAGGTGTGTTATTTTATATGATATAGCTAAAGAGGGGCTCTTTGAAGAAGATTCTGAACAGATCTGAATGGACGTGGGAAATGACCCACCAGCCAGCCACACATAATACCAAGGCCAAGGTCCTGATGTTGTGGCTTGCTGGGTCTCTTCTCAGATCTCAACCAAAAGCATCAGAAGAAGCAAGGAGGACTGGGTGGTGAGGAGGCAGAAATCAGGACAGGGAGGCCCTCGATGAGTCCCATGTGGACTTTGTCCTGTGTGGAAAGAGGATCACAGGGATTTGAGCAGAGGTGTGGCATTATTTGATGTTGATTTGGGTTGGCCGTAGAGGCAGGTTGTCTGCAGACACGGAGGAAAGGAGTATGTTGGCACAGACTTTGGGTAAGAAGGCTCCATCCAGCGCCGTCTGCATGTTGCGTAGCAGTGAGGCAGGCAGCCAGCTAGAATGTCAGAGGAAGACTGAAGAGAGGGAGAATGGAGCTGACGGGACCAGAGAAGGCCGGAGGCATCGGAAGCTCTGTGCTTACAGCACTACGGTTACGTGAGTAAGGGACTAGTGGACAAAGCTCACCCCTGAGGTTGCTGCGGGATTAGGCAGCTGCCCCCCAGCCCTTCCTACCTTCAGCCTGCAGGTACTGGTGAGGTTCTGCAGTGTTGGTACAGAACAGTGTTAAGTGTTTAGTTGTAACAGGCATCCTGAGCTGATAAAGCTACAGAAGGCCTTAGAAACCATCTGACTGCACCCTTCGGTTTACGGCTAAGAGTCTGATTCCCCCAAGAGGCGCAGTAGCCCCTCTGTTCACACAGTCCCTGGTTGTTCTAAGTCCTGTCTCCTCATTCCTCACCGAGTCCCCTTTGTTTTACCACAAGTAGATCCTTATTTTTAACCCCAGAATTGATTTTAAAATAACTTATTGTTCCTACCACTGGGTATTTGTAAGCCTCATACTTTGATGAAATCAAATGGCTTCAATTTAAAAGATACAACAAAGTTTTATCAAACACTTTTAAAAGGATGTTATTTAGGGACCAGGCACAGAAGTGCATGCTTGTAATCCCAGAGTTTGGGAGGTGGATACAAAAGGGTGTAGAGTCCAAGGCCAGCCTGGACTGCATGGTAAGCACTTGTTTAAAGTTTTATTTGTTTGTTTGTTTATTGTCTTTGTCCTTGCACAAGCCTGCATGGCATTGGGTCTCCTTCAAGATGAACACTGACACAGGAGAGGTCACAGCAGCACTGGAAGGTTGAGCGAGTTAGGGTGTGCCCTAGGCACACTTCTGTTTAACTTGTCCTTCGTCCTCTCTGCTCTCCGTGTGATTGAAATGCTTTCTTTCTCGTGGGTGTCATATGGTCCATGTGGTTCCCTTGCACAACCATTCCCAGTTTTCCCCTTATTTTTAGGAATCTGAAAATAGCCCATTGTATTATAATTAGCCAGTGGTGCCCGCCCAAATATGATTATTATGGCAAGGACTTTTGCTTCTTCTCTGTTCTAGGGGAGAGTCTGCGGGTGGGAGGAAAAGGCTGGTAATATTTTGAGCATTTTAAAATGCTGTTAAATACTTAAGAAGCCTTAGGAAATATTTGTGTTTTCAGGTCCTCTAGGAGGCTTTTGAAAAATACTTGTAGAGCTAACTTCAAACTAAATATTCAAAACTATGGGGAGCTCAGTCTCTCACTTTATCCTAATAGAGCCACTTACAGTACCAGTCTTAAATTTGTCTAGTACAAAGAAAATGAGAAGCCTGCCCATGACTAGTGGGCTCAAGGGTGATCCGGGTCAGGAGAAAGTTCATTTCCAAAATTCTGCACAAGTGTTTAGAAGATTTTTAAAAATTCATACTATAATAGTTTTGCCCAATTTTTCTGAATCTCACGAAGTCCTGAAAAGAACACACTAGCTCAGGAAAGATACACCGTTTGCTTGACTGCTTTTGCCTCTGTATGATCCAGGAGTGCTAACCCAGAAGATGTCTGTGGCAGTAAATTACTTCCCATGGCAACTGGCTACAATGTTACAAACATGAAACAAACGTTGGCCAGTTCTGCCTGGAAGTTAGGACAGTTCCTGTTTGAATGGGGTCATTCAAATCCGAGGCCAAGGGTGACATTATCAGAGCCAGTTCCAGCATGTGTCCTTTCAAAGAGACATTCTCATCGTCCGCAGAGCTCCATTTTAGCCTGTGAGAGCTGATCTTGTCTGTTGTTAGTATTTAATGTTATGTTTGCCTTTGTATTTCCCTATCCCAGGTGACCCACTGAGAAAGTAGTTAGTTTTAGCTTTAGAAACCTCTATAAGGAACAGTTTCTGCCTTCAAACTAATCTTTACAAGAAAGGTTTATTTTGGAAATTTGGTCAAAAATATCTGTACTCTGATGGACAAACATCTGTCTTCCTGCAAGAGTTGCTGGCCTTCTGATGCTGGAGAAGCTGGGTTTGCACTTCAGAGCCTCTCACAGAGCAGTGAGCACTCATTTGTTAATCCATAGCGCCTCTTGGTGGCCAACAACGGTACTGCAGAAGGAAAATGAAGCATCCTTCCCTTCTCAAGCTTAGTAAATTCTTAGTGGCATGTTTTAATACAGGCACACCTTGAAGGTATATTCCGAGGACGCTATGGGGAGCACAAGAGCTGGGCCATTATGCTAGAGCATGACCATGTGTGGAGGCTTCCACTGAGCTGATGCTGCAATGATGATGGCAAGAGGGACATACTGACCAGTCTCATCTTCTCTGATCTGCCTGATTGACAGCGTGCACTCGGGAGACTGGGATGTTCCTGGCAAGCCTGCTCCCAGCTCCCCTGTTGCTTCTTCCATGCGTGGGATAAGATTAGAGCTGGGATTTTTGTCATTAACATTCTTGCATTCTTTACTGTCAATTCCTTCCCCACCTCTGTATCCCAGACCGAAGCCCAAAGCCTCACTCTCTGCTGGGCGAATGGGAAGTGTCTAAGAACCAATCATGATGCATCAAGACATAAAATTCATAACTGTGCACTGCCCTAAACATCCAGACATGTTCTTAGTTTTCATGACTGTGCTCCTCTGCATTTACTCTTGCTAAATTGCCTTAAATATAGTGATCTCCGCATAATGAGAAACCTAGGTAGAAAATAGCATCCCCCCCCCCCCCCGTCACTAAGCTAGGCAGTTGAATGGCACCCCTCCACGTCACCCTTCGGACTGTCTAACTTTTAGTTATCTGCTAAATCATTACCTTGCAATGTCAGATTTTATTCAAAACATCTGCCAGAAATATTTCATCAGTAACATTTTCTAGTGGAAACTGACTTAGAGGAAATGTAGTCCTCTAGTTCCTAACAGGAGGGAATGTTGAATTACACTGGTTTTCACAGACTAGAGATCTCTACTATGCCTGATTGTCCCCTAACCAATTGTATCAGGGTGCGCTATGTCGAATTTTTTTTAAAGGTATATCTGACTATGTTTGAGAATTGAGCTGTATCCCACTGAACTCATATGTGTGTTCAACAAATATTTATTGATTTCCCATCGTGTGCTTGCCACTGTGTAGGGTATGGAAGTGGATAAGAGAGTCTCTCTTCCCCAAGTCTTGGGAAGAGCCCCAGGCACCCTGCTGCAGTGCGCTCTGGGCTGTCATGGAGTCATGCATAGTCAGCAGGCTAAGGCAGCCGGTGGTGGGTATGCAAGGGGGGTACACGGTGTATGGATCCCAGCTGGGGCCTTATCAAGGTGAGTGCCACCTCTGCGGTCAGTCTGGGGTGGTGTCTTGGAGGAGAGACTGGTTACATAAATAACACTGCATTCCACACATAGAATGTCACATGGGCACGGCAGGGAAGGAACGTGTGGATTGTAGGTGTGGTGGGTAAAAACAGATTCCGCCTGTAATCCCTCTGAGTCCTGCCTTCATCGTGCTTGCTGAACTCTGTCTCAGGTCTTCATGCAAGGCATTTCTCACGCCTGGAACACCACAGCCTCTGGTGTCAGGTCTAACCTCCTTTCATCCTGCAGGGACTCTGTGCTACTCTCTCCCAGCAGCCTGTGCAGCCTCATTCCAGTGCCTGCCACACCACTGTATGACAGTGTGTCCCCGCAGTGCCTGCCACACCACTGTATGATACAGTGTGTCCCCGCAGTGCCTGCCACACCACTGTATGATACAGTGTGTCCCCGCAGTGCCTGCCACACCACTGTATGATACAGTGTGTCCCCACAGTGCCTACCACACCACTGTATGACACAGTGTGTCCCCGCAGTGCCTGCCACACCACTGTATGACAGTGTGTCCCCGCAGTGCCTACCACAC
>CM052712.1:60701715-60753336 GCA_028551405.1 Uromys caudimaculatus | reverse complement strand
CCACACCACTGTATGATACAGTGTGTCCCCGCAGTGCCTGCCACACCACTGTATGACACAGTGTGTCCCCGCAGTGCCTGCCACACCACTGTATGATACAGTGTGTCCCCGCAGTGCCTGCCACACCACTGTATGACAGTGTCCCGCAGTGCCTGCCACACCACTGTATGACAGTGTGTCCCCGCAGTGCCTGCCACACTACTGTATGACACAGTGTGTCCTCATCTCCTCTATACATAGGAGAAGTGGTTTTCCTGTACATACAGGAAGAGTGCACTGTTTTTCATCAGTACCTAGTCCTTTTTTGGTATTCAGGGCTTAATAAAGATGCAGTGATCAGATCAGATAATTAATTTAATTCTTAATGACTCTCTGGTGACACATCTCTGGATATAACCGTAGGATCCTGGATATTTGTGAGTTTACCCTTTTTTATTTAATGCTAAAATGAGAGAAATATGGAAGGCCCCCCTATGTAGAATTCAAGCCAACATGTCCTTTCTACAGTAGTAAGCCTAAGACGGTTTGCAAAAATAAAGATATTACTTGAGAGACTATAGAACACTCAGCCCTAAATGGGGTGTCTCTATCAAATACCTCCCCATAGGGCTCAGGGAACCCCATGAAAGAAGAGGTGTAAAGAGTACAAGAAGCAGAGGGGATGGAGGGCACCAAGGAAATCAACACTCTCAAGGGCCGTATGAACTCACAGAGGCTGAGGCAGCCACGCACAGGCCTGCGCAGGTCTGCACCACATCTCCGTGTGTACGGTATGGCTTTCAGCTCAGTTTCTATGGGATTCCTGGGTGTGCACATGAGTGGGTCTTTGATTCTTGTACCTTCTCTTGGGCTCTTTTTCTTCTGTTTGTCTTATCCAATTCTGATGTGCTAGTTTTTTTCTTTTGTATTTTATTTTATTATAAAAATGATATTATTTTATTATTGTTACATTAGTTACTTTGTATGTATGTGTGTGCACATGTGTTTTGAGGCAACTTTGTGCAGTTGGTTCTCTCCTTCCATCTGGTAGGTTCCAGGGATCAAATTCAGCTTGTCAGGCTTGGTGGCAAGTGACTGCCTGCTAAGCCATCTTGCTGGCCCAAAGAATTATATTCTTGGAAATAAAAAGATGTGCAATTTAGGGCCTGCTCTAAAACCTATGCCCTCATCAGCACATGGAGGGAGATCTAAGTCATCGATGCTTGCTGAGGCAAATGTTGTTCTTGGGAGCTGCAACCTAAATACTCCAAACCCCTTGTATTACTGCCGAGACCCCACATAATCTAAGTGAGAGTTCTGTGGGGTCTTTGTGAGTGGTCTAGAAGGAAAAGTGCTGACTGCCTCCCGAACAGCTTCTGCATACAAGAGCTAAGTGACTTTAGTTGTCTACATAAAAGAATGAAAACTGTAAAAAAGCAACTGAATAAGATCCAAGTAGTGGAAAGAGAAATGGCCTCGTTGGATTTTCATGAAGGAAGTGGTAATCGTCTACATGGACACAGCGGACATTCTCTGTTGAAAAGTTATTTAAGCATTTCTGGTATTTCTGACACAAAAAGACCCCATGACTCTGTAGTAAAATGCATGTCTAAGGGAAGATTCAGGCCATGAGTATTGCACAGCTTTATTCACAGGCCAATACTGGGTGAATGTCAAGGACCAATGATTTGGTGTAACAATACCATTTGGAGAGTTAGTAATGAAAAGACTTTCTTTCCTTGTCGGTGAATCTGTGAAGCTATGCTCTCCCTCCCTTCCCCTTGTCCCCCACCCCCTTCTGAGCTCCTACCAGCTTTTGAACATGGAAGCAGTCTGAGGGGGGGTGTCACTATCTAGATTGGAGAGGGACTCTGCATCTCTACATCACTGTCCCTGTGTGAATGTGGTACAGTTCAGTCCAGTGTAGCCTTCCTGTCATAAATAAGACTACTTTCATTTCACTTGTGGAGTGTGCCGTCCCTCAGAGTAATGACTTTCCAGCCTTTGAGCACACAAACATGGTTTTCATTAGCTTTCTCTCTCCTTTAAAAAAAAAAAAAAGTGGCTGCAGAAGAGAATCTGAGCACAATTAGTAAGATGTCAATCAGCTCCATAGATGCAGATGCACTTTGCTCAGTGGCTGGAGTAGACTTGTGAGCAGTACCAGCAAGGCACAAATCTGCCCCTTCTGAGAAGCTGAGGAATCAGGTCCAGTGGAGAGAGATGGACTTTACCCTGTGTAGACAAGGGAATGAAAGAGAGAGAAGGAGCTTTTTGCTCAAATCTTCTTTTCAAGAAAACTCCATCAAAAAGCCCATGCAACCAAATGGGAAGCCCTCGGTACATCTGGGACTGCAGGGCACATCACAGAGGCAACCTACCTGCCAGGCCACATACACTAAAAAAGCAACAACAGCCTCTCCCAGCCACATATGTGCCCACACTCCTGCAGAGGGCTGAATGTGAGGCTGTTCTGTGCAGTTTGGAGGTCTTGCTATGGAGTGGCTCATGAGAGCAGGGCAAGGCTTTTTGTCAATGTCAGAACCATTCCCAATCCTAAATGCTCTTAATGATCAGTGGACTTCAGCCAGGCTCTTTTTTTATTAGCCTCTGCTGATGTTTCCTTTTGGTGGAGATGTGGAGGTTTGGTTTTTGTTTGTTTTGTTGTTGTTGTTGTTTGGTTATTTGGTTGATTGATATTGAATTTTGTTTTTTTCTTACTACGTTTCTGGGTATGAAAAGATGGGCTCTTCTCAAAACACAGCAAAGAAAGTCACTTTTTCTCTATAGATAATATGTAAATTCTTTCCAAAATTATTCTCTCTGTCCCTCAAATGCGTATCCATTTCAGGCTCTGATTCATATCGTGTTGTTTATATTTCTAGAGAGAGAAAAAACCAACAACAACCGTGTTTTGAAATCATCAAAGCATTGAATTCCCAGCCACAGGTTGTCCCTAACAATTTAGTGTGGGCCAAACTTAGAACCCAAAGAAAGAAGCTTGGAGTGTCACAGGGAGGCACAGCCCTGGCCTCTTAGTAGGTATCCTTGTTACCATTTGGAAGGACAGCTGGTCTCCCTTTCAAATGAGCATGGGGCTACATACAGCAGCAGCACCTCTCCTAGGTGCAGTCTGCGTCCCCAAGACGTGCACAGCACATAACAGCTGCCTAAAAACAAGCTTCCATTTCATGTAGCCGTAGAACAGGAAATTGTTTCTGGCTTGTTTTTGTTGCAAACAGAGCAACTATTGCATATTAAAAATCCCCTGTTGTTTAATATTTGCTTGGTAATGTGCTGGACCCTAATCAAGTCCTCCTTCTCACTAAATCATGTCAACTGTGGCACTGTTTTGATTGGAAGCATGAATTGTAACAGAAAATCTCTGAGGACATAAGCCTCTGCAGCTGTGGAAGGCTGGAGCGCCTGCTTCTATGGGGACTGGAACCTGAGTGACTACTTTAGGGAAAAGCGAAGATGGAGTGAAAGTCATAAGGTGTGCAGAGATTTCAGTCGGAGGTTTTATTGTATGCAGCTGGGTGACGGTATCCTTATGCAATAGATACAGAATAGTAACAACTGCTCCATGAATTGGCAGGCAGCGGAGTTCTGCTGTCTTTTGCCTATTTTTCTAGGGGAAAAATTGAGTCCAAATGTAAAGTATGAAATCAGGCGTTGCTAGTGCTTTGCTTTGCAAGTGTTTGAACTGAGTGTTTTCTCAAGATGCGCTGGGGGAAAAGCTTCATTTCTTGAAGGTGTTTTGCAGGGTTTCTCATTAATGTCTTATGACATTAATTATTCTTGGAACAAAAGAGGTGAAAAAGTTGTAAATTTTCATTTTTCTAAGGATGTGGCTGACTAGACTACCCCCGCTGTGTTTGTGATGGAGGAGTGTCTGCAGAGTATAAAACACATGTGGGAAGGGCTGAGTCCCAAAACATGGGAACAAGCTCAGAGAACTAAAGCGTTGCTTACGAGCCAAGGCCAAGCCTGTGCCTGCAATATTTTGTTTCCACGCTGTTTCTTTGTTCTCCTCTTCATTCCTTCATTCAATCAATAGACCGTTAAAACATGTTTATTGAGCATCTACTGAACCCAGTGCTCTGTGCCAGGTACTGGGAGGTCTAGTTTAAAGGCAACTTGCCCACAAGGACAGGGACTCCCGCCAAGAATGTTCTGTCCTCATTACTGTAGTATAGCAGCAGCTGGACTCCTTAGGCAGCCTTGACACTCAGCAGAAGTCAGTATGTCTGCATCTCATAGCACAGACCTATGTGCACCGAGCTATGCTTTTCACTGTCAGCATCCTCGGGTTGTGCAAAAGCCGTCCATCATAGAGCAGTCTTCCAACTGGATGCCCCTCTCCATGACATCATAGAAAGTGGTACTAGGCCCCAAACCAGTATAAAAAGAATGATTGTTAAGTAACCTAAAAAAAAAACTATACATTTTAAGGAAGTCTAAAGTTAACTATCAGGTATAAACACCAAGATATTTCAAATGCTGCAGAAATGTGGCAAATTTATTATTCTAGAGGTCAGAGCAAGATATTAATTGAGGAAGAAACCTCTAAAATATTAACTTGGGCTAGCAAGAGTAAGACGTTTGGAAACTCCTAGTCAGGGTGGAGGTGGTCAGTGGACACCGTGGGAACTATGAGGCTGGAAAACATCATCTCCAACCTAAGCCAGAGGAGGAAATGAACATTAGCCCTGGACTTCGAAGGTGAGATGCTCTAAGCTATCAACACAGCCCGCAAAACACAGTGAGACATGAAAGATACAGGACATGTGGGGCCATCCTGTGTTCCACCAGGAGAGTGCATGCTGTTGCTGCCCTCATTCCTCAAGAAAGATGGCTTCATATTGTTATGTGTTAATTCTGAAATGTCCTCCACAGGCTCCTGTGTTTGAACATTTGATCCCCTGTGGCTGGTGCTGTTTGGTGTATTTTTGGGGTTGTTGTTTTGTTTTGTTTTGTTTTGTTTTGTTTTGTTTTACAGAGTAAGTGTAAGAATTGGGTCACTGGGGGCCTTTGAGTATTCATAGCCTACCTCTGTTCCTAGTTTGATTTCTCTGCTTCCTGATAGGAGAAGCTCTACCATGTATTCCTACAGCCACAAAGTTGGGTTGCCCTGCCTCTTCCATGATGAACTTAAGTCTCTATAAACCATAAGATGAAAGAACCCCTCTTTCATTACATTGTTTCTGTCAGTATTTTCTCACAATGAAAAAGTCACTAGCAAAGTTCAGGAGTGAGGTCAGATGCATTGTTAGACACATTGTTAGACGCAACATAATGATTTGGACCCCGGTTTGTGGAAATGGAGGGTGAGGTACTTTATATCTATTAAATGATCATCTGTCAGGTCAGCATTAAATCTCAATTGTATAGACTCAGACAAAGCCATAGTGGGGTGTGAAGACTGGAGGGTGGCGCTGAACCCTAGTATCCAGCGATGCGTCTGTCCTGCAAGGTGCTTGTTGCAAAAAGATAGTTTTCCGCCATGTGAGTTTGAAAATCTCTGTATCCCATGCTTTCTCCAGGACCCTCACTTCACATTTCATAGCAGAAACTCTCCAAGTGTCATCCTTAAGAACAATTTTTTCATTTGTGCAACCAGGGTTTCCCTAGGTTCCCAGCCATGGACTCCTTTGCTCATTTAGTTCCTTTAAGGACTCTGAGCATGACATTAGTGAAGACTGGACTCAACTTGTTTTAAGGTCCCTAAAAGAAAATGAATCTGAGACAGGGAAGTGCTACCGACAGCTATGAAATCTGTCACTTGCAGAGCCAGTGCTGGAAAAAAATGGTAGTTTTCCAAAAGGAGAAGCCTCCAGCCATTTGTGGCTGATGACAGTAAGTGGGGGGACAGGATGACAGTGCAGAGGGAGCGTACGATGGACCTCACGGTGGTTTAGTGCATATCTGAAGCACAAAGGAGCTCAGGAGAAGGCTGCCTCATGCCCTGCTTCGTGCCTCAGCTGGAGCCTCCTCACTCAGAATCCCAAGCAGAAGCCTCAGGGCCAAGGCGAGCATGTGTGCAGTCCACACAGGATGCCAGCTCTCTCCTGTCCCCTTCTCTGTGTCAGCACAATGGAGAGTATAAGAAAGGACAAGGAGCAAGGGAAGAAGCAGCAGTGAAAAGAACAGATGAAAATGCGGTGGCCATGAGAACGTTGTTAAGTCAAGCCACTTGCCCTCCCTAAGTCTGGCAAATAACATAACACTGTACAAAGCCGATGATGCGGAAAGGGCACTGGAACCATGGAGCCACCCTTAGTGAGAGGAAGGGAGGGAAGGGTGGGGAGGTCAGCTAGTGGGGAGATGCTCGCGGAAACCATTTTTTCCAGAATAGTGAAAGGCATGGGGGGAGGGGTAAGAGGTCTGCAGAAGTGCTGAGCCCGAAAGCCCAGCCACGTTTGGGGGCACATGATATGGAAAACAGCTAGTGGCTCATGGTATTGCAATGGGCACAAACTCAGTGGACTATGACTGGCTCCAAAGTCCAGGAGAAATATTTTCAGTTCCATATCATATACTCATGCAGTGTACTGATGTTGCCAAAGGCGGACTAAGTGGCCTCCATGTACTTCCCCCTGATAGTGCAGAAAGATATCTGATCTGGCATCTGGCTTTTTCTAGTGGACTGTGTGCGCTTCACATGTGAGGACCTCTGCCAACCTGTCTCTGTGTCTGTGTCTGTGCGCCTTCCTAACGGCCCATCAGCATGTTTGGGGCTTATGCAGGAGAGTGGGTTTTGTGAAGCACTTGTATGTCCTTAGTCATTTCATTGTATGAACTCAAGTCCAGGTTGTAAACTTGCCTCAATCCCCTCCACAAAGTAGATCATTCTAGATGAGACAGTGGGCTTGAAAAGCACGTTGGGGTTTGTGGTGTAGCTCCACCCAGACGAGATTTATCCTTGTTCTTGAGTTGTGCTTTGTTCTTTGAAACAGTTGGCTTCTAATGGCCCTGTCTAAAATCAGGGAGTTTCCTTGAAACTTCTGGTAACATTACTATTAATGAAGACTGTCTCCTTCCTCCAGCCTCAGGGGTGTGAGATTTAGGGGAGAAAAAGTAACCGTTGTGGGGGTGAGAGAGAAAGTTTGCATCTAAGTGGAGTATGAAAATGCAAAAGAAATCAGAGAAATTGGGAACAAAGAGTCTGTGGGTAGACATGAATCCCAGAAAGAACAGGGATCTGGGGGGCTGTGCTGGGGTCAAACAGCCAGAGCCCACATGTTTGGAAACAAATTGAGAGCCAGAGTGATGAGGAATGACCAGGAGCCTTGGGTGGCAGGTGTGCAAAAGGCAGGCCATAGGATGTGTCAGGCAAGGCTGCTGGTGTGCAGCCAACCGTGCTATGAGGCAGTGAGCACGGGGGCAGGCGGGCCTGGGGAACTCTGCCAGCAGCAGGCCGAACTCTGGCCCCTTCTCCTCCTTACTTGGAGATTAGAGTAGAGTACTGAGCATACTGTCCTGTATGTTTAACAAGTGCTGCTGCTGCTGTTCCTGTGAGGTATGTAGCAGGATGCTCTCATGGTGAACCATGCTCTTGGCACTTGTGAATACACACCATGGAGATGATTTTCAGTAGAATCTGCAAGTTTCTATAATCACAACTGAAAGGCTTGCTTTATCTCTGTTAAGTACACATGCACACACAAGCATCTTTGTAAGCAAGACAATCTCTGGATTTCTGGGTGAAAGGTTTATTGTTTATCTTATTATACCTTAATGGAAACAAGGGGTTTGGGGTATAGATCCGAACAAGAAATGGATCATCTTTCCTAACAGAGGGGCTGGTGAATTTATATTTCCTAACCCTGCCGACAAAGAGCTTGCTGATGTTTCATGGATGAGGAGGAGGCAGCCTCACAAACACATCTTCAGGAAAGACTCCGTGACTGTGGGTACCGAGCTGGCCAAGGATTGGGTCCTTGTCAAGCAGGGGCAGATGCTTGACCCCCAGAAAGCCAGCCAGGGGCTTTCCCAACATCACATATCAGCAGTTGTGAGCTACCAATGTTCACTCCCCATAGAATTTTGGAAAAGTACAGAATTTGTAGATCTCATCAATTTGTACTGCCTTAGATAAGAGTAAAAATCCCCATCTTGCCCAAGACCATGACTGCTGGTCAGGGAAGGAGGTGCTTAACCCCAAAATACCCACCAGCTGTGAGCAGGCTCCTTGATTCTCTGCTCCCTTCCTTCCAGTGGTGCATGGCCTGTCCTCAGAGACTTCCCCTGGGGATTGCCCTGCATAGTCTCCAGGATGCCTTCTCCAAGAGTGTTTGCAAAAATCGAGCCTTGCTACCTACTGTCCAGCCCTTCTTTGGTCCCTCTGTTGCATTCCAGCAGGCTCCTTCTTAGCTGTGTGACCTCCAACAAGTCACCCTCTGCAACAGTTTTCTCATCTGCCAAAAGGAATCAGAATGCAACCTAACTTGTAGGGTGGCAGGGATTAAACTTAGAAAAGGACATTGGGCATGCAGCATTTAAATGATAGCTATGGGACGTGCTCTGATGACAGTGACAGTGGGTGGATAGATAATTGCCCTCCTGTTTCCCTGGTCAGCAGACACTGGTCCCCAATGCTCCCACCCTGGTTTCCCTGAAACACTTGCTTATGTCTCCACTGCACACTCTTGCAATGTCTGGTTGCTAGGTGCCCAGCAGATTGGACTGCTTAGGACAAGAGCTATTCTGAAGCAGAGCCCAAAGGTCTCCCTCACTGGCCACATAGCGTGTGTATGTTGTTATTCAGTTTCCTTCTGTGGTGGAGGAATGGACACCTAAGTACTGCTTCTTTTTATAGTCAGCTCTGACAAGCACATTTGCTGATTAGAAGGCAGACCTCCTGGAGCATTCATTTTGAAGGGCATAATGATACTTAGGAACCAGGATGATTTCAGACATTTATTGGAAACTCTTTATTTTCTAAAATCAGGGCATACTTCTTGTTTACTTCCTGCTAATGAGAATTCCCCTGGGGTTGAAAGTACTCTTGGGCCTGTTTCTAGAAGTGTGCCCTTCAGATTATCCATGCAGAAGACCTGAAGAGGCCTGCCTCTAAGTTGTCATTTGACCTTTTTAACCGAGAGGGGCCTTTTCCTGCCCATAGGCAGCAGCATGCTGTCTCTCCCAACCAAAGGCACCTTACAACTTTTAATCTGACTTCAAACCTTCCATAGAACTTCAGGGGGGTTGCATAATGTATTCATATAATCCTAATACATGTCTAAACATGTAGAATAGACATTAGACTTCCAACTGTGGGCTGAGAGAATACAAAGCACATGCCTGTCTTCAAGGGGCTCACACACCAGAGTTAGTGTAGAGACAGGACATTCTTGCTCAAAACCTTGATTGTTGATTGGGGTCTATCTCAAAAGACCGGATGTCTCAGATTGAGAACCTTATCTGGAAGCAGTGGGAGCTGCCTACAGCTTCCCACTAGAAGAGTAATCTAACTAGATACTGGGGATTAGCAGGCAGCGCAGCTTTTCTGTCTAGGACTCGTGTATTTTACTTTTTAAAGCCTTTCCACTCAAGGAGAAACATTGTCTCTTCAGACATAGGGTCTCTAGTTTTTTGGGGTTTTTTTTCCTCCTTTGTATGACTTGATTAAATCTCAGAGTTACTGCCCTGAGTACAGCATCTCTCCTGTAAATCAAGTCAGTGATCTATACACAGTTTTGTTTATTTTAGTACACACGGAGATAGTTATCAATCAATCAATCAAAAAGGTGCTTTTATTTGTGAGATAGGCTAGCCTCCTGCCTGTACTTCTGGGATATTGGGGTTCCAAGAATACTCTACCATGCCAAGCTGTAGAAACATGAATAGCTCAAAGCCGCAGATAGTCAGAAGAGGCTCAGCAGGCCGCCTGAAGACAGGCCAGGACTGGATGTCTGCCGAGGTCCTTTATGCTTTGTCCTGAGATGTTGGGGACTCGGGACTCAAATTGGTGTCCCCTTTGCTCCTCTGTCCACAGTGTGGCTGCATTTCTAACTTGTTCCAGCAGACTAGGGGTAGCTCACAGGGCCGGTAGTCACACGGGTAATGTAAGTGCAAAATGCAGATGGGAAGGGACCAAATCACCCCTAAAGGAACAGTTGCCATTCCAGTCAGTGCCAAGTTGGAATGTGGGCTCAGGGCTACAAGATGGATGTTTTTCAGGAGATGTTAGAAATCTCTGTTCTTGTGTGAAATTATCTTAGAATTTAGATATTGGGAGAAAAATCAGTGGGGCTCTGACAGCTGTATGCTCTCACTGGACTGCCTATAAGCCTTCCCACTGTGAGGGTGTTTGGGCTTCACCTGGACTCTCTAGTGCCTGATGACCAGATGGAGCCACCAATGAAAGTCCATGGCCTCCAGGCCCCAGTGTCTCCACCTGCCATGGACACACCCTGTGCATGTGTGCTCAGTGTACTCCATGCTCTCTGTGCGTAGTGCTGGAGGAGGCAGAGCTTAGAACCATACAGCCCCAGGCAGCTCTGAGGAACACACATAAAATAGACTGGTGAGATGCTGACAGAGACAGGCCACCCAGTATCCCAGGAGTTCCTCTCTCAGCTCACAGCAGTCCAGGAGGGCTCAGAGAACAAGGCAGTCATCCTCTACAGGAACCTGACTGGCCTGATCAGGTGAATTCAGAATGTCATAGCTTGCTCTGGAATGACTGGAGTAAACCTAGAAATCAAATGGACATGAATATGGCACAGAGACTTCCCAACTTAGAAAACAATGAAAAGAACTGGGAAGATGTCTTTCCCTCCTCCTACGTGCTAGGGATATGGATGAGAAAACACTACTGTGGTATAGCCTCAGGGCCGCCTGACCATCTCTAAACGTTATACTCCTCAGAACATTTCTTCTGGAGTCTGATTTGCACAGGTGGACACCAGATTGAGTAGCAGCAGGCCTGGTGGCCCAGCTGGAGCATGCACCTAACTTTCTCAGCCAGAACCATCTACAAACAGTGAGGCACACTGTGCAGAATGGAGAGGACCATTTTCTTTGCTGACACCCAAATGTGCCCATCTGAAAAATAGGACTTTTGCAGTTCGTTAGTCTGCATTCCCTGAAGACGATCATCTCTAGCCTTCTCTAGCAGGATCAAAATTCAGGACATATGCAAAAGAAGCCTCAACATCACAACTGCAGTTGCTTTGTCCGATGTAGGTAAGAAGAGTACAAACTGAGATTAAGACTTTTCCCATAGGCTCAGCTGAGTTCAAAATTCAGCACAGCTAAACCTCTTGGGAGGCGTCCTGGAGGAAGTGATACCCAAGGTTGAGTTAGCAAGACAAAGATAGGGAAAAGAATGTTCTGGATAGTGGAAATCGCTCATGGAAAGGCCTAGAAGGAAGAAAGCTCAGAAATATCCCAGCTGCAGCCCAGCATAGGAGTGAAGCTGGGTGGGTAACAGGAAGAGATTGTAAAGGATCACAGTGACACTCTGGCCATGCCCGAAGCTGCCTGTCTCTTGTGGCTAGGGCACAGCACTACACTTAGTGCTGGCTGGAAAGCATGACCCGTCATACTTCATAGCATGGTATATACACACAAGCACACACAGCACTTGCTGTCAGACACGCCAGCTTCAGTACCAGCCAGCTTCATCTTAAGACTCCAGTGTGTTTTCACAGATTTTTCAAGTGAAAAACCAAATAAAAAATGATGTCTTCATTCATGTAGCTATCACCCACAGTTCCTTCAGATTGCTGTCACCTCTTGCTGCCATTTTATTTATGCAAGAGGAACAGCATCACATCCTGTGGTGTGATGAGAAAGGAAGCTCTGAGCACTGTTTATCCTTAGGACAGACGGTTCTTGTGCTAGGTGAGGATCTGTCATGACACTGTTCTCTGTCATCTTGTGGTGACTATGAGACTGAGCTGCATCACAGCATCCAGAATATGGGTGGAAGATCCAGTCACTTACCTGTCTACACTGAATGGTTATGCTACACACATGCCTTCAAAGCTCTTAGTGCCTAAGATCTGCCCAGATAGGCAGAGGACTTCTCTCTCCAGGTCCAACCCTTCCTCTTTGGCTTTCTGAGACAGGATCTCACTGGCAACCCAGGGTGGTCTTGAACTCCCAATCTTCCTGCCTTAGCCTGCTGAGTGCTGGAGTTATACCACACCCAGCCAAGTTGTCCTTGTGGATGCTTTTATATTCCTAAGGCCCACAAGCCCATGAAAAGCCATTCCCAAGTGTCTGAAGACTGGACCAGTGCTTGCCTGGCATATCCACAGCAGACCTCCCATGCCCTGGTTCCACTCTGAAGTGGGCAGCCCATAAGCGGGGCTCTCTTTCTGCACCTGCCCTGGGAAGGATGAGAGAACCCACACTAAAGGCTTTGTGTGCCTCTCATTCCTACCACAGAAAACCTCAGTGGCCAGGCCACCTGTGTTTTCCCAAGAGCTCTTTTAAGCTCTTGATCCACTCTAGAGGGCCTCTCTTTGGATGGCTGAGGGAGAGGAAAGCAGCCTGGAGCTCCCTTCAAAAGCTACATATGGAGCCAACAATAACAGCTCACTGTACAAAGGCAGGGGCCCGATGGGAGGGGATCAGCTCATGGAGTCCTGAGTATTCCAGCCAGCAGCCCAGGGAGGGACCCTGGGTTTGGGGCTAACAAGTCATGTGTCCTGGAACCAAACCATGTCTGTAGCCTGTGTGACGCTGTGCATGCTGCCAAAGTGAAACATTTAGAAGCTGCCTGATACCACTGCCATTCTGAGCACTTTAGCCCTGTGGGTGCATCTGAGAGCTCATCTTAGGTTCGAGACAAGACTAGCTTGGGCTTCAGTGAGTAGCTTCAGTGGAGGCCTGGAGTGCAGTCTTCCCTGTTTCCTCTCTCTGGCTGACCTTGCTTCTTGCCCAGGAGGATGTTTTCTGGACTGGGAGGAGCACTAGCCACAGACCACACATGTATGGCTCGGAGGCCATGAAGTATAAACAGCCCAGCTTGGCGTTTCTGAGATCCAATGGGCTAAGCTGGATAGTTCATGCTCTTTGTCTCTCACCTGTAACCCATAAACCTCTACAACTGCTCATCCAGAAATCAAAATATTTCTTTCCATTTCTCAAAAGGGATGGGAGGGAAAGCTCTGGCATGGGAACATGGTATGTAAGGATGACGGGATGCAGAATCAGGAATATCTTGAAAGCGGAATTAACCATATAAAGAACATTTTTACAGGGGGGAAGTGACTCCATATGCACTGCATAGGAAGCAAGGGTGAGGTTCCACTGAGGCTCAGGCATCTGCTCCAGATACACATTGCATCTCTGAGTCCTTGTTACAGCCAGGAGAGGCTTGGAATGTCACCATGACCCTGTGGGTCCCTTTGTCTCCTGCAGCATTTAAGATTTCAAGTAAGTCTTGTGCTTTTCTGACTTGGGATAGGAGTGTGGCAGCTAGTGCTCTCACTGTCAAGCTGAGCTTTCGTTTGTTTTATGCTCTTTTAAACTAGGAACAGGAGAGTGACTCAAAAGATAGCCCCAGGATTTCAGTCACTGGTTCAATGCTATTTAGATATGGTACACCCTGGTTAGACCTGGCATCGAGAGCCAGCCCAGCTCAGTGTGTTCACTGAAGGAGGGCATGGGGAACCACTGAGCTCATGGAGAAGATGCAGTAGAAGGCATGTGGAATTCCACATGGTCCACTTACAACACCTGCCACCTGGCTGAGACTTTTTCCAGCTCCTTCCCTCTCCCCTGTCCCTTCTTTCTTTGGAAATGTTTTTGAGAGGAATTATGTCATCTAAAACAATGTTTCAACAAATAGCAACTCTCAACAGAACAGTGGGGAAACGAGATTGACAGCTTTAGGTTCTGTATCAGTTACATTTCTCAACATTCTGATCAAAAGCCTGACAAGAAATAGCAAGGGAGAAAGATTTACTTGGGCTCAATGTTTGAGGGGAGATGGTCCGTCATGGTAGGAAGGTGTGGCAGCTGGGGTTCAATCTGTTATGGCAGGAGATTACAACAACCTTTTTACATAGCACCAATCAGGAAGCAGGGACGGGGGACCCAGGAACAGGGCTGCACTAGGACCTTCAGTGCCGGCCCCCAGCAACCCGCTTTCACCAACAGAACTCACCTCCTAAACGTTTTAGAAGTTCCCAAGATACTGCTGCCAGCCAGATAAAGATCAGATGTTCAATCAGGGAGGAGCAAGTTCGGGGCAGGGGTGGGAGTGGGTGGGCAATATTTCATCTTGAAACCATAAAAAAAATAATCCGCAGACTTTATTTTCCTTGTTACTTTACCTGAGCCAGACATGGTGCTAACTCCTGGCCAAACAAAAACAAACCTGTCCTTGCTCAGAAGCAGCCAAGTCCAGAAGAGGAGGAAGATGCAAGGAAGCCCAGCATCTGCTCTATGCTGGCAGCCTGCATTCCCTTGCAGGAGTTGTCATTAGAGCTAAATTAACTCCCCCAGCAATGCAGTGGTAACATTCTCCCAGCAGGATCCTGACATTGTGATGATGATGAATACATTTCATGGTATTATATAAGTTATAAGCATTCTTTCCATTATTTTGCATTAGTTTCTTTGTGTTATAAACAGAGGCAGCAGGAAACTGTCAGTTGCACCTCTCTGTGGCATCTCTCAGGCAACAGGACTTCTTCCACAGTGTGGCACGACATGAAGAGCAGGGTGGAGCAAAAGCAATAGCTCTGGGGTCCATGTGCAGCCCCACCCACATCCATGTGCTGTGTGCCCTGAGCTACTCGAGAGGTGGCCCCTGGGGGCAGTGGGCCAGATGCTCTCAGACTCCTTACTGAGCACCGTGGCTTGCAGTCTGCTCTGCACCGTGACAGAGAAGGACTCTGTTGCCAGATGCTCCCTTACCCTGACTGAAGTACTAGAGGGCCAGGAGTAAGATCCATCTCTGGCCCCGAAACTGCTATTGTTTATCTTTCAAAGTCATTATAGGATGCTGGAGAATTGAGTTTTTCAGAATAGTAAAGAAGGAAAGGGAAGAGGGAAACGTTGCAGAGGATCTCTGTCTGGTCATGATCTGTGGAAAATTAGCTGGTCTAGAATATTTGAGCATTCCCTTCTGTGTTCCTTAGCCATTGTGATGCTTCATCTCTCCCTCAGGAGCTGCTGGCCTAGTGGTGTCCTGAGTTGGCCTTACTCCTGGCTGCTGGGAACTGCACCTCAGAGCCATCCCTTGTGCTGTTGTCTGTTAGGAAGCAGCCTTGGGAGGGTGCCTAAGGGCCAGGCCAGGTCCTCTGCATTCCATGGCACTGCCACTAAGGCCCATACTTCAAGACAACCGCCCAACCCTGTCATTTGACACCCCCAATCTTCCATACTGCCTCTGTCTCCAGCTCTTTTCTCCTCAGGTCAAAATCTCAGCGTCAGAAAGAAAGCACCTGTCTGAGACAGTCGTGATGATTGCAGTTAGGCCTGTGGCTGAATTTCTCATGACAGTTTGGAGCTCCAGGGATACTGTAACTTACCCTGGCATCCACGAATGGCATTTGTTCTCACCACAGTCTCTGTGTGTGCCAGAAGATTGCCACTGTCTCTTCCTTTCATCTTCTTTAAGACTAGTCATTTGGAGGAGAGAGACAGCATATGTAAAAAATTACATGACGGCTCCAAACTCAGAGACCAAAACATGGAGCTGCTCGGATTCACACTTCACAGAGAACCCCAGAAGGCATGGGGACAACTCAGTCGCACATCCAGTTAATGAAAACAGACTTTTACGACTTCTTAGGGGAAATATCTATTATATAGATATGTGCATGTTTCAGGTTTATACCCTGCCTCATCCAAAAGAATCTGAGATGGCTTTCAGAGAAATATTAGCAGGTAGAACAATCAGAGTTCAAAATTTTACTGGCAGAATGGCTTTCTGCCTGCACGGTGTCCTGCCTTGTACAGCTAGAGCCCTGCCTGGGGTTCTAGAATCAATACTTCTCTTAGGATTAAAGAGCTTTCCCCTTGCTCAGCAGTAGATAAATAGCTAGAGGCTGTTTGACTGAGATGGGCCTCTAGGTGGGGCTCTAGGCTGCAGTCTGTCTCTAGGGTCATACCACCCCAGCTTCATTCCTCAAAGTCAGTTAGTCTGGCCTGAACCTTCATCAAACCTGGCCCTTCATCAAAACACGTATCTCCCCATTCTTCCAGGCTCAGTGACCTGTCTTCACTCTGGTCCTCTCTAATTCCTTCTCCTACAGTAGAAGGACAAGAATGAGAATTTTGAACTCAGTAGATCTGGGAAGTCTGCCTTTTTACCATAATCCTTGAAGCCTGAGAGCTTGACAACTGACTTAGCTGCCATTTGTTTGCCTGTCTTTAAATGGGAGGAGTAACTGTATCAGCCTCAGAGATCCATGTGCCTAAGGGTGAGCGGCACAATGCCCACAGAGTGCTTCAGATGCGACTTGATACATAGACACCACAAGGCTACCATCTCCAAGAACACATCTCTCCTGGAGCCCAACGACACCAATCATTCAGCTCCCAGGACTAGGTCCCTGCGATTAAGCTTTCCTGAAGGCTAGGTCTGCTCAGTGCTTCTGCCCAGGAGCTCTCCAGGGTTGCTCACTACAGCCCCCTCCCGACCCCTGCCCCAGGTTCCTGCTGTCTATTCCTTCTCAGACCACTCTCCTGATATTCCACTTGCAGCGCAGGCTGCTCCAGCTTCCTGTGTGTCTGCCTAGACTTACCTTCCCTCTCCCGCAGCCCTGGTTCTGACAGAATTGAATGAGGGCTAGAGAGATGGCTCAACATTTAAGAGCACTGGCTGCTCTTCTAGAGAATCTGGGTTCAATTCCCAGCACCCACATGGCAGCTCACAACTGTCTGTAATTCTACTTCCAAGGGATATAGCACTTTCACACAGACCTACATGTGGGTAAAACACCAAGGCACATAAAATAAAAATAAATCATAAAAAGAAGTGAACTTGGAATGAATGCTGAAGATCTACAGCAATGGTTGCTTTCTTCAAGAAGGGAGTAATGGGGTAATGGGGGAGAGATTTGTAAGAGAGAAACTGGGAGGAGAGGAGGGAGGGGCTGAGATTAGGATGTAATGTGAGTAAAATAATAAATTATGGACAAAAAGATTGCCATATTTCTCTTCTCTGTGGGTAGGGATCCATTCTGTAGATGTGAGATGGCTATTCTTAGTTGTCAGTTTGACTATACATGGCATTAACTAACCCCCAGCCAACTGGGTATGTCTATGAAGGGTTTCCTTGATAGAATCATTTGAAGTAGGAAGACCCACCCTTAATTTGCATCTTGAGGTGGGAAGAGTCATCTTGAATTTGGGCCACACTTTCTGGTGGCAACCTATGGATGTGGCAGAAGGGTATACCATCAGTCCCGCTTCTCCAGCGAGCCCTAACTGATAGATGATGTTTCATGGCTCTCTTCTCACGCTCTCTAAAACCATCTCGGCATTTGTTCTACCATACTCTTGACAATAAGGACAAACAAGATAGACATGATTGGGCTGGGCTCACATAGTCCTGCTGTTTGCTTGCTTTAAAGGGGGATTTGGGGGATTGGAGAGATTGCTTAGCTATTAAAGGCTCACAGCCTAAAATTAAAAGCGACTTCTCTTTTCTATAGTCGATTATACATTTGGTGTCACCATTTGACTTTAAGTATCGTAGTTGAACTTCATAATCTATGTGAGACTCTTCCATATAACTCAACTATGCTTCCATAATTCATCTCTACCTCAGATTTAGCATCTTAAAATGGGAATAAAGTTATTTCTATCTGTGGACTGGTAGACAGACTCACATTTCCACTTTGTCTGGAAGAGCCTTTAATATGGCGATTAACTCTAAGTGGGTCGACAGGGACATTGAGGGGAGAATGCTGGTAGTATGTAGTGCAAGGTAGTGCTCACCGTAACAGAAAACAAGGCTAATGAAAATGCACAGGGCATGGGGACACTGATGCTGGTCAGGGCTTACAAACTTTCGTGGCACAGTTGTCTCATTAAACACACATGTGCAATTAAACTGGCACGTAAGAAGACAGCTTTCTTGTAGGGTCAGTTCATCCTTCATGAGCCACTGAATCATGTAAGCGATTCCTTTTGACCCTGCTTCTGCACTTCTAAGAGGATAATAAATAAGCATGTTAACATTGCCTCTGACTTTAACCGCTGTTCGTATGATGCTGCAGCAGATTATCCGAGAGCACTGGGATGAGCGCTACATCTCCAGCCCACATAGGCATGCATCAGGGATGAGCGGGAGGGAGTCAGGGAGTCAAGGCCAGAATGTGGGACACGAAGGCCGGGCAAGGGAAGGCCATCTTGGAGATGTGTGGAGGAAGCCATGAGGGTGGAGAAAATCAGGTTAACAAGAGGCAGATGTCACCCAACAAAGGAGGCAAGACTTTCACAAGACAAAATGATCAGGCATATTGAAAAGAAATTTTAGAAAAGGTAAAGAAAGAAAATGCATAAAAATGTAATGCCAAATTACAGGATAAGGTTATGCCTAGCCAAAGAGCACACTGGTCTGAGCAGGCTTAGCTGCACTCTTCTTTCTAGAGGCATCTTTGCGAGCATATGGTGGCCGTTTTATCTGCTTTTCACATTGTGTTTGAAGCAAACAAACCAGGGGAACTAACAAAGTCCTGTATGAGAAGAGTTCCATGCTAAGATACTACAGTATGACATCACATTGTATTGTTATGTATGGTATATATTACATAGGAAATAACAGTGTGAATAAAGGCAAAACTCAAATTATGCTCCTAATCATATTTCTTTAAATCACCTCCCAGTGTGCTTTATCTACAGTGATCCCCCTGTGTTCAGTAAGTGGGTGTTTATTTCCCCAAAGGGCATTAGAGGACTATCATGTACCACTAACATAAAGGGACATCAACTAAATTTCCTACTCATTTAAATAATTGCCCCCTCTCTTTACCTTCTGTGAAATAAATAGGCACCCAGGTTAGAAGAGAGCTTTCTCATTTGTTCTCAATTAGCCAGAACCACTGACTTGGCATCTCTGAGGCTCCCATTTCTCATGTAAAATGGGAATGCTGCTATGATTCTCCCACGATTCTGGGACTACTAGAGATGAAATGTATGTGGCACATTGACTCTTCAGCTTAGAGCAGGTTATAGCCTGAGAAGCACATCGTAAAGTGAAAATACCTTACCTCGGAAATGCATTTAGGATGAACGAGCTGTGTTGTAGGAAGAGAACCCAGAGATGGAGCTGAGTGTATTACATATAGCCCACCGCCATCTTCCACATCCGGGACACACAGTGCATCCTAGAGCTCCGCTGTTTCCCTTCAGGACCCCGTGGCTACCCAGGAGCTGCGTTTGCTGCCACTGACCAGCGTGACACAAGAGTGCACTGTTGTGGATGCCTAGCACCAGAAAGGGGCAACAAAACCAAGTAAATTTCTACTGACTCTGTCTGCCTCTTACACCCTTGTAAAATTAGAAACTAAGAAATCAAACCAAGCAAAACAGAGGCCACTTATATTTAGAGCAAGAAAACAGCTAAGAGCCTTTGTTTTCATGTGACATGAGACAATGCTAGGCATCTGTAACCTAGAAAGGCGTGTGGGCCTGGTGGCTCACACCTTTAACCCCAGGAGGGAGGCAGAGGCATGTTGATCTCATGAGTTTGGGTCTAGCCTGGTCTGCATAGTGAGTTGCAGGATAGGCAGAGCTACATAGTGAGACCATCTTTTAAAAGTAAAAAGGAAAGAGGAAGGAAGGAAGAAAGGAAGGAAGGAAGGAAGGAAGGAAGGAAGGAAGGAAGGAAGGAAGGAAGGAAGGAAGGAAGGAAGAAAAATGGAAAGAAGGAACATCATTACATTATCCAAAATAGGGGGAAGAAGGTAGCGAGATTAAATCAGGAAAAATAACCAAATGAAAAATCACTCTGAGGTGCATTTATTATATGGGAAAATGGAAGTGGAGCCTCCATTGTCTCTGAGTTCTTTTATGGAAAGGGAAACTGGTGCAGAAATAGAGTAAATTCTGCCACGCACTCCAAAACATGCTAGCAAAATGGCATGGCACCCCTCGGGAGAAGGAGCCTCTACTTCAAGGTGACACTGTAGTTTAGGAGGAAGCCAGTCTACTACACAAAAACAAAGACAGTGTGTTGGTCAGTTGAAGCTTGTCTTGGTTTTTTTTTTTTTTTGTTTTGTTTTTTTGTTTTTTTTAATGCTTAGAAATCTGAGTATCAGATGCAGCCATTCTCCTGCAGAGCATCCTCCAATCTCAAATCTTTTCTCTGTCCCCAAAGGCAAGCATTGTACATTAGGCAAACATGGTGCAGGAGACGAACTTGTAGAACGCATTGCTCTGTTCTTCACTATGATGTAGACTGCTCAGTGTTCTGGTTCTTTCCTTTCACCAGCAATGAATATGTGAACTGGCCAGGCCACAGTTGTTCAGACACACTCATAATGCACTAACATCTCAATCCTGTCATTTATATGTCCAGCCCGGCTATCACCAAAGCTTTGAGCATTGCGTAAGGCTAAGGTACATTCTGTTTCCCAGTGCTACCTGCTGCAGTGCAAGGGAAAGGTATGGCTGACATCTATCTTCCCCTCTTCCATACAGCTGAGACCCTCTGTGAAGGAGAAGAGGACTGCAGGGCTCATCTCTAGCACTTGTCATATATTGACACCTCACTCTGTGGTCTCAATAGGTCCTTCAACCTGGATCTTCCTCTGTTGTGCCTCGAAGGGTGTCTTAGGAGCCACCCCTCGCCCAGATCCTGGTTTCTCTCTTCCTGTCCCGTCAGCTGGAGGCTTCTTCTTCTGTTTCTCCTGGCATCATGAAGGACTACAGCCGGAGTCAGTGCACTGACGTGCTTCTCAATTATTCTGGCTTTTGAGGGTGTATGTGGATGGTGGCAGCTCTCTGTAAACTCACCCTTCTGTAAACCCTCTTTAAAGAGAAACTAGGTAGGAACCTGTCCCAAAGATCTCCAGAGAAGGATAAGAAAACAAAATGGGACCTAGAAAAACACTTCCTGTTCCATGACTTGGTTATATCGTTGTGTGCATGGAGAAACATCCTGAGAAGAAATGCTTGTGGGAAAGAAAGGCCTGCAGAAAGTCAGAATTTGTTCAACTCTGTTTAAAAATGCCAACCTCGGTAAGTGGGGAGGGACAGAACAGTGATCGCTCACCACAGAACTCTGTCTTCTCACAAAGTGTTAGGTGAATTTCCTACCTGAACTTTCCACTAGAAACCTTAAAACCTGCTCAGGTAACATTTCATGTGGTTTAGACTTTTGTTGTCTCTTCTCGTCACAAATCCTTCCTAAGAGTCTAGAAACTTTAAATTTCAAGTTAGGTGTTTTTCTCAATGCATTTTGACAAATCCTCATTTTGTGAGATGAGGGGGTGTGCACATCCCCACAGCACACAGAGCGCTGTAGCGAGGCTGAGGACCCAGATCCTTCATCTCTTAGGTAGCACAGGGCTTAAACTTGATGCTTCATTGTGAGTTGCAAGTTTGCAGAATAAGATTCTCTCTGGGACACAAAGCAGAAAGTTGGGGGTGGGGTAGGGGGATCCTCCAAAGCCTTACACAGCTTTAAGAAAACCTGTTAGGATTTTCTTTTCTAATCACCAGGGAAAGGGAGGCTGGAAGGTGTTAACTTCTATGCAGGCTAAAGTGGGTGCACCTGCAGCCCTAATGCCTTGCAGACTCAAGGGAGGCTGAGGGTCAAGCAACGCAGAGTGTGTAAAGGATTGCCTGTCACTCCTGTCCCCTCACTGTCATAGGAGAATTGTCTTGGCAATTTCTTCACCATTTGAAGTAGCCCCAGCTTCCCTGCGTGTTTTCCTTATCTGAGGACATTCTCTGGTGTGTTGAGGTGAACGTAAGTGGCATTGTGGTGACATCTGTTGCATATTTGGAAAAACATTTTTAAGCCTAACTTGACCTTAACGTGCTGTCTTTGGCTCAGAACTCCAGACAGATTCTCCGGTCTTCTAAAATCATAAACACCCAGCATTTGTGTTTCTAAGCTAATTTTTGAACCAATAACAACAAAAAAATTACATCAGTGTTTTACAATCTCCTGAAGGAAGTTTTGCGAACACCTTTGGGGTGTTATTAGTAAAATGTTGTTTTGTAAGGTGGTTTTGTATGCCATTAGACACACATCCAGTATCACCACTCAAACCCCCAAAGTCCCCAAGTTGATATTAGCATGTCACTGAGAATGCATCTCGAGTCCTGAGAAACTTGAAAGGCTTCTATTTTAGTGTTTAGGATGAAACATAAGGCTAATTAATAAAACATGGTGCTAAGCTGTATGCCAAATGAAAGAAATATTTATTGGAAATAACCAAAATGATTTTGCTGCAGTAGGAAGGGCCCTGTCCAGACCTCTGAAGAATGCCGAGCACGCTCATATGTTTTCACTAATACATGCTGGATGCTTTGCCTGGCTTTCCAGAGCCAGAGCAGCTCGGCAAGGAGCTCCCCTTTACCAGGGAACAGTCACGCAGTCAGACAATATTAAATAAGTGTGTTACGATCAATACTCTCTAAGACCCTAGAGAAATTGGAGAGCATAAATTGAGACTTAATTAAATCCCAATTAAATAAGTTCTGTGTTTAAATACCCATGTCTTCTCAAAACTCTCCATAACTTTATTTAGTTATTTAAAAAATGTCCTCTAGGCACAGAATTCAGCTTAATAGATTTCAGAAGGGTTTGATATTGTTCACACGTTGGTTTATAAAGGATAAATGGGCAGGTAAGCAGAATCTTTGCCACTGTCACCATTGTTGGGGAAGGTACAAAGTCACAGCTTCATTGTTTTACAGTGGCTTGGGGAAATTGAAGACAGATCACAAAGGAAGAGGATTCAAAATCAAATACTCAGATCCTGGGGTTAAGCTTTGCATATGGCTGTGTGTGGCTCTCTCTGACTCACAGGAATTACCGAGTCTTGCTCAGGAATCCTGTTTGTAAACCGTTTGCCATCATTTTGTCTCGGCGCAGTCACTTTTAGGCTTTGGATACTCACTCCCCCACCTCCCCAAAGGACCATCGTCTCAGAGAAACTTAATTTGTGAGCCTTTCCGAGTGCATTCCCACTGAGGTTGTGTTTTGATGCCAGTCAGTCACCTTGGGACACTTTTTGCTTTCCTGAAAAAAGAATTAAATAGCAACTTGAGTTTTCACAGCAGTGTTCACAGAGCACCTTAATCTATGATGGTTTCTTGGCCGGTATTGGAGTATTTTATGGAACAGCAGAAAAGGTTACTTTTAAAGATTTACCTGTATTCAAAGTTCCTAACTTGTTTGGAGTGGTTTTAGTATCATTATATATTCCCTCCTTTTGTTTCAATATAAAGATGTCTTGCACAAAGCACCTTTGGGTTAATTCCCTACTGGGCTGGGTGCCATCACTGACTTCCTGTTTGGGAACCAGGCATGAGTAAGACCTGCTTTTGTGACTGCCCACTGTTCCCCCATGTTTTCCTTCCTGGCATTGTGCAGTGTGAAGGCACACACGGTAACTGTCTGTGTTGTGTGTTCAGAACCAAGGCTGCAGTGAACCTAAAAATGCAGCTCCAACAAGCACTGTCAGAAACACCCTGGATTCACACATTGGATTTTAGACTCAGTTTTTGTTCTTGTACATTCTGAACCCTTTTTCCTGTTGCCAACTTGCCCACACTTCAGGAACTGGCCCCATGTGGGACTGCAACCCTCAGTTTAAGAGGCTGGGCTCAGATGATGAGATACTCGCTACTTGTGACTAGCTTTCCTTGGTCAGCAGAGGTCACATGTCCATCATCTGAATGGGTCTCCAGTCTTACATATAGAAACTAATGTTAAAACTGACAGGTTATTGATGGGAAGAGACCCTCTATGGGCCTCTCGAGTCTACACACAAAGAAACTAGCAGTTGTCTCCACAATACTTGTTATTGAAACATTTTAGTTTAAATATCAGGATTTGAGATGAGTGCTCACTGAGGTAAGTTAGTAAATGCATCTTCTTTGAACACATACTAAGCTACAATCATAAAATTATTTTGTTGGCTTTACAACCTGGCTTCTCTTCTTCACATGCAGGAGGAAAAAAAAAAGTCATAGGTGCTACTCCCGACAGATCACTGCCGTGATGTAGATTGGGTGTATCGACCATGAAAACCAGGCCTATAGTGTTGGCAGTGAGACTCGGGAAATGAGTGAAGCATTGGTTTTGGTTTCTTGGATCTGTTGTTATCATGCATGTCTGTCCCTTTACTCACTTATCTCTGAAGACTTGTCTGGCAGTGTCCAGGTTGCAGGGTGAAGACACATATACCTTGTGTAAGCCGAATTATGTCATTGTTAAAAGTCATCACGGTAAAGTAAGGGATCCAGAAGTTCACACTGGAGCCCAATTAAAATGGCCTCAGTGGGGGGAGCAGGAATGGTGATCATAAATTATGTCCACAGTGTGTTTTTAAAAAGTATTTGCTTCCCCTGTGGATCGTTATTTTAAACTGTCTGTCATGTATATCTCCCTGAAATAAATTTGGATGAAGCAGAGACAGAAACCATAAAGCTTGCTCCCACCCTCCACTGCACCCTGCTCTCACGCACGGCTGGGATGCAGTCTTAGCTGGCTGCTGACTCATCCTGAACAGCGGAGGGCAGTAGAGGAATATGAGAGCTCACTGCCCAGCAAAAGAGCTCAGAAGAAAAAACAGTCAAGATAAGCTTTGCTCACCTAAGCTGACACTGTGTCCACTGGTGGCTAAAGAGGCTTTGCTCCTGTGGTAAATGCATCCATCTAAGGCATAAATACCATCCAGACAATAAATGCTCTGTAGGGATGCTGCTGTTTACCCTGATAAGCTATGTGTTTATTCATTATACATTAAAGCTCTTTACTTAGAAGGACAGAAACATTCGATAACAACTCTGTGGCAGCAGTATTCCAAAGCAGGCCTCCGTGGAGTTACAGATGAGCATTCGAACCAGTGTCATGCCAGTCTACCATCATTGTTCATGGCATTTGAACCAACTTACCAATAAATGTGTCTGACACTCACAGCGTAGGCGAACCAGCATCCCAATTCTGCTCTGCTTCCCCTGGCCCTGACAACTCTCTGCGGTTGGTAGTAGCAGGGACAGTGATACTAATAATGGCAGCCATGCCCTCTCAGTGCCACACCTTGTAGTGAGCGACATAGATACTGCATGACTATGTGTCTAAAGCAAGGAACTATGCTGGTTCCCTGTACTCATATTGTCCCGTGTATAAACGATACCACCATCTACCCAGAACTCATCTCTGACCCCCCTCCCCCCACGTCCTTATTGCCAGATCTTCTTGGTTGCAGTGCGGACATATGTCTGTGTCAGACTAAGTGTGATGGCATGTGCTTGTAATCCCAGCACTTGGAAGGTAGAAGCAGGAGGTCATCTTCAACTGCATAGCAAGTTCAAGGTCATTCTGAGCTAAATAGAACCTGCCCTCAAAAAGGATCTTGGGGGTTTGGAGAGATGGCTCAGCAGTTAAGAGCAGTCATTGGTCCCCAGCACCCACGTTCTCTCCACACACACCACTCCAGCTGTGCTCTTTAGTCTGCACCACTGCAAGCTCCTTCACTGGCTGCCTTTCTCCCAGCTCCTGTGGGACTTGTGTCTGAAAACAGATCAGGACGGAGAACTCCCCTGTGCGGCACCCTCCACTTCTTTAAATCTTGGGATGCTACTGAGGCTGTGATGGTGGTCCCTTAAGCCTGTCCCCGCCTCACGCTGTCCCCGCCTCATGCGTGTGATGATTCAGAGCTCTCCTTCATGCTGTTGCTTCTTTGGAGGATTTCGATTTGAAGTTGCTGAACCTCTGGATCTTAGATTTTTGTCCATGCATTCAAAGGAATGTGTTGCTTTCTAGCTGTGCTCTTCTTGTTTCCTTTGGAAAGATAGCGACTCTCTTGAATTGTCTTTCAATAAATCTCTACCAGTGCTAATCCTGAAATAATAGAAGAGCTTAGCCACAGGCCCACTGGAAAATATTTCCCAGGACAGGAATATGCAAGCATTGAAACGAGATGTATATGCTAACAGCAACGGTTTCAACTAAGAGGGATTTTTGTGCTTTGTGAGGCGCCTTAAAGCAGTTGTTCTCAGCCTATGGCTGCCTCAGATCTTCTGCATACCATATATTTATATTACAGTTCATAACAATAGAGAAAGTAAAGTTAGAAATAGTAATGAAAACAATTTTATGGGTGGGGTCACCACAACATGAGGAACTGTAGTGAGGGGTCACAGCATTAGGAAGGTCGAGAACCACTGCCAAGTGCAAGTGAACTCTGACCCCTCACCAGTTTCTATCTGAACACACCACACCATTTTCTTGTGGGTTTTTATCCGGATTGGAATCCTAAACTCTTTTATAATAAAGTGTGATGCTGTTCTCACAGCACAGCAGTGGTTCCAAGTTTCCAGTTAGACTGTCAGGCACCTAAGCCAGAATTCTTTCATTGCCTAGTAGACATTCTTAAACCGGTATGCCATAGAAAATGGAGGTGAATTTTTAAACGATGTTTATTTATAAACTGAGCCAACTCCATGTCAATTCGGTCTATTTTCTGCATACTAAACTAAATACCTTCTGGGTGCTGGGCACCATTCCAAGTACAGGCTAGGAACTGAGTGGACCCTGAGCCAAGCTCCCAAAGGGCCCATAGTGCAGCACAAAGCGGAAGATGTCAGAAACTGGGTGAAGTGCAGCGAAAGGTGCTGTGGCCTCCAGAGTAACAAAGGGTGTGCCCCTGCCACAGAAGGATGAACAGGGATCAGGTGTGCAGAGAAATAGAAGTAGATCACGTGGACCTCCGCTGGGTGGGGGAGGGGCTGAGCACAACATGAAGGGTCTGGTGTGTTCCTCTGGCTCTCATAAACTTCATGCTCAATTCCAAAGAACATAATTACAAACTGCCTTGTAGCACCCCACCAAACCACTTCACATGACAGTATTCATTCAGTTCTCCAGCCCAGCAGCCCCTCTTTGAGCACTGCTCCAATGCAATTCTGTCTCCAGGAGAAGAACATGTGAATTGTGACTTTGGCAGATGACTCATTACTTCTGAACCCATCAGCTCTGAAATGGAAAGGGTCATACCCAACACTGACTTGGGGCTGGGACCTGCCATGTTCACTGTCATCATAGTCATCAGAGCTCTTGGTTCTAAGAAGTAATCATATTTATATTCGGGGGGGGGGGGACGGGCTGTGCTGTCATCCCCAGAAGGCATCCTACCTCAGGCGGGCACTGTAAGTGGGACCCTGAGACCCAGGCAGTGTACAGCCCTGGATAGGATAAAGAAGAATTAATTCAGGATAATGAAAACCTAGAGGGGAACCAAGAGTGAATGGGGGAGGGTGATAGGAGAGGAAGCTTTTGATTGGGTGGGTGTGCTGAGGGGTGATGTGGGGCCTGGCAGTAAACACATATGGTTGGATGTCTTGAAATGTGTGTCTTCAGCTTCCTTCCAAAGGAAAGTAAAAATGTTTTAGATTCACAAAATATGTGAGTTTTCCTCTTGAGTGTGAAATAGTTGATACTGGCTATTTCCCAGTGGTGAGGTTCAGTGGTAGGATGAGTGCCAGAACCCTGTTTGGGTTCTCTCTGTAGCAGTGTGCTGTCTGGAAAGGCTGACCTCCTTATCTCAGGATTGATGGTGTCAATTACTTAAGGCACCTTTCAAATGAAGGAAAATGGAGTGCGTGTAAATAAAGTCTTCAACTGACTGTGGGATATCTCCTCACTGTATCTGAGTACATTTAAAATGATGAAATATAGAAAACTTCATGTATGTGCGAACTTCTAATGACACACAGGAAAAAAATGATCCAATTGTGTATCCTTTTCTGTAAAAATAAGCCCAGAACGTCCTGGAGATAGAAGAGCCAGAGGAAATAAGGACTGTGTCATTGCCCAAGCCCCTGGCATGCCTATGCAACTGGACATTTGTCACACACATCTGCTCCAGAGAAGTCCCTTCGCCCAAGGGCAGATATGCAGAACATTAGATTTCCGTAGCACGTTTAAATTTAATAATGCCTTTTCTATATTATCTTACTTGTAACTATTCTGTCAAGAATTGAGTCCATTCCCCCACATGATACTACCCAAACCTACCACCTTTCATTGCTCGTTCTCTTGAGGGCCAGAGGCAGAGAACTCTGGGGTCCTTGCTTATATTCCGGAGCCCCCCTCTTTAAGCACACAGTCCTGAGGTTCAGATTCTGGCCATGTTTACCTGGGGCTGCTACCTCTGCTAGTTTGTTTACTCCTTTTAGAGCAGAATATGTCTTGTTAAACATTCAAAAGTGATGGTAATAGACACCCAATAACTAGAAAAACAACCTAAAAGCAAACTTTAAAGAAATAAACCACCTGCCCAATTTGATACCTTCAAAACATAGCTGCTGTGTGCTGAGTGTTGGTCATATGCCAATGTTGTGCTGCCTACTGTTTGCCTGTGTTCTGTTTTGTTCTGTTTGTTTTGTTGAGACAAGTTCTCTCTGTGGAGTCTAGTCTGGCTCAGAACTCTCTCTGTTTCATAGGCTGGCCTCAAACTCACAATCCCCCTGCCTCAGTACTCACGTACCCCCAGTGCTAGGATTATAGGCATATGCCATCACATCTAGCTCATCCTTGCATTTAATCCTCACAGGCACCCTGAGACATCCAGTGCTTCCATTTTCCACATGGGAGGGTGGGGCTGAGATGGAAAAAACTGGGGCCTCTTCCGGTCCTGGTCCTGATGAGAGTGTTTGCCAGTGCCTTGATTATGGTCTGAACATTGGGTCCAGTGCCAGGGAGAGCAGTGGCAAACTCTGCAGCACCATGTCTGGTCTGTGAGGACACACTCTTGCTCCAGGGTATTTACTGCTGTCTCAGCCATAACCTTGCAGCTTCTGGACCACCCCCCTTGTGTTGGCATGGTTACCTCAAGCCTTCCTTCCTCACTTATGGTGACTATTTGCTCTCCCACTGCCCTCCTAACAACACTTTGCTAGTCCTTCATCCAGCATCTCCATGAAGAATTATTGGGCATCTTCTGCACCTAACTACTGCTGTAAGGACAACACAGTGATGAACCAACGAGCTTATTCTGTGTAGGTCATTTTCAGCGCTAGTGAGTGCAGACAGAACCTTCTCCATCCACTGTAGGGTGCAATATAATGGTCACTTAACACTAATGGGGTGCCCCAAACCCTGAGCAAGTATTCCATTCCATGAATGGAGCTACAGCCTGTCCTCCAGAGTCTAGTTAGGTATAAGCAGTCCCTTCAGACCCTTAACAATGCTGTGACTAAATATAGAAGCAGAGTGCCCCACCCCACCCCCGCCGCCCTCATGCCTTGGAGGAGCTAAGGGATTTGGGAAGAGTGAGAACCATGGAAGTGGCAGTACAAGGCTCAGGGTGAGAGCTTTTTACCTTGGATTCTATTGATTGGAGGTTATCCTCGCTACTGCCGCTCCCTCTCACGACCCTCCATGAGAAAACAGACACATGTGATAGTTTGCAGAGGTTACCAAGCTCAGGCAAGACCTCAACTGTTACCTGTCCCCAGAGTCCATGCTAAAACCTCTCTTCACCCTCTCTGGAGAGGCATGAATGGTAAAGCTGCTGGGAGCTGAAGAGCTGGGCAGCCAGAGAGGCCCACTCCCCTGTAAATGCTGCTCTCACTCCTGACAGCCCCAGGCCAGCTGCCACATGGAGGGTGTTTTCATTCCGGGGGGCCTACTGACTCTGACTTGACTCAGCCCAGCTCCATTGTGAGTCCCTGGGCTCTGTGTGACCAGTATGTGCTGCAGTCGCCCTTACCTAGCTAAACCAGTCAGTATCGGGTTGCTGTGGCCCTGGGCAGTAGCTTGCTGAGTTCAGAGATGCTACTTTTCATTTAAAAGAAGATAAAGAGAAGGCGGGCAGGCAAAGGACAGCCACAATTGTGTATGACTTTCCTGTGGCTGTTTCTCCCTCTACCTTCCCCTTTTGCCGCCGCCTCCTCCTCCTCCTCCTCCTCCTCCTCCTCCTCCTCCTCCTCCTCCTCCTCCCCCTCCTCCTCCTCCTCCTCACCAGTTCTGTGCACCAGTGTGACGCGGCAGGTGTGTGTTCTGAGTGTAAGGAGCCCTGCACACCCTTGCCACTTTCTCAGCAATGCCTTTTAAGTAAGGCCAAGCTTGTACCTGAGTATGACCCTAGAAACTCCGTTGTTATTCCCAGTCATTTTCCCTGTCGCATGTTATCTAAAGCCCCAGGCTCCCAGCTATTCATGTTTTCTTGAATTGTACTGTCACCCCATGTTGTCATTAGAGACTAGCTTTTGCTTCAGCACACAGCCCTTCCATACTGGGTCTTAAGAAACCTGTGGGGCCTCACTCACTGCACTCCTGACTCCAGCCAGCAGAGGGCTCTGCTCACTGTAGTCTCTCCTGGACTCAAGCGATCAGGCAGGGCAGGGGGTCTGAAATTGCGGCAGCTCCCGAGAAGAGCCGCAAATTACAGACTGGCTATGAATACTCTTCCTGGAAGAAGTGACCATGACCTCAGCTTGATTTCCACCAGCCAGAGGCAGTCAGACCACAGCCAACTTCAGGGGTAGTTATACACACGCACAGTATCCTGTGTGCCTGAGACAAAATGGAATATTTGAGAATGGCCTTTAGAACTCCAAAAGTGTCATATTCCATCATGAACTATAATTCACAAGCCACTTTCCTGCTCTTAGATAGAAGCAGCAAGCTTGAGATTAGAACTTACAGTTGGATTATGACATCACTCCAAGTAACGGTTGTCTGACCATGAGATACCTAGTGTGCACAGTCCCCCCCCCCTTGCATAGATATGCCTGTACACACCCACACACAGTCTGCTGCCAGCCCCTAGAGCAGCTGCTCCCTCCTCACACTGCCTGCTTCTGTCTTACAGTGAAGTGACTGTAAATCAGACATCTTGTCACATCACTTCAGGGTCCTGACCACCTCTGTGGGAGCTTCCTGTTTCCCAGTGAAGAACGTGTAAGAGCATCTGTCTTCTAAGGCAGCCAGTCACAGCTGCACACATGCTAAAGACATCCATGAACCCACAGCTGATCACCTGTTCGCCCTGCAGCAGCGATGGGAGAGCAGACGCTAAAGCCCAGCTGCATGATACAGCCAAAGGCACCTGTGTGTTCAGATTTGCGTGCTTTTCAGTTGAGCGTGTCATCCTAGGCACCTGTCTCCTCCCTACTCAGCCATCAACTCTTTGCCTTTCATTGAGAATGCCTTTTGCACCCAACACCTAAAATGCCCACGGTTCCCTCTGTACAGCCAAACGTCAGCTCCCATGCCCCTATGCCTGGCACACAGTAGCCGGTGTCCCACTGAGAACAGAGATGACTTCAGAAGTGAAGATAGGACACACTGACATGTGTGCTGCTCTTGGAGCAGTGGTGGTGTTTCCCAACTATAAATGTCTTCCATTAATCCAAGTCAAAGGAATATGGTGGTTTAGACTTTGAATTATCATGTACTTCCAACCTTCCTACAAAGTAAAATGTTAGTTGTCTTGGATCATTATGTTTAGCTAAAACATTAATGACTAAGAAGACTAGCTGAAGTTAAGTTGAAACTAGGAACTAGATCCTACTGATGTATGAGAAGAAGAGGGGAAGGGCTAGACTCATGCCCACCAGCCAAGAAGCAGAGGCTTCTGCACCTAGATGGCCAGTAGGTGAGGAACAGGAGCCTCCAAGCTCAGATGGCTCAGAAATGCTGGTACCATGAGGCTCAAACTGACAAACAGTGCAGTGGAGAGAGAGTCCAAGAGGAAATAGCCACAGCTGTAGGTCAGGGAAGAAATGTGTTTATTTGTGGGTGTATTAGGAGTAACAGCTACTCCATAGAAGGAGAGCCAAGACAGGCAGGAACTGAGCGACACCACAGGATGTTTGGGACTTCAGAGGTTCTAATTCTGGGACTGCCTTGTGGTAACTAAAGTCCCTTTGAAAGTCACTGCACCTTCCCGGACTGTGCTGCTCTGTAAAGTGGAATCATATAAGCTAGTCCGTGCCTTTCAAGGAAGTCACAAAAGTGAAGTAAGATATGGAAAACTGCTCAGGACAGGCACTGCCAGTAGTTAGGCTTTGTAAAATGTCTTCTAAGGAGTCTTAGATTTCAGATGCTAAGGATTTGAGGATGAGGTCCCAGGACTAGAAACCAGCTGGGCTGGGACCCAATGGAGAGTCAATGGGGATCAAGGATGACGCACAGCAGGCCCAGGATGTGACATCATTTCCTTTGTAAGGTGGTTGAGGATGCTGACTATAGACAACACAGGGAGCCTTGAACACTTTATGTTGGTCATAAAAGGACAAAACACTGTATGGTTGTACATATACCGGGTACCCGGAGTTCTCCGGCGTATAGAAATACAGCACGGATTGACAGGAGCTTGGGGTGGGGGTGGGGAGTTCTTGTTTAATGGATAGAACGTTTCATTTTTGCTAACTTTGTCTCTATGCAGACAGTGGTAATGGCTACATAGTAGTGGGATGTAGTACTGCCTTGAACCACACACTGGCTGCTCCCCTACACCTTGTCCGGGAACTGGGATTTAATGCAGGCATCCACATGCTAGATAAGCCCTCAACCATGAGTCACAACCTCAATCCTTAAACTAAGACCTTTTAAGATAGCTCATTTCAGTGTTTAAAGGCACTGTGTATAAGGTGTATAGTGAGTATGCTGTGCCATGTTGACATCAGATGTTAACAGTAAGAAAAAGGGCGTACAGAAATATATGGGAAACCCTGTGACCTCTTCATACTTTAGATCTTTACTAAGTCCTGCCAAACAAAATTATATTTATAGTGGACAACACTGTGCTGTTCTGTTTGTAATGTGGGTACTTATGAAGTGATTATATCAGACTGGCATATCCATTCATTTCTCATAGGTAGATTTAATTTGGAGTCTGTGCTAGCAGCAGTTTCCGGGTGTGCAGTACATTGTTATTAAGGATAGTCCCTATCTTGTACAGTGATCTCTTAAACGATTCCCCATGCATCTATCTATGCCACATTTTGACCAACTTTTAGAATCCTCCCATTTACAATATTCCTTAGTAAATCTAAAACTGTTTCCTAAAGGTTATTTTTTAAGATTTCTTTATTTTTATGTGCATTTGGTGTTTTGCCTGCATGTATGTCTGTGTGAGAGTGTCAGATCTTCTGGAACAGGAGTTACAGACAGGTGTGAGCTGCCATATGGATGCAGGGAATTGAACCTGGGTCTTTCGGAAGAACAGCCAGTGCTCTTAAACATCGAGCCATCTCTCCAGCCCCCAAAGGTTATTTTTTAAAGATTCAGAAAATGAAAAGATCTGGGTAGAATAAGAAATGGCTGGCATTACTGAAAAGACCTTAGTTAGCCTGAAAACGGATTGCGCATGAGCTCTGAACAGTAATGTGAAGGAAGAGAGGGACTTCGAAACTTGGATGACTAGTCACAGTGACGGGCTCATGGTGCCCATTGGCCTGGCTGGGAAAGGGCCAGGTCACCCAGTGAGCATGGGTCCCACTCGTCTTCTTACTCTGCCTCTGTGTAGCAGGAAGCCACAAGAGCAGGCATACTGAGCAGTCCTGTGCCTCCTGCTCCATGGGAGAGCTACTTCACCTACATCCTTACACACTGTGTTGGAACATAGCAGGACATTGACAGGGAGAGACAGAGAGTACACATCATAGAGCATGAGGTGCAGGCTGCAGGCCAGGTGGTCTGCTGCAGACCCAGTGTGCAGGCTGCAGGCCAGGTGGTCTACTGCAGACCCAGTGTGCAGGCTGCAGGCCAGGTGGTCTACTGCAGACCCAGTGTGCAGGCTGTAGGCCAGGTGGTCTTCTGCAGACCCAGTGTGCAGGCTGCAGGCCAGGTGGTCTACTGCAGACCCAGTGTGCAGGCTGCAGGCCAGGTGGTCTACTGCAGACCCAGTGTGCAGGCTGCGGACTAGGTGGTCTGGTGCAGACCCAGCGTTCAGACTGCAGGCCAGGTGGTCTACTGCAGACCCAGTGTGCAGGCTGCGGACTAGGTGATCTGGTGCAGACCCAGTGTTCAGACTGCAGACCAGGTGGTCTGCTGCAGACCCAGTGTGCAGGCTGCAGGCCAGGTGGTCTGCTGCAGATGCAAACTTTCAAGACTCTGCTTGCCAAGTATTGATAGAGCAAGCCAAATAGCTGTCAGTTTTATAGGACTGCGCATCTTAAATCTTGTCTTATAGCTGGGCATCCCAGCACTTGGGAGGCAGAGGCAGGCGGATTTCTGAGTTTGAGGCCAGCCTGAGCTACAGAGTGAGTTCCAGGACAGCCAGGGCTAAACAGAGAAACCCTGTCTCGAAAAACAAAAACAAACAAACAAACAAAAAATATCTTGTCTTGTTCTTGTTCCTAAAAGTCTTTAGAAAGTCTTTGTGAATCAAATTCAAATACAACACATTTTTACCACCCACAAAATTGTGGTTTGGGTATATGTGCATGTTGCTCTAATTATTATAATAACTAATATTATTGCTAAAATAGCATAAAGAGCAAATAAAGTCACATGAATAATAATGACAGTGGAAGAAATCAGACTATGATCGTTCTGTCATAGTTATGGAAGAATGACCTGTGAAATTTTAAGCTCCTCTTAGAACAACTGTCAAACCAGATGGAGTCAAAGCACACAGGTTTGGGTCAAGTATACGGTGGTAAAGTGAGTACCTGTAGCCTGGTCCAGGCACACATGCTACTGACAGCAGCAGAAGGTGGCAGAGCAAGAATGCAGAGCCGAGGTAGGCACAGACTAGCCTTAACCTGTGCTCTGCTCATGCCTGCTGGGTGCCTTGAGCCGGCAGCAGTATAGGCACCATTGAGAATATCTTCGTAGATGGAAGCTGTGGGTGATGCAGAAGCACTCCACAGTGGGGACAGAGTGAACATCAGTGTGCCGGGGGCATAGCTCTGAGAATACACACTCAGCAGCTAAGCCAATGAAAGTGAGTGTCAGGATGCGATAGCTCAAGGGCAGTGTGATCTGGGTTCTCAGAAGTCGGTGACCGGTGCCTGTACTCTAAAGGGGAGGAGTCACAAGCTGAGAAAGAAGGCAGTACTAGACCCCTGGAAGTGTGGACTTCCAGAATCTACTTAATTTCCTAGAACACTTTCAAAAACAGAAAAAGGAAAAAATACACACTAGAATATAGACATGGGAAGATTAACATGAACCCCTGATATTCTTCAGCTCAACCACTACCAAATCACCATTGTGGCACATGTTTTACAATGAAAGGTAATCACAGAATAAACACTTGTGTGCATGTGTGCATGCATGCGTGCGTGCGTGCATGTGTGCTTAGCTTTGGTTATTATGTAAGTCTTTCGGTCTTTGTGTCTGTCACCATGTACCCTGCCTTGAATCCGTATTTAACATCATTTTATAACTCTTCACAGCTTCTGTGAGGCCATTTCGGGATGACCTAAAGTATGGTACTCTTCTAAACTGCATACTAAATTACCATAGTGCTGTTATTTTATTTAAGAAGCCTATCTTAGGTCATCTTGTCATATGCTTGACCATCCTTAGAAGTATTCAAGCAAAAGATGAACAACCAGCTACATTGGCTGGGAATTTGTGATAGGATCAAGGGTCCCTTCTGACTCTGTGTCAGTCCGTTTATTTATAACCTCTAATTCTCTTGGCAATACATGTGGATTACAGTAGCTGAATGTATTGTCTTCACATTGCAAGCCAATTTTGTTGAATCTGAGCTATTCATTGTGTAGAGTGAAAACTCCAGCCTGTTAGTTTACAGCTCTAATAAAACATGCCTAGGCATATGGATGGAGACAGAGTTCTTGCAGGGGCCACTAAAGAAGACACTTCTTTCCTGAAAATGGAAGCCATTCAGACTATGAGCAAATGTCCCCCTTTCCTAATTTGGAAAATTTGGACATGCTGGTTAAAGCAATTAGTAGTTACTATTAACTAATGACTTAACAGGGGCCTAGATCCCATCTGTTTCACCTCCTGCTTGGCTCCTGTATCCTCAACCAGGGTAGAACTTGACTAGCAGGCAGAAGAGTCCTTGACCTAGTTTTTGAATCCTTACCATGATGCATAGATAAGAATTTCTCTAATTAATTTGAAGTGTTGGAACAGAATAACTTGGAGGCTTCCCATATCTAAAATTTGTATGCAGATCATTAGAAAGTGGCTTGCTCTAGGGAAAGAGATGCTGGTTTTCATTAATCTATTGTTGAGAGTTTCAATGGAAATAATTCAATAAAATCACTGTGTTATTCTTTCCTCAATTAATCACAACGGAATAAAGCAGTGCAGGAAGGACAGCTGTTATAACTGACTAATCTTTTATGCCGGGTACAATTTTTTTGAAGCATCTCTTGGTTTTCCTGTATTTGATTAGCCATTTACAAAACAACTCAGTGTGGACCTCTGAAGTCCCACAGTTACTGCACTTGCCGTGCCCGACTGATGGTGAAATTAGGTCTCCTCCTGCCCTACCTCTTGCTTGTTAACCGTGTGCCTTGTGCTGGGAAAACTGAGGCTGAGAGAGAACGCCATAGACTGTCATTGAGTGTGACTAGAAGGGGGGGGAGAGGCAACTGAACTCCATTTAATGGAAAACCTATGTTTTCCTTATGCTGCTGAAGATCAAACCTAGAAGTTTATGCATACAAAACAAGGACTCTGACGACAAGCTGTATTCCCCTCAGCCCTTCAGAGAGTCTTTAGAAGATGGTTGAGTTTGTAACTCTGCCTTAGACATTTATATTTGAGGTAATTCTATTTTAGATAAGAAACAAGAAGAACTTTTTTAAAATGTCAACAGGAACATGGATTCTTTCAGGAAGTTAGATTGTCTTTGAACCTGGCTCTAAGGAACAGAAAAGAGAAGTCAGTCTGGGGGGGTCTAATAGATAATTCTTGAAGCAAAAGAATTAAGTACATGTAACATGTAAACATTTCAAAATAGTAGGGTTAGTGACCCCAAATAGTCTCATTTTCCTGTAGTCTCAAACTGCCTCTGGGGGGAAAACAATGATAGAAACAAGAACAGAGGAAACTAATTGTTTCAATAAAAACACTTGAAGAACCCAGATAGTTCCAATAATAATTTCACTTGTGTCATTGTTACTGTGTTTGCTTAATTATTGACCAGAACATTTCTGATGACAATTTGCAAAATTAGGAAGTTACATTTTTTTTTTTTCTCTTTTAGTGGAGGGTAATTGAAATGCCTTACTGGTGATGGAGTACTTTTGGAGACATCAGCTTCGTAAAACTTGTGTTTGTTTAGGAACTTCTTGATTTCAACAAAGCCAGTGTTCGTGTGTTGGGCTGTGGGAGGACACAGAGCCGTCCATGAACTGTGTGTGCATCAACAAGTCTTTTGTGTGGTTTTCGCACAGTGGCCATTTCTATTCTGCCCCTTTGGGCTCTCAGCCAAGTGTAGAGATTTAGCTGTGTCGTCCATGGAGATATGTAATGTAGAAAAGAAAGGTTCAGAATGAACTTGATAGTAAAATACTGGATACACTGTCTTGGGGAAAGGGATTAGATTTCAGAGAGCCAGGGTTGAGGCTGGTTTCCTACACCTATGGGGTGTGGGCTGCAGCTGAGACACTGCGTTAGCCTGTCTCGTGGGCTTGCTGCTTCCCCTAGACTGTTCTCATCATAGCATTAGAACAATCAATTGGCATGTTGCCTCAGCTTCCTGAGAGTGTGGTTAAAGAAAATGACTTCCACTGTACTCCCCAGCCCAGCTCTGCCATCTTTAGAAGGAAATGCTACAACCTATAGATTAAGTTCATTGGGGAAAACTACTTCACCTCTATAAAAAAGAATCTTTTATGTTAGCACTGCCAGAGGACACTGCTGATGGCCTCAGGAGATGTAAGGTGTCAGGGGCGAATAATGTTCAGGCTAAAAAGGAACATCAGGAAAGGTTATTTCTGCCGTGGGGTGACCTTGTGTTAGGTCCCTTCTTAGCTCATATAGTAAGATGGATTTTCCCATGCACACATCTTCATTTACAACCCTGATCTGCTCCTGAACCAGAGAGCTCAAGACTTGGACAGGCCCTCAAGGCCCTGTCCCCCCACCCCCACCCCCCAGCAGTTCCCGGGAAAATCCATCCTCCCCTAAACTTGTTCCACGCCCCATTTCCACCAGTGGGGCAACCGTCCTCTTCATTCTGAGTGACACAGGCTCCACGCCCTCTGTCTTTCTCCTATATTCCTTACATCTATTCACTAACACGCTGTCGATTCCTCAAACACATCATCGCCAGCTCCCTTCCCGTTCTTACCAGACCCCCATGTCATTGCCCCAGCCTGCCATTAACTGCTTTGAATATGGCTGTTTTTCAGTCCCCCTCTTCTGAACACGTGCTGTGCACGGCGCCCAGAACCTGCCCTCTATGTAGCCTTCAGGTGGAGAGAAACCCATCTTGCTCTGCTCCATCACAAAGGAGCCCTGCTGCAGTACCTCCCCTTCCATTTCTCCTTTTCTACTAAAAAGCTGCCAGTGGTTTCTCCCTCCTGTCAGCTATAAACAAGTGCTTGGCTTTACATCCGTCCTGTCCTCTGCCAGAGTCTGGCCCATCCCCCTCTGATCTTTCATCTCCAGCAGATATGGCTGGTCTTTCCACTCTTTCATGAATACCCTCACAGAGCTTCTGCCTCCAAGCGACAAATAAATCTTAACTAGCCCAAATTAGCTCAATAAAGTAAACTAAAATCACAGGCTCGTACTAAATAAGGGCCTCGGGTCAGATCTCATTGTCTCTGTCCTCAGGAGTCTGACTTTATCTTGGTTCTCTTCCCTGTATTGCCGCCATGCTCAGCCTTCTCAATCCATGTGGTAGCCAAACAGCCGCCATAACATCAGTTCTATCCTCTGAGCATGCGCTCCAGGAGAGCTTTTCCTTGACGGCAGCTCCAGCAGTCTGATTGGCTTAGTCTAGATCTGTGGGGATTACAGTGATCGGGCAGATGGTCTGCTTTCATTTGCAAGGTCAAGTTTGGTTCCAGCCGAAGTCAGTTTAAGGAAAATCAGAGTAATGGGATCAAAGGGAACGGAATGGAGATGCAGTTGTTCCCTCAGCCCCGCCCTCAGCCTCTCCTCCAAGGCCTGCACCGGTCCACTTCCCCTAGGATGCTTTTATTTAGATGGCTTGCTATGGCTATGGTTTTGGTATTTGGTTTTGGGTGGGTTTTTTTGTTTTGTTTTGTTTTTTTAATCATCCTGCAGGACTCCTGGTCGGCCTCTAAACCTAGATGCTAAAGTCCGCACCTTCCCACCGTACATCTTTGTTTTCCTCTGAACATCTGGGATGGTGCTTTGCATAATCAACACAATGAAGTTTCGTTATTAAAAGGTAGATTTGTGCACGCGCCTCTGTGTGTGTGTGTGTGTGTGTGTGTGTGTGTGTGTAAGAGAGAAAGGGAATCTGCATTGGAGAAGATACACTACACACCTTCATGGAAACACGTCTGCAAGTCGACCCTAGCCTGCAGGCTGCATGATGATGGCAGCATCTGGCCATGTTGATAACTAGATGCAGGCTCTGGTAAGGAGATCTTGTGTCTTTCTATGCTGGGAGTAAGATAATGTCATTCCCTGGTGCCCAGAATGCCAGTTGGCTTGTCACTCTGATTTCAGTTTCAACAAGAAAGGACAAAGGTTGATGAGTCAAAACGAAAGAATAGAAACAAGAGGGCATTTTTTTGTTTTGTTTTTAGTGGAAAGGAATATCGTAAATTAAAAGGAAAAGTCAAGACTGTGGCCAAAGGTAACTAGGCCTACTTGTTCAGAGTGACAGCAAGCCTGTTGCTCTCCTGTTGTAGAATAGCTAGTGAGATTCTTGATGTTTTCTCCTGAGTGTTTCAGCTGGGAATCCCCGTCCTCCCCGGTGTGCCGTATGTGGTCTCTGATCTAATGACCTCTCCTTAGTAACTAGTTCCATATGCTTGTTCACTTCTATTTGTAAAACAGCTTTAAGAAAATTCTTCCAACCAAGGTCATGTCACCTTGCCTTAGCACTTTTTCCAAATGCAGGAATTTGTTTGGAATGTCTTAGAGAATGAAGAATTTGCCTGTCACATTAAGATGCAAGATTATTATGTAGGATAAGGCTGATCTAAAAAGAAGGTATTTTGGATTTTAGGGTTAACTCTGGATCCAGTGAAAGGGAAAACCTTGCATTCCTAAAGAATTTTTTTACTGAAGAAAGCCATGGGTCAGTCTAGGAACTATAGGAGACTTAAGAATCATGAATATTAGTCTCTCAGGTTTAAACACACTTAAAAATCAGCTTGAGGTCTTGTGAACAGATAAATTGCTGGGATTTTTATTTTGTAGCTCTGGAATGGTGCCCAGATTACACAGGGAGATTCTGGTGAGAGAGTTCCACACATCATTGCTGGGGACACTCACTCAGCTACTAGATGCAAAGAAACTGCATATAGCAACTGTGAAGGGGCCTGTTGAAATTCATGCAGCCACTAGCCTGAAGCAGATGTCCTGACCTTGTCCCTCTGCCTCTCCTAGAAGAGGCTGAGAGTCAGGCTGTCTACTTTCTGGTGCCAACTGTCCACTGGAATCGTTGGCCTCTTTAAGCCTTGGGTTCCTAGTAAAGTTGAACTAATAACACTACCTGTTGTTGAGGAGTATAGAGTGGTCCATATGCTAACACATGTAAATCATTTCAGCCTAATGAAGATTAGTTTAGGCTCATAACTTAAATATGATAACAGCTTATGGTTATCATTTATGGCAAACTAGCTCCCAGGTTGAATCATTCCTACTCATAGAATTTTCTAGAAGGTCCACGTGTCTTTGGAACCAGTGAGTCCTCCAAAGCTGTGTACGGACCCTTTCCTTAGCCCTGACCTGAAGTTCTGACAGCCGGTAACTAATGGGTGAGACCTAAATGCCTGCTGCTCGGGAACTTTCCTCCTGTCCCTGGTGCCTGTGGTGGGGGCAAGTAAATCCATCTGTCTATGGACACAGGGGTATCAGATCATGGTAAACAGACCCAAGTTGGTTTGGGGGGTTAGAGGAGGGAACCATAGGGAAGATCAACAGTCAGACTCCTGGATCCTGTAGAAAACATCACTGGGGGAAGAACATTAGTACGGGAAGGATCCTCAAAAGTCATCCAGCCCAGCACCCTTCCTCCCACTTAAGAGGTGAAAGACCTGCTGGAGACAGGGCTGGGGTAAGAGCCCAGTTAATTCCCTTCCTGACCAGAAATAAACAAACATGCAGAGCCTGCCTCATAATGTTAACAAAGGTCTCACAGTCCAGGTGGATTTTAATATGTAAGCCCAAGTTCATGACCTTGTCATAAAAGGGGGAATCAAATGTGAACACATAGGTATACTTCATAATCAGACTTAAAGTGTCATTGTTTCCCTCCCACCCCGGGAGTAAAAATAGCCCTGCCTAGTGTGAAGGAGCAATTTGGATGCAATAAGAAAAAATGAGCCTTGTTTCTTTGTTGACTTGATTCCTCATGTACAATGAGCCTGTGTTCTGAGAGCCTGGAGATGGCCCCCAGCTTGAAGTCACCTCTACTGTTGAGCTAACTACTCAAGGAGACTCAGTGTCAAGTTTAATGCAACTCCTTTTAAAACAGTACCTCCTGGGGCTTTAATTTAAACCGGCCATTGCCATTGCAACTTGCTTGGGTTTATACTAACAAATGAAAGTGTAAGCATGGTCAGTCATAAGCAGACTCCTATCAGGCGAGGACACAGGCCTAGCGGAGAGCTGTGAGTGGAAATCTTGGTGCTGGGCACAGAATCAGGTGGGGACTGGGTAGGAGACAATGGCTGCAGGACAGCCTTTGGGCTGACGGATCTTTCCAGGAGCAGCCTCCCCATTCTTTTTCTCTGGTTTTGGGGTCCAGAGTGTGCATGCCATTGTAAGGCCATGGGTGGAATAGCAACAAGGCCTTGCAAATGTGCATGTTGAGAGTTGGGCATTGGAGCCCTGTGGTATTCAGGGGCTTTGTGAGGGGTCACTCGGGATTTAGAAGAGCCCACAAAGTGCCGTGTCAGGAAGAACCACTGCTAGTCTCAGCAGCTGATAGCTGCCAGCTGCCAATGGTTTCTGTTGTTTGTTTGTTTTTAAACTCAGGCCACAGAGTGCTCCTCTCCTGCTGTTTCTTGACACAACCTCTCAGAGTAGCAGATAGTGAGAGTTCTCCAGATGTCGCCACTTTCATGTTTCTCTGGTGTTTATATGCTGGGCCAGGGTTATTGATGGAAATGGAATTGTGCACACAATATTTGCGTCCCCCGCAGGGCCTACCCTGGCCCTGCTGGCACAGTAGCTCCGTCCAGTTCAAATGAGGTGTCTTGCATTCCCCAACCCTTATGTGGACAAGCCCTTTCCTCTGGAATGCCACATTTGATTTCAAAGCTCACGGAAGTTTCTGGAATTGTAGCATGTCTTGATCCTCTTGCCCTCCTCCCCTGTGGGACATTAGTCCACAAGGTCATAGGAATTCCCCAAAATACAAAAGATGTGGGTTATGAAAAGCATTTCATGCTGACCTGATTTTCAACAACTCGAGCTCCTTTGTCTCAGCCACTGTGGTGCTCTCCATGGCCACTCCTCCAGGGCATGGCTCCACTGTGCTGCAGAGTCTGCAGGTCTTTGGTGCAGTCCGTTCCTCCTCCTGAGAACCCTCTGGGAAGCCATTCTCCACACACCTTGCTAGATTTTAGTGGAGGGTGGGCAATCACAGAACCTCACCTTTTTGACCACAATAATGGACATTATAGTTTTCTAGGCTTTTTCTAACAGAAGTGAAGGGTGTGTGTTACTTCTTAACCACAAGGCTAGGACGATTGCTCATGATTGACATATTTTATATTGTACAGGAGACACCAGTGTGCAAGAAAATGAAGCTGTTCTGTTGTATTCCAGGTTGGCTGGGTTACATGAGCCAACAAATTCCCCTCTTGGCCTTAACGTTACCTGAACTAGATTTCTGTAACTCACACAAGTCTTATTTAATACTGTCCCATGACCTCGGCCCTGGTCTCTTTTATGAAGCCACTCCATCAGTCACACGCTCCCTCCTGGTCCCCCAGAGGAAGAAAGATTTCCTTTCAGTGGTCATGAGTGATTTCAGGGCTGAGGAGAGGCAGTTCCATGGCACTTCTTTTAACTTGTAAAAAGTGGTCTCAGGTTCGTTGCAGCCATTGAGTTCATGCTGGGAAGAACTTTCTTCCAGGGCCCAGGGATAAAAGATTCCATCTCAGGACATCTCCGAAGATGACACTGGGAAGAGGATGCGACTCCTCATAGCCTTCACCTGCCAACAGGCCTCAAGTCCTCACAGTGAAGTGTCTGTAGCACCATACCCTTCAGCTGTCTCGGCCTCACAGAACTCATTGTGGGATGCCAGGTGGATATAGTCAGTCTTTTCTGTTCTATAACCACATAGCTGCTCTTCTTTGAGTGCCAGCTTCCTGTCTGTGCCAGCACTTGGAATCTTTCTCTCAGCCTCTGTTGACTACAGCTTTTATCCTGCAGTAACCCCTGTGGAAAGGCAGGTTTTCCTGTTTCTTTGTATAAATATATTGGACTTTTTTGTTTGTCATTGCTGAGGTAGAATGTGCTACCAGCGTCTCTTTGTGGATGTCCTGTAATGTTACGGAAAGCTGAGACCTTGTTGCGGAGCATTTTAAAGGCAGGCTAAGCACTGGGCTCTGGGATCTGCCCTCCTGGCTGGATCTGTAGTTCTGTCGCCAGACAGCGCCATCACCTGAAATAAGTGCTGGAGCCCCTCCGTATGTGATAATTGTACCTGCTTTGTAGAGCCATTGTGAAGAGTGAAAATTAGAAGAGACATAAAGACCTCCTCACAGGTCTGTCACACTATAACCCTTTAATAAATATTAACAATAAATAATTGATCCACATGGAGCCTTTGGGATGTGGTTTCTTATATTATGGGTGCTAGTTTTTCATCTGAGAAATAGGACTTAGGCAAATTGTTATGAAGAAGGCCAGTCGAATGCAGGAAGGAAAGGATGACAAGGTGGTTCCTTCTCAGGGTCCCACGCAGAGCACAGTGCTGAGCAGCCACTGCAGTACGCCCTACCTCCAGCCTAAGGCTAGGGGAATAGGAAACAGCTGGGGACATCAGCCACCCTGCCCTCCATTGCTTTGTAAGAGAGGGACCGGAAGGTGACATTCAAAGGGTAAAGGAACATTACCACCAAATTGAGCAAGGAGAGACTGATCCGGACCCAGTGTGAGAGAAGGCCTAGCTGGGAGAGAAGGGTAGGCAAGGGTCTTCTGTTATCAAAAGGAGCAGGATAGGAAAGCCACAGATAAGAGAGGGCTGTGCAGCCCTGCAAATAGGATCCCGCCCCCCCATCGAGGATGTCCCCTGGGGAGGATGGCCCCACAGGACACGCCCCCCTCCATTCCTTAGTCAGTTATTTACTTCTGCAGTCCCACCAGCTTTTGAGAGAATATTTCTGTTTGGAGGTCAAATCTGGGCTTAATTTGTATATTTCTTTTATATGGATGCAGCTGTGTAAGCCATGGTTGTTTTGTTTGCTCTTCAGACTCTATGGGTCTTCCTCTCTTTTGCTGCATTGCTGGGCTTTGCCTTTGTATTGGGTTGAAGTATATGAATTTTCTGTTTTCCCAGTCACTTTTTAATGTACCCAAACAGCAATTTCATGTTGTTCAAACAAATCTTTCCAAGTTCAGATATTAAAGATAAATTCTTCAGAGATGGAACCATGGCCACCTGTCCTCACACTGTACAAGTTACAAATGGTAAGCTGATGGCCACAGAAATCATCTAACAGGAAGGAGAGTGACTGGGAATCCTGTCTAGATCACTGTGCTGCGCTATGCCCACCCCTGCTTGGACTCCTCCTCATGCCAACCAGTGGCAAAAGGAATTGGGAAGTCCCTGCCTATCACGAGGGAGCAGAGAAGTAAATAATTCATCATGGCTTATGTGGCTCTCTCCATATCAAGGAAACACATGCTCGAGTCCTGAGGTGGTGATGGGAGGGGAGGGTGCTGGATAAGAGCTGCATACAGACATGGGACTCAGAGCTGGGTTCAGATGCTTGGCTGGGAAAAGCAAAGGCTGGCTGGAAAGCACCAGGTGGGAGGAAGCAAGAAACTACTGTGGTTCCTGCCATTCCTGTCTCCCCTCCTTGCCGTGACCCTCCTGCAGACGAGGGCCATTTGGTAAGCAGAGAGTGGCATGTACTACTTGGGGATCTCTTTAGGAACAATCCCAGGCATCTGTTCTCCTCTCTGTCACCCCTACAGTCGCCTTAAAGGGAATGAACAAGCTAAGACCTTGCATTGGAAAATCTGACAAATCCTGAGAGAAACAAAGTGAAGAAGTTAAGCTTGACTGATTTAATTTTATTCTAGAGCAAAGTTTTATCTTCTCCCTCTCACAAATACTAAATATAGACTTTAAAGACATTTCCATTATTACTGCAATGGATTGCTTTAAGTGCCGTTTGAAATGGGTGGCAGCCACTTACAGGCAACATCTATATAACCAGGCTCCGTAGAGTCTCAGACTAGTCTCAGATTAACAAGCACTACCCCTGGGCCAATGCTGTTGGTGCAGAACCGTACACCTTCCTAGAGCACCTATGATGGATCTGTCAGTCTGCTCCTGCCTCGCTCCGCCTTCACCTTCCTAGGTAAACTTGTGCAGTGTGAGGACAGGAAGCTGGTGCTTCTGAACTTGGTATGTTATTATGCTACATGGACTCTGCAGAGGACCCACTGCTTTGCTAGGTCTGAGAGGAATGCAAGCAAGGAAGGAGAAAGGGGAAAGGAACACAGGACACATGGGTCAGAGCCACCTCAGGGCCGGTGAGTCAGCGCTAGACTCATAGCTCTGGCTCCTGTGCCTATGCAGCTCTTACCCAGCCACCCTCACCTCCCATCGCCACCTCAGGACTTGAGCATGTGTTTCTTTGATATGGAGAGAGCCATGTAAGCCTTGATTAACTTATTTACTCTTCTGCTCCCTCATGATAGGCAGGGACTTACCCGAGTCCCCTTGCCACTGGTGGGTATGAGGAGAAATCAGACGACTCTGAGCCATCTGTCCTGCCTCTGGAGGCCAACACCTCCAACCCCTTGAAGACCAAGCTTTCAGTTCACAAGTCAGGAGACATTTCATAATCAAGCCACAGTACAAATGCCACTTAAAAAACTACCTTTCGTGTGTGTGTGTGGGGGGGGGGGGGGGTGTAGTATCTTTGAACCCCATTAGGCTCTGTCACTCTTGAGCAAGAGGAACCCAGAGCCCTCAGCATCTGTGTCAGGTCCGACTATAACTGTGTCATGCTAGGCCACCACAAGGAGCTGACCACTCAGTAATGTAGTCTGTCACGTGACACAACCATTTCTACTCAATTATTGCTTTTCATGGCTGAGGGGATCACACAGAAACACATAGACACATAGACATGCATGTATACACATACACACATACATCTAGCTTTGGTGTATGGATGGAGTTGAAGTAAACCTGCCCATTTTTAGGGGCACAGATTAGCCAACAGTTTTACTCTTCCCTGCATAGCACTCAAGACCACACCACCAACCATCCAGGGACCTTTCTCTGCTCTGGTCTCTTACCTCAATCAGTCCTCCCTGCTTTCTCAGGACCCAACTTGAACAGGTCATCTTAACAGAAGAGATAGGTTGTAAAGTCAAAAGAAATGTGACTCGGTGCTTGTTTGTGCTCTAAATATTATCCTGCTTGGACTGAGTAGTTAAGAACACTGGCTGTTCCCCCAGAAGACCTGGGTTTGATTCCCAGCACCCACGTGGTGGATCATAACTGTTTGTAACTTGAGGAGATCTGATGCCTTCTTCTGGCCTTCACAGGTCCTGCACACACATGGTACACAGACATACACATACAGACAAAACACTCATACACATAAAAAATACGGAAATATTTTTAACAAAGCTATTTTAAATAAAATGTTATCCTACTGTGCTGCTGCTATTCTCAAGGTGACCTTTTTTTGTCCCCAGATTTAAACTATGGGCAGTAGCATCTGCCATGACCTCTGTCACTAATGTGTCTAGTTCTGACGGGGATCCACATCTGTTTGCTGGTCCATGTCCCCATCCTCTCTGCCCAGAGCAGACCAGTAGTAGCTTTACATATGCATTCTACATACACATTACAATGCCAAGTTTCTGTACCGTGCCTGGGGATGCATGTCCAGAAGCAATGGCTCCCTAAGCTCTCTTTACTTCTGCATTGAGGTTCAAACTGCTTGGCCCAATCCGATGTCCTATTGGTATAATCATGACATTTTCCTCTGTCAGTGAATAAGTGATGGTAACTGCCATTGTTTCTGTGGGGAATTCATGTCTGGCCATGTTCTGTGGTTCTCCCAGTAACTATGCATATTCCATGAAGTGGAGAAGGAGGTGACTTTAGGGTGGGTACCAGGCTATAGTTGTGAATGGAGCCTCTGGCTGGCAAGCCGGTTGTGGGTGGCATGATGGGGGTGGAACGTGGGAGGGGGGGGTCTGTGTGTCTCTGTGCTTCTCTGCTGGGGACCTCGAGGGAAGACAGCTGGTGTAGAACAGAGCTGGTGAGAGAACACCTGTTAGATGAGCCAAAATTGAAAGTGATGGACCTGACATCAAAGGGAAGATAGCTGCTTTCAGAGACAGCTGCAGCTGCAAACACTCCCCAGAAATGAATGTGGGTAATGTGCCACAAAGAGGCCCCTGACCTCACCCCGAGCTCTGAACCCACAATGTGCTTACTGGAAAAGACCCCACCATTTCAAGATGAACTTGGAAGTGTGTGCTCAGGAAGTACGTGTTCTAGGACCATTTTGTTATCTTTTAAGAACTTAGGTTGAAGATATCCATGTGACTTTGCCTGAGCCCCCTGGAGAGGAGGTGACCCATCTTCTGACTGTCTGTCCTGTTTTTCTTCTCCCAAAATCTTCATGCTCAGAACATGAGCTCAGTCTGATGAGGCGAGAGTCTTTGTAATCTTCCCTTAAGATGCCTGGTTTTAATCGGTATTTAAAGCGCCTGCAGAGGGAGAACAAAATAGCAGGCAGGATGTGGGAGATAGAGAATATACATTACAGCCCTAGAAACAGATACAGAAAAAGAATCAACCCGCCTATTGATTTCAGTGCAGCCTGTCCACCCCCCTGACACTACACCCTGGCAGGAGAAAGAGAGGCTCTGCCTGTTCCTTTGGGAACTCACACTGGTGATGCATCCTCTGGGGTTCACACTTCTCACTGGGAGGAAGGAGTTTGAACTTACTCCGCACGAGAACCATCAGTTATAGTAAAGAGACTTTGCAAGCTATCACTAGAAGCTGAGTAAATGCACCAACCTGATCCGAGCAGGCCTGCACTTTGCCGCCACCCTCTCCAGCTCATATGCCCTGTGGTCTTCTCTGCCTTTGTAGAAAGTGAAATTCAGAGTTCAAAGATCTATTCAAAGTCCCACAGCTAGTACACCCAGGCCCTCAGATTCAGTACATGTGTCTTCCCTGGCACCACAGCCGTGTCAGTCTTGTGAGGATGATAGGCCTTTGTGGAAATATTAGGATCCCAGAGACTCCGCTAATACAAAGCCATGTACCAGGGAGATGCAGGAAAGAGCCCTTGGCACGTTTGGGAAGCAATTGCTAGGCTCCTGGCCAACCCTACCCCATTCTTCTTATCCCCCAGTTTTGTTCAGGAAGCTGCACCATCTCACCTGCTGTGTCCCTGGGGACCTTGGGTGGATCTGGTTTCTAAATATGCATCCTGTCATTTCCATGATTCTGGGCATGGTCCCTTTGTGTCATTCTTCTTCACAGGGGTCCTTATCTGGTCCATGTGTTCTGATTCTACACCTCATTTCCACCTGGACTAGTTGACGTTTGCACATTGATTTTTCTCACTGATTTTGCTGGTTCTATTGTTACAAATGTCATATTTTTTTACGGTGACATTTTTATGCTCACATTATTTATGGTATCTCTTTTTTAAAAAAACCTTTGAAGAGTTGGGTTTAATTTTTTTTCCTACATTTTGGTTTTTATACACCTGCCTCCCCAACCCCACACTTTGTAATGTGAATGTGAGTAGAATTGGAATTTCAGTGCCATCTCAGCCACACACCGTTTCCATCCATGCCTGGAATGGATAAGACTGTGTCTGCCATTCTGCATCTATTTGTCTGTCTGTCTGTCAGCCCCACACTATCCTAATTACTACCCAGGCACGGCACCTGCTTATCCTCAAGGTTTTTTCGACCGTTCTCGGCTCTGTGCTCTCCTGTAGACAGTTTAGAATCATTTCTATGGCACACACACGCAGAGCTGGGCGATTTCTGTTGATATTATACTGAATGTATAGGTTCGGTTGAGGGAATGGATGCTACCCTGATGGAACTTGAGTTTCATGTGCCCCAGATGTCTGAAAGCCAAGGCTCAGGCTCAGTCATGAGTGTGAAAAGTCCTCTGTCCAGCAACTTCTCTGCAGTGGAAGCTTCTCTGAATGACCAGCCTTGGCTGAACCTTGGCTTCATTACAACAGATGGTTTTCTCAGTGGTGATCTGAAGAGGGAAAGGATTACTGTAGCAGGATTTGCCAAGATGCTTTTCTAGCCAACTGATCAAACACATGCACTTAGGGAGAAAAAAGCCTGCCAGGACAGCATAAGGGCCACCGCAGCCCTGCCAGCTGAAACCCTAGGGTGGAGGGACGAGAGCACTCTGGGAGCTGCAGCAAGCAAGACGCAAAAGACAACAGTGTGTTCTAGTCTGCTAGGCCCAGTGGGCAGCCAACTCCCTTCTCAACCCAATACATACTGGTCCGTTCCAGTTTTCCTACCATAAATACCTAAAAGTCAAAGAAAAACAGTTCCTAGCTTCCAAGTGGTAATTAGTAACCCCCAATTTCTGTTAAGATAGGCTTTGATGCTGAAAAACAAGAGTGTCTGAAAGGTGAGGGACTACTCTTTTGCTTCTTATGATTTTCTAGAAAAATTTTAAAATGCATGGCTGTATTTTGGAAAACTATAAAAATGTAAATGATACTGTTTTGGTCGGAGAGATTCAAAACTCTATCAATTGTTCATGGACTTAATCACAACCATTGTCAGGGTAAAAATCATTTCTACCTCCAATTGTAGAAGACCTCTGAGAATTATAATACTTGTCTTTGATCAAGAAGGAATAATGAATTCTAACAGGGCATATCAAGAGATGATTTTTAGATTCACATATATTCAAGTTAATCCTCAACAAGCATAACCAGAGGGCCATGTATTTTTAAGTAGAAACTTTTAAAATCCTTTATTGTCAGGTTAAGGATTTGACCTTCTAAGATAAACCCATGTAGTCTCCAGCTCATAATCAAATTTTGGAAGGTGACTTTACACAAAGAAGGTAAACACAGATGACTAACCATCGAGCCAACCAGGACATGGATATGTCGATGACATCACTTCCAGAGACTCTGAAATGACTTAGGACACTTTTCTGTGCTTTCCAATCAAGCATCTTATTTTTATTCTTTTTTTTTCTGGTAGTTTATTTCATTTTAGCACTATTACGAATCATTCCAAGTCTGCAAGCTTTTATTTTCTCTTCAAACTATAAGAGCAAGGCAACAATTTTAAAAGGTTATGGTTTGCCTTTAAAATCCAGCTAATGTAAAAATAGAAGAATAAGTACACCCCCAAGGTTTGCTATACAAATCCCACATTCAGTATTCTTAAGAAAGAAAAGGGGAATTGCAATTTTCATGAGTCTTTTCAAAACTGCAAGGATGGAGAACAGACTAAAACAAACAACAAAAACCTTTAATTTGAGGTCAATAAAAGAATCACCCCAAGCTAGGCAGGTGGGACTGGCCTATAATCTCATTTCTTGAGAAGCAAAGACAGTAGGATCATGGGTTTAGGGCAGCCTTAGCTAGATAATGAGCCTCTGGGGAGGGAGGGGGTGGGGAGGAAGGAGGACAACAAAACAAAAAGAATGTTTTTAAAATACACAGTTTTTTAAAAGCTGGAACAGCATGGCTTCTGTTTTTCATCCTGGGGTCTCCCTCCAGTGTAGCACTGCTGGCCAGGATGCTGTTCCCAAGTCCCAGGTATCTTGGCATAGGAAGGAACTGAACATCTCTGACCTATAATTCTTAGGAAAGCTATAACATTCCCAGTGTCCCCTCCCCAGTCACAGACCTGTGTAATGTTCCCAGTGTCCCCTCCCCAGTCACAGACCTGTGTCACATTCCCAGTGTCCCCTTCCCAGTCACAGACCTGTGTAATGTTCCCAGTGTCCCCTCCCCAGTCACAGACCTGTGTAATGTTCCCAGTGTCCCCTCCCCAGTCACAGACCTGTGTAACGTTCCCAGTGTCCCCTCCCCAGTCACAGACCTGTGTAATGTTCCCAGTGTCCCCTCCCCAGCCACAGACCTGTGTCACATTCCCAGTGTCCCCTCCCCAGCCACAGACCTGTGTCACATTCCCAGTGTCCCCTCCCCAGC
>CM052712.1:60595823-60701215 GCA_028551405.1 Uromys caudimaculatus | reverse complement strand
GCACCATTTGTCCGGCGCGCCTCTCGCCAGCAAGAAGACGCGCGACACGCAGGCTTCGTCTGCAGTTCAGCTTTATTCAGCCGTTGATAGAGGAGGAACCCGGGGCCCCAGAATGGCGCTGCTTATATAGCCCTGAGGCAGCGTGTCCTCCACTGATTGGCGCGCCCCGGGAGAGGGCGGTGATTAGTCACATACACCCTTAATGCGCAGGCGCTTCGGGCGAGCCACCCCGCGCTATCCACAAGTTTCCTTAAAGCGACAGCGGAGGTCAGCGCCTTCTTGTAAAGGCGAATACTCTAACCGCTCCTTACAATGTACATGCTGCTTTTTAAAACCTACTAACTCACTCTACACATTGGCATTTATCCCTTCAGAAGGTATGCCTCAATGTCCTAATTAAGGTCCCGCCTCTTAAAGGATCCACCACCTACTAACATTGGCAACCTGGGAGCGAAGCCTCTAACATAGGACCCTTTGGCACACGGATGCCATATCCAGCTCATAGCGAGGAGAGTGAGGCTGCTCCTACCTCTACGGGCAAGCTCCAGGATCTGGTAGTGTCCCTCATATGCTTGGAGAGAGGGGCTGAGCACCAAAGCTACAGAGCTGTCATCAAATGCCTGAGGGGCTGAAGGAAAGAGATGCCATGGGGAAAGTGACATATGAGCTGGTCTAGCAAGAAAAAAGCATTTCCAAGAATAGGAACCGAGAGCCTGGCCGTGACCACTCCTTCCGAGAAAGCACGCCCATGCCTATACCTGCAGAGTGTGTGCACTCTTCCCCAACTCCAGCGCCCTCTGTCCCTATCTTTCTCTGCCTGTGTCCACTTCTCATTCCCAGGGCCACAGCGGGCCACTTCCTCGCTAAGCCCTCCACCTAGGGACGCCGAGCAACCTTCTGAAATCTGAACTCATACAGCAGAGCTTCCTGCTTCATGTCATCTCAACTACATGCCTCTTTTTAGATGCAGTTAGGAACTCCAGGTCATGAGAGCCCTTCCTAGTCATCTTCAGATCAACTTGAAGTTTTACCCTTTCCACAGTGAAATCATCAAACTGTTGGCGGACAGGGCCTGGGTCTTTATTTAGGGCTAGGTTTCTCTGCCAAGATACCATGAACCCGGATATAGAGGTATAGCCCCTGACTTGAGACACTGCCACTCCAGAGAGCTACCTATTTCTGGAAGTCCGGGGTTACACACATTCATCATATAGAGGCCAGAGGTTGATGTTGGGATCTTCCTTTAGGTCTTATTTTTTCCTAAGCCTCCTGTCTCCACCTTCCCAGCACTGGGATTACAGGTGTACACCACGTCACCCAACTTTCCCCTGGGTGCTGATAGAACTCTGGTCCTTATGCTGTGTGGCCAGCTGTCCAGTCTCAGAGCCCCCCATTTCTTCATCTGTGAATAGGTGGAATCTGTCCCTGGTGCTTAGGACTCAGGGTATGTGGCTGAGTGTAAGGACAGTGAGCAGGAGCCATCCTGGAGCCCTCTGTCAGGCTCATCAACCGCATCAGTACCGAACAGCCTTTCGGCTTCCTTCCCCACGTGCTAATACCATTCACTCTGCCCCGTGAGTCCTCATCAGGGAACAGCAGTGGAGGGCGGGCTCACTGGCCTCTTGGGTTGGAATGTGTACTGCCTGGTTGAGTTTGAATTCTTGGACCAGCTGGGCTGGGGGCTGCTGTTACAAGAGGGTAGAGTGGCCTCTTTTTTAGCTCTTGGGGGTATCTTTAATGCCACCTACCAGTGGCAGCATGCCTCAGTATCTATGTGCGCCAGGGTGAGACATATGGTGTATTTTTACCAAATGTGTGCAGATCTGGACAGGAAGGGAAGCTCATCACTGGCACTTCCTTATTTGGCCATTGTTCCTTGCAGCCTTCCCAGAGTACCATTCTGTGCTGCTTTTTCTGTCTTCCCCCATGCCTTTGAGTGGATCTCGGGTCCTGCTCCATCCCCGTTCTAGCTGGAGTGTCTTCCCGGGCAGTATTACAGTCTCCACTGTGGGAGACTGGAGCCTCTGTCAACTGCCATCCCATCACCAGAACTGACTTACTCTGGGCCCTGCCCCAGTCCCCGACATACATGTATGTGCATGCTGTAAACACCTAGTAAAGCCACATGTCTGGATGCCCGTCCCTCCTAGTCCTGGGACCCACATTTGACCTATAGAGTTATCTAGCTATATGTGCTTTTTACAGACAGTACTATATAGCCACAAGATGCAGAAACTGTTCCCATTTGTTAGCTTTCTAACTTAAAATTCCTTCCTCTCTGACCTCAGTTTCCATGGCTATAAAATGAATTACCAAGATTAGGTTATGAATAAGGTCATAGGTCACACGTAGTGCAGTGATGGCCGGTTAGTATCTGCCGTCTCTCTCTCCAGTTGACTGTATAGATTCTTTATTCATTTTTTTCATCTAGAAGTTGGGGGGTCAATATTTAGATCAGTTGGGTGAAGTGAATAACAAACAGCCCTAGAAGCTCAGGACAGTCATCTGTTTATAGTCACAGGAATTTCTAGACACAAACTCTCAAATGTCTAATTCATTATCCTATATATGCACTGTTTGCATGCAGCCTACATATGGCTAGCTGCCTGTATATTTTAAGTCATCTCTAGATTACTTTTTAAACCCAGGCTAATGTAAATGCTATGCAGACAGTTGTTACATTCAACTTTTAGGGAGTGAGAAAAGCCCGTACATTACCCATGTGCAGTATGGATGGATGGTTTTCCAGAAGGTCTTCTATCCACAGCTGGTTGAATCCACGGCTACAGAACCATCAGGTGCCTGCAGTTCACAACAATGATGATTAGAGTCTTCTCTGTTCTGGGTCCCCCTCGGGAAAGCCGGAAATCTGGCATGTGCCAGCAAGAGAATAGGGGCAGTGTCAACCACCAGTGACTGCCCAGCAGTGCTGAAGATGCAGAGGCCTAGAAGGGGGACTCTGTTCTTACAGTGAAATCTCACTAAGAAAACTCACTGTCACCTGGACATAAAGATAGTTGAGTGGAAGGATCAGGCCGTTTCTCCATAGTCCTTCCTGTACTGGAAGCATGCTAAGTCTGAGGATAAGCTGCCTGCTCCTGCTGCAATCCATTCTTAGCTGTGCCTGGCAGCAGGCAACAAAGACCTGCACTGCTTAGTGTCTCACAGATTAGCCCCCTTTCAGTGTGTGCTTGCAGGCAGTAAAAAATGTGTGAGTTTCCAAATAGCCTATCATTTAGGCTCAACACAGCTTAGACTGATCTTCCTCCTGCTACTTGTCTAAATTGTAACCATTTTACTATGTTTATGCTGTGCTTGTTACCATAACCCTTCATATGCTTACTGACTGCCAATAAAAAAACTACCATTTGAGAGTTTGGGCTCTGGGTCTAGCCGTCTACCTTAAAATAATGGGAGAGTTACTCAGCTTCTCAGAGTCTCATTTGTGTGGAGAGGATTTGCAGCTGTACTGCCTGCCACAGCTCTGATGGGTAAATGATGGGTGCTTTGGGGAAATCAAAGCAGTGCCTGCTGTACACTGGGCACTCTGTGGAGCCTCCTTAGGCTCCTGGCGCTGCAGCGGGAGTTCCAAGCGGGCAGAAGCGTTTGGCTGGTTTGGTTTGGTTAGGTTAGGTTAGGTTTGGTTTGGTTTGGTTTGGTTTGGTTTGGTTTGGTTTGGTTTGGTTTGGTTTGGTTTTCTCAGAGCCGCGCCCCAGGGCAAAGGCTGGGTAAATATTTGCCTGGGATGGGAAGTTTAAAAGGCAGCTTAATCCTTGATTCTTCTCTGAAGTAAATGGGAACTATGCCTTCCCAGAAAGCTGACCAACCCTGAATCCTCAGGGCCAGAGGGGCAACCAGTTATGTCAGTGGTGCAAGGTTTTCACACCTCTTTCTTACTGGTGCTTTCTGGAGCCTGGCTTCTGCTCTCCCTTTGGTAGGTGAATCTGGCATGGCAAAATCAAGACTCTTGACAGTACAAGAGCTGGTGACAATACAGCCATGGTGATGTGCCAGCTATGACTGGCATGATCGGAGTTTTACTTAATGTGACTTTTGCCTCCCTGTACCTCACTGTGTCCCACTGTCAGGAAGGGACCAGAGGACTCAGAGATGCTAACAATATGTGAAATTCAGAGCCAGTCAGCAACCTGTTTGGGTAAATGGCTGCTTTCGGCCCACACATTCCAGAGCCTTCCACTCACTAGCACAGACAGCCTTGGGCTATGCAGTTACTACCTTCCCTCTCAGAGCTCTGCTCTGTCTTTTCTCTCCTTTCTCTAGGGACTTTCTGTACCAGGCCCCCAAGTGGCAAAGCCCTGGCTGCCTCTGTTCCTGTCAGCCAACCACTTAAGCTACGACTCTCCTGGACGCCCCAGGGATCATCTTGCCTTTGCCCTTGCTGCCTGTCTGTCTAGAAGCTTTCCTTGTGGCTGTCTGCAGCATGTGCCTAGTCACTTGAACAAAGATCTTTCCGAAACTCTTCTTCCTCCAAGGGACCCTTTGAAGCCTCATCTTCTCTCTTCTGCCTCTACTTCCTCTAGGTGTAAACTTCTGTGACATATTTTGACTCACTTGTTTCTTCATGTCGCTGTTTTTCCTCACTGATAGTAGAGTCCACCGAGTGCCTGGAACACTTTGTACTCCATAAATGTGTGCTGAATAGAAGGGATCAACTTACAGCTAACAAAGAAGCTCTCAGGGAATGAATCCACCAGCCAGTGCTGCAGGAAAGAAAGTGAACAGGGATCCACGGTGGTATGGAAGCAGACGTAGCAGGCAGTGCCTCTGTTCTGCACGAGGGGAGCAGGTGGCTGTAGGCTGAGGTTGAGGGCCAGCCTGACACTGACGACACACAGTGGCATTCTCCAAAGCTGACACGGGAAGCTTTGGGAAGGTGGACAGGGCTCTGGCTAGCAGAATACTGTATAGAAGTACAGGCAGAAAGAAGCAGGTCTGACCATTGAGGACCAGTTAACTTCCCAGGGTGGTCTGTCAGACTGGTGGCTCACCCAGATATTCCGAGATGGAAGAGCATCTCCTGTCAGGTAATTCTTCCCTCTGAAACCGTCTCTGATACTGCCCTCACTGAAAACTTTTCACTGTGACTTCTGCCAGGAGGAGGGTGGGGCTGAGTAAGTGGTTTGTGCATCCAGGAGTGTTCATCTGGAGAGGGTCAACTGAGTGTCCAGGAAGAAACCATACCTGTCCAAGATCATCCTCCCCTTTCCCCCCAGACAAACAGAAAACAACTTTGGGCAGACACGGGAGGTGGTAGAAAGGGGCGGTAGAAAGGCAAGAAAGCCATGCAATAGTGGGTGAAATTCTCAAATGGTTTTAAAGGAATAAGATTGACATGTTGCTGTTCAAAATTGGAATATCAGGGCTTAGGGGACGCTGTTTTTTAATAAATGCTTGAGTTACATCCTTATGAAAACTCGGCTCCGATGGTTAATTGGTGACTCTGGGCAGAGTCTTAAAGTAGAAGTCTCCCGTAATTCCAGACAAAACAACCCTGGATAGGTAATTAAATATTTCATACAACTACACACTGAACACCTACGTGTGCACAGCACAGACACTATGGTAGGACGTTCAAAGGCATCAGTTATGAAAACAGGCCTAGTCCTCCCTGGCCAGACCCTGTACTGCTGTGCCACACAGTCACCACTAGTGACTAGGTGGCCATTCATACTAGTTAAGAGTAAATACAACTTAAAATTGAGAAACCTCAGCCACAGCGGTAGAATTTCAGGAGCTCAGTCAGCACCCTTAGCTGGTGGCTGTTGCTAGGCAACAGATCCAGATTTTCCATTCCTGCAAAAAGTCCTGTTGGACGATGGTATGCTAGAGCAGTGGTTCTCATCATCCCTAATGCTGTGATCCTTTAATACAGTTCTCCATGTTGTGGTGACCCCAACCATAACATTATTGCTACCTCATAACTCTAAATTTGCTATTGTTATGAATCATAAGTAAATATCTAATATGTAGGGTATCTGATACGTGACCCTCAAAGGGCTTGTGACCCACAGGTTGAGAACCACTTTTCTGTCATGACTGCTTACAGCTGGTACCATGTTACCCTGTGCTTATTTATCTACATGCATACCTCTACATGGTGGACAGAGATTGTTTAGCATATCCTGTTCGGGAATCTACTCTTTTCACTTACTGCAGCATGGACAGCTCTTTTTTTTAATCAGTAGCAGATGAACACATTCATTCTGTCTCCTAGCGATGGATATGTGGCTGATGCTGAAGCTTGACTATCATGTGACTCCCTGCCACTTAAATCTAGCTCTCTCCTACCGGTGATGTCCAGTGGTGGGTAGCCAGCATGCCGAGCACGGTCTGCCCTCCGCACTCTCATCAGCTCGTGGGCCTTTGCGGATATCCAAGAGCATATGTGTAGTTGCTCTAGCTTCCAGAGCATCCTGCCTCCATCAGCGCTTTCACCAGCAACAGGAGGCTTGGGAGATGTAGAGCCCCAAAGCCACAGCCATTCACTCCACCGAGGGTTGTTCCAGTTTTGTTTGTTTGTGCCACCCCTCCAGCACACACACACACACACACACACACACGCACAGAATGCACACACACAGAATGCACACACATAGCCTGTTTTGTATCCAGGCTCATGATATTTTTATTGACCAGCTCCTGAGTACCTAGCTTTCAGAAGGCACCATGTCCGTTATATGAGTGTACAATGGAACCCTTGTAGCCGAGGAGGAGGAACAGGGGACACACGGGTATCATTAGGCCTGGTTTCCAGCTCTGGGCATGGTGCTTCCTGCAAAGAAGGCAGAGTCTGCAGAAATGAAGGCAGTTGTGCACTGGTGTGTGAAGAGAATTCAAGTGCTATCAACCTGGCCCATCAGGGCTGATTGCTTTTTCTCCTTAATGGAGGCCCCAAAGGAATTCTAATCATTTTGGTGTCTTTATTTGTAAACTAACTCAGCCTCTCCTACTTGCCCCTACAGCTCTTCTCAGCCTGTAGGACAGAGTTCACTCTGATTTCCTGGTTTGGATCCCTATCCTGTGAAGGGAAGAACTCTGAGCCCCTGCCCCTCACTCAGTCACCCTCCATGACAGCAGAGACAGTAATTCTGAAGACAGCTGCTGGCTTAAAAATGGCCCTGCTCAGAAGCCACTGAAAGCCTAGATACCCCGAGCCTTTATAATCATTTACTTTTGCGGACAGAGTTTAAGACACATTCTAGACATTGCTATTCCTCTTGAGTTCTCGACTAGACAAGGCAGGAAGTGATAAGCGCTGTCTAGGAGCCTAAGTCAGTGTGGGCTTGGATCAGGGAAGGTGCATCTAGAAGGCTGCATCCATCCTGCCAGTGCAACAGGTCCTTCATCCCTCCTCTGGCAGCCCAGCTCCATCCTGCCCTTCCTACATCCCGTCTCCCCTGGATGTACATCCCTGGAGCAAGACCTGAATGTGCTTGGAAGGAACCTGGACTTTCAGTCTTTGGGGGCAGACACTTGCTGGCTTCCCCTGCCCTCCACACTCATGGCACCCTGAAGCACAAAGGGATGGGGAGCAGGGCACTGCTTTCATCCTTCTCTTTCTTGCTCCAGGCCCATTAGCAGCCTTTCTGGCCCACATCCCATCTCTGAATCAGGCATGACCAACCCACCCATGAACCCACACTACCTCCAGAATAAAGTACAGAAAAGCAGTAGAGAAAGGGCCTCACTTAGTAGAAGCTTAAATTTCAAGCATAGCAATGCTGGCTCAGGTCAATGGAGATTTACAACAGCAGGTGCAGGGGACCTTCGAAGAGGAGCAAAGAGTGATCTGTGTGCATGGTGGGGGAGGGCAGAGGCCCAGGCACATTTGATCTGTCTGCTACTGGAAGAAAAATAAACTCCATTTGCACTTCTGTTCTTTAAAGAAACAAAAGGGTTGAAAGAAACTTTAAGCCAACCACCTTCTCATCTATTCTTCTGATTCTCTCCAACAGATTAGAAAACCATCCCAGGTTACTACCCACCTCTCCTTACCCCAAAATATGCTATGGGAGACACTGCCACCCCCACAGTGTGCCCCCTTCTCACAGAATCTTCTAGTAGTCAGCTCAGCGACTCTGAGCTCATGAAACATAATGGAAAAGAAAGTTTCAAAGCAATCTTCTAAGTGACTGAGAACAAGAGGCCGACGGGCCAGACAGCCATTGAAAGGCTTTTAAATCTGGCTCGTTGTGAACATCTGATTTATCCTTTTCTATAAATGAACAATTAGCTGGAGCACAGGGTTATGTAACTATTGAGCATGCATTCTCTAAGATGAGTAAGTGCTCACTGAAATCTGGATAAGAACATTATCCCGGGGGTACCACATGGCTAGAAAGGACACTATGTACCACTCCCCCCACACACACACACACACTCTATTTCATTGCCATTTCTAAAATAAGTACTTATCTCCTGGGGAAAAAATTCAGAGCACTGTTGAAACCAGCAAACAGCTTGGGCCGAGCTGAGGTTCAAAATAGTGGAGAAACTACTGCCTGGGTGGTCTTCCAAAGCTCTTTATGGCCACAAGCCCAGGAGACCTTCCAGGTTGTCTTCCTGGTGAGGGGATCCTTGCGTTATTTCTATTAAGTCAGACCCCGCAAGCCCCCCTCCCCCCACTCCTCTCATGCATGACCTGTGATGGACGGAGAATGGGAAGGACAGGATCTGGAGGGAGTCGTGGTTCAGGACCCATCAAATAAAATGGGACTGGAAACCACGTGGTCCACTTGTCCCAAGTCAGGAAGGGAAACATCTGTGGAAGGAGTCTCTGGGCCTCTCTTTCTCTCCCTCTGACTCGCTGGCCTGGAACACTGGTTCTGAAATTCTGTCCTGAGAATGTTTTCGTTATAAAATCCAACAATGGCAAGCTTGTTTCAACTCACAGAAAAGCATGTAGGCAAGTCCCACCTACAGGTCTCATTCATCCTGCATTATCTTTACTGTTCATTTTTTATATTTATCCTACCTCAGCCCATCTCACCTCTCCCCCAGAAACCCTAAGAAGTAAACAAGTTGTAATGAGAAGCTACCAGCTGAGCTTCATTCATGTGATGGTAAGTCCTTTGCATAGTAGCTCCTTAGAGTAGTGCAGAAAATAAAACCAACAGAATTGTCACACTGTGCATGGAGAAGGTCTGGCCTCACCCAGTTCCCTGCACCTGACAGATGCAGAGACCCTCCCAAAGTCAGCTCTGAGAGACAGCAAGCCACACGATGCTATTCAGAGCTACGAGAAATGTCCACTCAGGTAGACAGGGGACACATCAAAGAGTGTGAACTGCAAGTTTGGAATTCAGTAGAATTAGCTCAGTGAAATAAAAACAAGCCACCACTTAGGACGCCTCACTGTGAGATCTGCCAGTTTGAATCCTTGGCTGTGTAGGAGCCTGGGTTCCAGCTGCCTGTGGGGATGTCAACGTTAGTAAGCATGAGCTCTGGGGGAGCAGAAGTGCAGGCATTTTCCTGCTTACAGAGAGTTTTGTGACTGGGAAAGGGGCTGGGTCAACATGATATGGAAAAGATCTATCTGGCTTTGCTGTGGTACCAGCGTGATAAGTGACACATATGACCTGAAACTTGATGCTCACCTCCTTAAAAACACAGACTCAAACACTGCTCCTCCACATGCTGTGAATGGAGAAGTCTGGACCTCTGCAGTGCCTTAAGATGCTTTAACAGACAATACAACAGCTCTGCCAGATTGTATTCATGATGCTATATCACATGGTCTGAGACTCTCAGCACTTCCCTTATTCAGCCACAGAGCATCTTGACAACTCACTTGGTACAGTCATGGCTTCCTAGAGTCACTTTGGAGAGGCTTCTCAGAGGCATCTTGGAGGCCAGGTTTATAAGTAGCTTGGGGTGCTTTACTGTATTTATGATAGTCTGGAATTCTGCTGTGGCCTAGATATTTTCTGAAGCATATGGGTGTCAGGGTTGAGGGCTGCCAATCCCCCTCCCTACATCATACAGGATGGGCCACCCTGGCAATTTGACTTTGTGCCCTGCCAAGCAAAGTTATCTTTAAATGGCTCATTTGCTAAAACACTTGCTGTGTGACCACGGTGACCTGATATTTGAAGCCCTAGCATGCACATGAAAGTGTCATGTGCCTGAATCCCAGGGTTGGATGGTGAAAGTAGGCTGATCCAGGGGCTCGCCGTCCACATCTACCACTCTAGCTAATACAAGGTCAGTAAGAGACCCTGTCTTAAAAAACCAAAGTGGAGCATGATAGCAGATACCTGGGATCAAATACCTCTGGGCTCTTAGTGTACACACATGGGAGAACACCACACACACACACACACACACACACACACACACACACACACAAACACACACACGTGCGCACGCGCACACACGCACACGCACAAATAATTTTTTGAATCTGAAGATTCTGCAGAATATTGCTGCTGACTGTCCTTCCCTTCCATACAGTAAAAGCCTCAGAACTGGGGAGAGAATTCTGGGCAGCCATGTGCAATTATTCCATATTCTCATCCAAATATACAAGTCTTCCCTTGTCTACTGGCATCCCAGACCTGCCTAATAACAACAGAATTCAGCTGCCATTTATTTCTTTAATCAGCTATTTTTAAAAGCTGAATTTGCTGGAGGCTTAGGAAGTAGTCAAACTGGTTTTTGTTATACTTTCAAAGATGATAGTACCTGTAAATGTTTACTTGAGATAGATAGATATAATGATGCGTATTATGTATATATGTTTATTCTAGAAAGCATAACTAAATAATACTTACAGCGCCCAGCTTCCTACCCTGTTCTTTGCCCACTACCTACCCTGCTACCCTCCCCGTCCCCAGAGGTAGCCAGTTCTCTGAGATCTATGTTTATCATTCTCTCTTCTTTTTAAAACACTTTTGTCAGATATATGTGTGTGCTTCAGAGACATGTAGTTTAGTTTTTTGTGTTGCACAAACAAAATTTCTCAGCCAATTGAATTTGCTCTTCTGCAGTAGCTTTTGTGGGTGTGTATGTGTGTGTGTGTGGGGGGGGGGGGTTCCACCTCCTCCGGTAGCCTGCAGTTGCTCAGAAGCAGCTGGGAGCTCTTTGTTTGAAATTTCCTGCAGAGAGAGTTTATCATCAGCCCAAGAAAATCAGTGCTGTTGCTGTACAGCATGTTTGGTCTGATTCTAAACTTTCCCCACTAATCTCTCTGTTTTCCACATTCATTTACTCAGGAGGTGTAGTCCCTGAGCCGGCACCATGCTGCATCAGCAGAGAAGCGAAGAGAACACAGCAGCCCTACTTCCATGGGAGTTTGTCTCTAACCTCCCATCTCGTCTCCTGCCCTCCACAGTTACTTGAGTATCAGTAATGGTCCAAGTGACTGAGGGCAATGGGGGGGGGGGGGGGTGTCAGTGGATGAGGGGCTTTGATATACACCAGATCCAGAGGGGAAGGTTGTGGAAGACCTTCTAGAAAGCCAGCCTTTTCGGGTGTCTAACTAGACTCTGAGCCCCTTGTGACCTCAACATCAGTGTTTCTGGCTTGACCTTTATTAGGCGACAGCCTTTGCTCATGAATATGTACTGTGTCATTGCCATTAGCACGTAGGCAGGGGCTCTTCCACACATATAGTTCCAGGACTTAGCAATGAAGGAGGCAAGTGGCCCTGTAAGGCCGGCGGCCCGACAGCCCAGATTACAGTTTTATATGTGAGGAGCTTAAAGGCCATCCTAGACCATTAAACATAAGATTGATTACACAGATAAAATGCCTGGGTAGTATAACTGCAGGACCTCAGAAATATATATTTCTGTATTTTTTCATTGATAATAAATGTGTACATAACTTCGTATATATATATATATTTCACACATTCTTAACCAGCCTCCACATGATTCCATCTCCAGAATGACTAACATTCTTTAACCCCTGAGTAAATGCAATGGAAGCCAAGACTCCAGCCACCCCATTTCTACAGCTGCTTTCTTCCGGTGTCTGCACAGGACTGTTGTTGGTCTCAGAGCTGCGTGCTTCTGGAAAGTCACACTGTGCATGTCCTCAAGCCTGCTTCTGCCAATTGGACTTGTTACTAAACTGCAAGATTTAAATAAATGTTTTCACATACTGATGAAATATAAATTTTTTAAAAAGGTGTCTTCAGTGACAAACCTAATTGAATGCTTTCAAAAGACTCTAAAGATGAGTCACTTTTAAACAGTGCTTTTGAAGTTTGAACAAGGCAACTGCCAAAGGTTTGGGGAGGGGGTAAGACATTAAAATCCAGAAGAATCTGCCTTCCAACTGTGCTTCTTCAGCCTATGGTCCACTCTAAGTGGGCTACATGGTCTCAGACATAATGGTTTGTGAGAAAAGACCTCTGTGCCTCAGACAATGTCCACAGCAAGGACATTGAAAGATTAGTGAATGTGCCAGCTAGATTTTAATTTAAAACAAAATTAGAATTGTATATATGTGGGCAGGCACACATATAGATAGAAATATCTGAGTATATTTATTTGGGCACATGGATGTGGACATGTGTGTGTATACATTTGTATTTGGGTGAATGTATGTGAATATGTGTTCATACGTGTTTGTATTTGGGTACATGGATGTGGATATGTGTGTGATTACTGATATGTGGATGTGAGAAATTGGTTTGCATGATTCCCATTTTGAGCAATCTCCCGTTCTCCTGGCCATCCTAAGGATGCTTGGGTGGGGTTCATGCTGTCTTTTGCCTTGCCTGTTTCCTGGGGTCTCCCTCCTGGTGGTTATTTTATACAGTTCAATTCTAGAAGATTTCAGATGTCACGTCACTTTCAGAGCTTATTTGGTTTTCATTTTGTTTTTATTTACCAAGAATTATGGTGAGAGCCCCGAGAAAAGAGTCCACTTTAAAAAGCAATCATTTCAAAGGAGAGAAAGGGGGGTGTCAGCCTGCTGGATGGATGAGGGAAGTCATGACCTCTCAGTGCTCTGACCTCTTTGGCCCTGTCAGACCTGAGATGACCTTTCCTCTGACTGCCTCCCAAAGACAGCCCCTGCTGTTTAGAGCCTGCTGAGTGTCCAGTGGCTGGGATGCAAACAAGAAAGTGGGCTGGGTGTTCAAAACTCCAGGGCAGTACAAGGATGAGGAGAATCACTTAGACCAGAAAGTGAACTACCTTTCATATACTGAGTATATATTTTTGACTCTCGTATTTCCCAGGTAGATTTCAAGGGTCTGATGAAATTTTAGACCTCTAAGGAGTATAATATCAGTAAATAGGGAGCAGTTTCAGATCCAGTCCTACCCATGCCTCTTCTCTTCAGCATGTCCAACTGCACAAGTCCCTACGCCTTATGTTTGATCAGCAGAAGTAGGTGTGCACACAGGTGTGCGAGTGTATACTGAAGACCTTACATAAGGACCACTTCAGCGCCAGCCAAGATTGGCCCAGCCTCCAATCTGAGGTGCTTCAACTTCTTGAATACCTGAAGAATAAGGGCAAACATGTGAAAACCAGTAGCTTGTGAAAAAGTGTTTCAAGAACCAGGGAGCTCGAAGCATGATCCCTGGGAAAACTAGAGAGAATTGGGCCACGCCATCCAAGGAGTGGTGCAGGATTTCAGCCACCCCAGGAGAATACTAAGCCATCCAAGCCCCTCTCCACTTGAACAGTGTTATGGCTAGAAAGGCTGTCATTGCAGGGTCTGCGACTATGGAAACCACTGTTCTCCCCTTGCTGAAGGGAAGACCCTGAGTAAATGAGAAGGGTGGGAGGAGGGCTGTGGTAGGGGCACCAACACAGGAGCTTTGTGTAGCTACTCCAAGGAGTAATGAGACACTGCCCAAGGGACCACAGACCTCCACAGAAAGACATTGCGGAGACATGAGTCACCCTCTATCTTAGAGGAACACAGTGGCACCCTAGGGGTTTGGGAGCCTACCTTATTGAGAGGTGGGCCTCTGAAGTGTACAGACCATGCTCAGCTACAGGTTGGCATCAGCCTATTTTATGATCTATTTAACTAAGGGGTTTAAATGAGAATTGCCTGGAATTGTACACGTTGTTATCAAGTGAGCTGGCTTAATGGATCAGACTATCCAGGGAGTGTTAGAAGTAACTGAATATGGCACTGACAGAGCACAGATTCAAAGGAGGCTGTACAGCAGGCCTGGGAAAGACTCACACCTTGTGTGGCCAAAAAGGAAGGACCTGGGGCTAGCTTCAAACTATCCAATATCTACTCCTGGACCACCCAGGTCTTCCCAATAAGTAAGGCCCTTACACTCTATTGTGAAAGAATTTCTGTAGTCTAAGGATGAGCTAATTGTATTTTTAATTTTTCACTCAGTCACACGGTCTTAACATGAATGGAAGCATGCAGTGTCTGGTAAGCCACCTTTGGAGTGACATGGCACGAGCTTGGCTCCTATCCTTGTCACTGGTTGCTGGGTGACCTATGTTTCTTTTCAGCTGCTCACTTGCTCCATCCCCAAAGTGAGAATGGTAATAATGTCCCCCTGGCTTCCACATTGGCTTTCTGTGGAGGCTAAACATGCTCATGTGTATGAACTGCTTAGTGTGGTTACCAAGGAGAGTGAGCATCAGAGAGCGCAGCAATTGCTCTTAACCTAGGGAAAGACCACGGTGATGATAATAATGATATGGAATAAGATAAAAGGCTTTTTCTGCTTGTTTGTTTATTTGTTTTACCTTATTTGGAAAGTTATGTGCAACTTTTACCACATGTCTTGGATAAATAAGTGTAAAACTTAGTGAAAATTAAGGAAATTATGAAAAGTGTCTGAAGACTGATTAGAAGTGACTCCCCTTTGACTGTCTGCAGAGGTACATGAAAGCTGGAGAGGGTTAGCAGTTTAACAGAAGTTACCCTGGGTGAGTGGTTTGAACAGTAGACATAATTGACTTTGTCAATTGTTGGACTTTGTCTCTGGTCCAGCAGTTTCTGCTGTTCAGTTGGGTTCATTCAGGTTAGCAGTAACCCAAACACACTTATGTTAAACAGCCTGCTCTGTAGTTGATTGACCTCAGCCCATGTGATTTCACAGCTTTTTCCCCTCAATTTTGATGAATAATGCACAAGTTCCTCAAATAGTCTAGACTTTATAGTAAATAATCTTCAATCTAGTAGATGGCTTCATACTAAACTCCACTTGATGGAGAAATGGCTTTCTCTGTATTCTTCCCCCAAATTAAAATGGACCCTGTGGGAAACTAAATGACTTTTTTGGTTTTATAGAGCATGAGTTTTTTAACATAAAGTATTAGTCTACTAGCTAATCTTTTAGAAGAATTCAAACACATTTCATCCCTGGGCAATGGTGGCACACGCCTTTACTCCCAGCATTCAGGAGGCAGAGGCAAGTATATCTCTGAGTTTAAGGCTAGGCTGGTCTACAGAGTGAGTTCCAGGACAGCCAGGGCTACACTAAGGATGTCTTTCTTTGTCCTTATGCCATCATTTCTTAACAAGGTGTCTTAGTCAGGGTTTGTATTCCTGCACAAAACATCATAACAAAGAAGCAAGTTGGGGAGGAAAGGGTTTATTCAGCCTACACTTCCACATTGCTGTTTATCACCAAAGGAAGTCAGGACTGGAACTCAAGAAGTTCAGGAAGCAGGAGCTGATGCAGAGGCCATGGAGGGATGTTCCTTACTGGCTTGCTTTCCCTGGCTTGCTCAGCTTGCTCTCTTATAGAGCCCAAGACTACCAGCCCAGGGATGGCACCACCCACAAGGGGCCCTCCCCCCTTGATCACTAATTGAGAAAATGCCTTACAGCTGGATCTCATGGAGGCATCTCCACAAGGGAGGCTCCTTTCTCTGTGATAACTCCAGCTTGTGCTAAGTTGACACACAAAACAAGCCAGTACACAAGGTAATGAATAATTTTAAATGATAGATTAGATAGATGATTGATTGATAGTTCCTGACATGATTTTACAGAAAGAACCCTCATTAATGATTGGAAACCCATGGCCTGCCTTCCTTTGTTGAGACACATAAGCTGTGTTATCTTGGTTACAGCTGCAGTGCCAATGGCAAGCTGGGTGTGAGGATAGCCCATGCTCTGGCTCTCTGCATCCCAATGTTTCCTACCTTTGAACCTTTTCAGGATTCAGAGAGAAGTTATATGCACATGTCTCAGAAAACTACACGTTTTCCTCTTTGCACAACATTTGAGATGGAACTCTTCCAAGGAGTTTTTGTGGACTCCTGGTTTCTCTCCATCAACTTCCTACTACCCCTCTCCCCTCCCCAACCACATTGGAGTCCTCCATGCACACAAAGTCTACAGAACAGGAAGAGGCTTTCTCACACTGGTCTTTACCTCTACACCAGATAGGTGTAGATTGTCCCCAAAGGCTCCTGTGCTGTTAGATCAATTCCTAGGGTGCAGATATGACAGGATGGTAGAACCATACAGAGTGAGACTCGCTGGGAGGTGAACAGGTCACTGAAACTCCCCGGAGGGGAGCCTTTGTGGCTCTGCACCAAAGAGTTTCTAAAAGAGTGAGTTGTGGAAAGAGTGAGACTGCCCTCTGCTTACCCTTGCTTCCTGTCTCACCCTCTGATCTCTCCCCCTCACACATTGTCTCATCACAGTGCCATACTGTGGCAGTGCCAAGAGAGGCTCCTCACTGGATGCTAAATGGATCGTGGATTTAAGCCTCTGAGAGTATAATAGAAACTCCTTATCTTTATAAGGCACCCCGCCTCTAGTATTTTACTGTAACAAAACTGGTGTGACCTTATGTATTAGTTACTGTCCTGCTGCTGTGATAAAATACCATAGCCAAAAGCAACTTAGGGAGGAAGGGCTTGTTTGGCTTATGGTTACAGAGGGATGGAGTCTGAAATGGCAGGAAGAACAGGTAAGGTGTCTGGAATGGGAAGCTAGCTGGTCACATTTCCATCAAGATAGCTCCCCCTCCCATTGACATACTTTCTCCAGCAAGGCTCTATATCCTGAAAGTTCCATATCTCCCCCAAGCAGTGCCAGTAATGGAGGGCCAGTTGTTCAAATAATTGAGCCTATGGGGGGCATTTCTCATTCAAACCACCATGACACAGTTCAGTGTTTTGTTTTGTTTTGTTTTAATGGCAACACGTCAGTTACTTGTGGATATCAGGAAACACTTATTAGATCATTCTTCCCACCCCTGAGAGTTATTACATACAGTGTCACACACTAATCAAGAGTATGGGCTCAGCCATTCACATACCACCTCTGTGGATGCAGCTGGGGTCCTTTAAATACTTTTGTGCATGCTAGATACATCCCTGTTTAGTCTAAACTTGTCTGACTCTACCTCTTCCTCCCAAAAATGATTTCCTTGATTATCAACATTGACAAGTATCTCCTTATAGGCATTAGGATAGCTAAGGTTAAGAAAATAGATATTGGTAAATGTTGACAAGGATATGGAGGAACTGAAACCCTCGGGTATTGGTGGGGATGTAAGTCCTTAGGGAAGCAGTATGGATCTGGCATTCTTCAAAAGATTAGCACAGAGTTGCCAATAAGTACACACAAGAGAAATGAAAGTGCATGTCCACATGAAAACATGCCCATGCAAATTACCAGCATTATCATGATAACTAAGAGACAGAAACAACCCAGATGCCTGCCAACTGAGAAACTGCCTTTGGTAGTCTGGGTACCTGAGCAGACACATGAATTGTAGCGTATCCATACAGTCAGATGCACTAGAGCCATGCACTAAACCGAAATTAAGTGGTGGTGTGTGCTGCAGCCTGAAGAAACCCTGAAAACAAGACAACTACAGGAAGCCAGCTGCAAAGGGCCGCGTGTTCTACGGTGTACTTAGATGAAATGTCCAGTCAGTGGATCCATACATAGAGTCAGAGAGCAGATTGGTGGTTGCCAGGGAAAGAACTGAAAGTACCTATTGACTGATTTGGGGTTCCTGTTAGGGTGATAAAGGTGTTCAAAGCTTGACTGTGGGGTTTCAGTTGGAGTCTGTGAATATACAGAAAGCTATTCCGTGGCGGGCAGTTTAAATGGAGAATTGTGTGGTCTGTGGATTGCATGTCAGTAAAGTTGCTCTCAGAGTCACAGACTAGGTAGGAGTATGGGTCAGGTTCTCTGTGTCTGATCACTGACCACGCTGGTAGAGGAAGGAAGACGATGTTGATGAACAGATTCCTGTGTGGCATCTGGTGCTCAGGTCTCCTGAGCCCCCTAGAATGGCAGTGGAGACCATCACTCAGAATAATAATCCCATGAGGGAAGAGAAAGCAGGGTTTGTTGCTGTGAATATATAGTGCCCAACACTTCTAGCCTGCCCATGAGAATGCCTAACAAGCTGCTACAGTGAAAGAAAAGTTCAGACAGGAAGAGATGGTGACAGCGACAGACAGGAGGACAGGTGTTCCAGGTGGACAGCAGAGCACACCAGCACTACCAACCCTGCAGGTGAGGCCTGGATGACTGCCTACTCAGGAGTACCTAAACCTGCGTGTCAGTGTCCTCATTCTCTGCAGGGGAGAGACTGTACCTGTGACCTCAGAGGGGTCACATGAGAGGTGAGGAGTTGACACGGGAGGTGTATCCAAGAACTGAGGATGAATGTCCCAATATGTCTGTATTTTATGAACCTCTGTCTAATCCTTAATCATTTCTCTTCTTAATGATGCGCAACAGAAGAGTTGTCAATCAGTGAGAGTGATTGCCATATCACTACTACTACTACTAGCTTATGCCGCTTCCCCTTTAATGGTCAAACACTTTGAACCTGCCCATCCCAGCTGGTGTGGCTCTGCCATCTCCCTCCACCTTGCTGTCAGACCTTCTGGAAACTGTCAGTGGAGTCCGGACGAAGGCTCATCCCAGCACTCACAACCATTCTCTTTTGTGTTCCTCTTGGTTTGCCAAGGCTATGTTTGAGGGTTGAAGCCTCCAGGAAGCCTGTTTCCCCAGAAAGCCTCTGCAGGCTAGTGACTGGGGCCAGGGGCTGTGGTGTCAGGCAATTCCAAGTCCCACTTCTGTCAAAAGCATTCACATTCGTCATGTCCCATTGCTCATGAGTGATCGAAACAGCCCAGTTAGTCAACAGCCAGGGAAAATGGGGTTAAAGGAATTCCAGACTGTTACACTGAGCTCACGCTGTCAAGAGGAAAACTTAGTCTAAGGATTTGCTCACTTATGAAAATATCTCTGGACTGTTTCAGGCTGTGACTCTGCAATTAACCTGACATTGCCCAAATCCCAAATTGCTGTGAATGATGTCTTCGTGGCTCTCCGGGAGATCGCTGGAGCTAGGAATCTCATGAGACAGTTTAAGTCTGTGTATGTTCCTGGAAATAATACCCATCAGGTGAGTGTACATGACTTCAATACCATCTGTATGCTGTGTTTTAGGATTCTGAGGTCCTGGCTGCAAGGCAGTTTCCCCTCAGCCCCTGTAGAATAAGGAGCTCATTCTGGATGGACTGCAAAGTCCCCTCTTAATGAAGCATTTGGGCTTCCCTAAATCTGAAAGCATCTCAGTTCATTTGGGTCTCAGACAATGTAGCTGGTGAAAAGTGGATTGGAAATCACCCATGTTATAGCCATGGGTCCTTCTCACTGTAGACTATATCCCAAGGCAAAGTGTTTCCTTAGGGTCCAGTTGCCATTCATTCCCAGTGAGAGACTGGCTGTACACAGTCCCAATTTTATTCCTCTAACAGTTCATCAACATGATAAGCGATGATAAAGCAAGCATTTGTCAGACTGCGGAAAGTAGGTTTGTGACAAGGGAAACAACTGTTAGTAAAATCCCCTGCAGCTTTCTAAGGACAGTGTGAGAACCTACAGAGAATGCTTTGACTGACCTTGAGTAGAAAGATATGACAACTCAAGATTAAAGGAGGGGGCTCTGTGAAACCCTGAGTGGGAGACCGTGCAAGAATTCCCAAGGGAAGTGCCATGGACGAGAACCTGGTACTGTGGAGCCTGGGAGATTCTCGTGGTCACTGTAGAGTCAGACCTAAGGATCCTGGTGGCAAACATGAGCTGCCGTGGAAGAACAAGCATTTCTGATGGGAAAGATCACCGAGCATGGCTCTTCTCCTCTCCATCCCCATGATCTCTCTGTTGAAATCTACTGAGGCTTGGTGAGTTTAGTGTGCCGTAGTAGGAAGCTGGGACAAAGTGAGGAGCTCATCGCAGGGTGATGACTGTTTAAGTGTGTGTAGATAAGCTAATGTTCCCATGATAACCCAGCAGAGCCCCAGTTCTTCCTCCTGTGCTTCTACAGTAAGCCTGAGGAGCACTTCTGGCCTTAGTCTCCCCTTCGCTTCCCACAGCAAGGAAGCCAGAGAAGCATCAGCCTGAGTTCCAAAAGGAGGTTAGCTGCCACATATAAATAGTAGCCACGGGCATGCAGCATCTTAGCAACCTACACAGACACCTCTATATACCTCAATTCTCAGAGAGGCTCTACAAGTATTGGTCCGGGCGCTGATAACCATCCTGAGTCACCCATGGAGATATCAAGACCTTAGAGTTGGGCACTCAGTGTTAAAGCAGTGTTTCTTATCCTTTATCTTTTAAATCTGAGACCAGCAACATTACAATCAGAGCACCAAGCGTGTAAGTTTATCATTTCAAAAGAATCAACAGTTCTAAGTATGTGTTGTAGACTAGTTACCAAGTCATGCTGAGGCTGGTGATATATGACATTTAAACCAGAGACTGTCAAAGGCAAATGGCTGCGTTAGTTGGAAGAGAAAATAAATCACAAAATTAATGAGGTCTTTTCCATTTTATGACCATCACGGGGCACTGATTTGGCTGGCTTCACATAAACACTCGTTAGCTATAAATCATGGACGTGGCTTCCCACTGCAATGCTGTCCTTCCTCCAGGCCCCAGGACTGTCCTACAGTCCCGACTTTTGGGAAATGAAGTTTTCTATGTTGCATAGTAAGGCAGTGACATCAGCACCCTCAGCAGAAGCCCCCAGTGTTGGCGACTGACAAATGGGGAGGAGAGGGGTGTGGAGTGCACACTCTGAAGATGAAGGTAGGCATGATGTCAGCACAGAGAAACATCCATAGCGGCAGGGAGAAGGGGATGCAGCAGAGGCAGGTTTACCCTGCACAGGTCCGCTTGATGGGAAGTTCCAGCTTTGGGGGACACAAAACATGGTGGATCCCTCGGAAGCCATTCGAATTCCCTAAAAGATATAGCAGAATTTATAACAAAAGCACATAGAAGTTCATGTTTAAAAGTTTTAGGGGAAAATGCAATAAACAGATTTGTGGGAGGTGGGAAGAGACTAAAGAACAAGAAAGGACGCTGTGCTTCCTGCTGTGGGACACTTGGCAAGTCACCACACGTCTCCGAGACCGGTCCTCCTCTGTTTGCCGGGAGCACACCCTGCAGACAGGACTGTGGATCATTTTCGCTGGTTTTTGTTTTCCAAGCTATTGTTAATATAAAGAATTTTAAGCCAGGCAGTGGTGGCACACGCCTTTAATCCCAGCACTTGGGAGGCAGAGACAGGTGGATTTCTGAGTTCGAGGCCAGCCTGGTCTACAGAGTGAGTTCCAGGACGGCCAGGGCTACACAGAGAAACCCTGTCTCGAAAAACCAAAAAAAAAAAAAAAAAAAGAATTTTAAAGTTACAGCTGTGAGTCCAGTGGGGACAAGAGATTCTGATGTGTTCTGTCTGCTGTCACATCCTTGGGGTCTACAGGTTCGGATTATGCATAGGAGGTGCTCATTAAACATTTGTGGATGCATTTTCAGTGGAACTCTTTATTACAGGTCAGAGGCTATATCTGAATACAGAGAAAGCGTGAGAGAGTACAGGAATAGACTAGAGTCTGAGGCAAGCCATGTTGGCTCTGAAGAAAGGACTTGGCAGGGTTTATGGTTTGCCCTTTCATGTCCCCAGATGTGCTGTTGACTCGGTTCTCTGCTGATAGTACCACTGAGAGAACTTTAGGAGGTGAGGCCTCACTGAAGGAAGTAGTTCACTGGCAATGTGCCCCTCCCCACCCCCACTTTCTGGACACCAGACACTCAGTGTCCCTTCCACCACACACACACACACACCTGCCATAATGACCCATTTCACCACAAGCTGGAGAACAGCCATACCCCTCAGAAGCCATGTCCCAAACCAAAGCTTTCCCCGCTGGCTGGCTTCCCTCAGGTGGTCTGCGCAGCAGCAGGAGACTGTGTAGCACACTAGGCAGATTTCTGCCTGTCACTTCTAACAATTTGGTCTTTGGTCCCAGAGCTTCAAGAAAAATGTACGCTTTCCACTAGGAACGTGTTATCACTACAGACTCTAGTTAAGATGACCCAACACACCTTGGACAGGACGAACCCATCTGTCCTGCACTGTTCTCTTGCCTCTGCCCTGGGCCTAGAGGTCCTGCAACACCAGGCTCCTTCCTCAAGCCTTCTCCCCTCTCAGACACGCACATGCTAACTCTGTCCGTCACTCATTTCCCGGCTAGCATTGGAGACACCTCTTAACTTCATCTTTATCCGATTCCCTTAGCTCAGTGGTGGCTCATACGTGAAGTGAACGTGATTTGTTGAAGTAATCAAAGTTCTGGAAGAAGCAGAGGAGTGAGGTCTGGACTGGATGTCCAGAAGTCCCAAAGAGCCAGGATTGATCTAGTCAGGGCAGGATGGGAAATGGGGACAAGGAGGCTAGTGGGAAGGTACGGGGAAGCTCCTGACTGGAAGAACATAGCATGTGACTGGAAGCAGCCTCTCCTGCTCACTGTGGACCTATGGGTATTCTTGTACTTGCCCATTTTGGGTGGATGGGCAGGCAGTTTGGTAGATGCTAGAACCTGGGTTTACAGCCCAGCTATGCCTCTTACTGTGTGTGGTTGGGCAAGTCACTTCATCTCTCTGTGGCCAATTCCTCCTCTGTAAGAAGGACACTCTTTCACAAAGATGCCCTAAGAATTTGGAGAATTAATACTAGTCCAATTCTTATGATAGCCTCAGACACATAAATGGGAGTTATTCTGTGGGAACTTGTGGTAACAAAATCCAGAAAAATAAAGAGCCACCCAGAAAAGTGACATTTTGAGGTCAAAATATTACTTTGAGCTGTAAGCTCTTTTTTTCCCTCCTATTACCAAATAACACTAAGACCTTTTTCATGGGCTCCTAAAAGTAACATGGGCCTATGACACTATCTATCTGGTGCCTAAAGAATTGATTGGCTCTGTAGTCATAGACCTCTAACACCAGCCTGCTGTGGACAGGACCATGACCCTTTAGGAAATTCAGTGTTAACATTTGCTTGTGTGGTAAATTGGGGTTGAGGGGTTGTCCCTGTAGACAACCAGGCCTTCCAGGTGCCTCATCCCTGGTCTTCATGCCCTCCCATTTCTCACTGTATCTTTCCTAGGCTCCTCTTCCCCCCCCAACCCCCGGCCCCTGTGGCACCATGTTTGATGTGCCTCGTGCCTCAGCTGCAGCATCAGGAGAACAATGTCTCGGGGCAAGGAGCTCATAGGCCTTTCCAGTCAAGTGTCATCTGCCTCCAGATTGGTGACAGTTGTTGTTGCATAAGTCTCTAAGACAGAGGCTCTGGAGCCAGTGAAGCCCAGATGTGAGCCTTCTTCCATGCCCCTGGTGGCTGAGAACAAGAGTGTCTAGAACCTCTATGCCCAAGGAGGCTCAATTCATCTCATTCCTTGGGAAACCAGGCTCTCTGAACAGTCTCTGGGCTCCATCTCCTTTGTCAGCACTCCCTAGCTCTGGCCAACAGCTCTGTATTCTAAGTCAACCTGTGTTCTCCTTCCTAATTGTACTAATAGCTACCTAACCTCAGACCTGCTCGACTACCTTTTGGGGAGGGGAAAAATAGCACAGGGGACCAGAAAGCTTGATATTGTCCCAGAGACACTTCTAACTGTGTTGTGATTTCCAGGAAATTCTTTAGTAAGCTGTTTCTTGATATTGACATTGAAAAGATTTCATTCAATGTTTTAAGGAACAGTTTGTTTCTGGATAGAAGGAACAATGGATGAATGGACAGATTAAGAGATAAATTGAAATACTTTTTAATCCTCAAACAATTTCCTTTAAGGAAATAAAAGGAGAAAAAAATCATACTCTCACAAAAAGCAAAATAAGGAGATATAGAAGTGCCACGTAAAGCCACCAGCGTTTCACACAGGTGCTTCCCTAGTCAATGTTGGATTGAAACAAGCTGGACACCCTCTGCGAGCCGGTTTCGTAAGATGTCGGTGCATGGAACCCTGGGTAGAAAGAAGCAGGGCCGAGGGCTTCTGGCTCCATGCACCAGCCAGCAGAGCGAAGTCCCCCTTGATAGGATGGGGCTGGGCACCAGGTTGGGGCCCCTTGGTATCAGATACCTAATTACTGTCAGAAATCACTGTGCGCCTGGTCCCTCCCTCGGGAACTTAGCTCAGGCTTGCAGACACAGCCACACCTTATCTCCACACAGAACTATAAGGGGTATACACAGGTATTTCGTTTTTCATAGTTTCTTTGAGTATGGTATTTTTAAGCCCAATTTGTTCTTGAAAACATACTGCAGTGAACACACAAAGTCCCATCCCTAACCAGGAAGCTATTTGCAATTGATGCTTGCTGGGGGAGGGGAAATCCATTGGGGAAAACTGATTCCAATTTTTTATACTCATTTTATTATATTTATATTTTTATTTATTTTTATATATTTATATTTTATTATAGATACTTTCAAATTATTTATTATTTTTAGTTTTTATTTCCCATTTGGTATAAAGGCAGATATACTAATATACCAAACATTATTCTGACCTCAATATACTTTTTTCCATCTGATAGTTTTTAAAATGATGGCATCTTCATAGGGCCCCAGTCATAACATGGGTGCTGTGCATTCTGAGCCTAGCATTAAGGCTAGCTCTGTGGTGCCAGCCTGCCCAGAACCAGAACACAGTCAGTGGAGCGGCGGCCACGTCACTTCCCCGGGACAGTCCTCATGAGCACCACAAGACATGGTGCAGTCCACACAGTGTCCTGTTTGACTTGGTCCCGAGGTTTCCCTTGGCTTGGAAGCCTCAGACCCTGTAAGGCCTATTTTCTCAGCCATAACTCCACAGCCCCAGTGTGCCTCAGAGGCACACTCCCAATTATTATTCAAGAATTGTCAGACTTGGAGAAGCCCAAAGCTCTAGCTGTCTATCAAATATTTGTAGTTCTCCCAGTCTAGAGCAGTGCACCATGCAGGGGTCATTTCTGCCATTAGTAGTCTCGCCTGTCTCCTAGTTTGACATTCTTTCTTTATCAGGTTGCCAGGGAAACAGAGCTGGAAAGTTAAGCAAAAGTCAAATTCCTATGCAGAGGGCACAAAGGGTTTAATAACCCTCTGCCCACACAGCCAAGAGTGGGAAGAGTGAAACTGCGACTTCATCTCAATCTTCAGTGTGTCCATGGCTGAGACAACACTGTGTGCTTAAACCCTGTTCCCTTTACCTCCTGAGAACAAGCAAGAGCACATGGTATAGGTTCCCTTGCAGATAAATGTGGACCTTGACCAACCCTGGTCAGTAAATTATGGATGGAAGCGATACATTCTCATGCAGGGCGGTAACATCTGTCTGCACATCCTGCCTCCTTTCTCTTTGACCTGTCCCCAGATGAAGCTGCCATCTCTAGTGTAGGGCTACAATGCCCTGGGGATACTGAGCTCACTCACTGTGAGGTCTCTGAGTGAGGAGATTGCCCAACACAGACCCCATCCTATCCCAGAAGCTCCTAGGAGTTGGGACAGAAGCAAAGCATAAATAACAGAAATGGGGACCTGCTTAATACTGAAGCAACCTACACGACTGCTCTACTCTGTAACTCTGTGTGACCCTAAGAAAGATGTGGTGGCACTCCAGAGAAGCCCCATCTGTCACCTGCTGCTTTTTCCCTGAGAAGTGCATGCTGTCTCACAAAGTTCCAGGACAGCCAAAGCTGCCTACTCCAGGGACATAAAATCACCGGAGTGGCTAGGAGGAAAGAGGCAAGTTCTCATCAGCAAAGCCCCTGTTGGGAGACTTGAAGTGTGCTTTCCAGGGAGTGAAGTACAAGTATTGAGCTTCACCCAAAACGGTCCTCCCAAAAGGGTCGTCTTTCCACGTGCAAGCCTTAGTTCCTTTGTACTTTATTGTTTTAATAAACAATTTGGGAGTTTTCCTATCTGTTATTTTTATAGCAATGCTTATGAACTTATATTTTAAATAATCGATGCTTCTATTATTTACTAGATTTGGTTATAAGTAAAAATGGAAAAAAAAAAAAAAGAAGAAGAACATTATAAGGGGCTTATACTGCCCCTTGGATAATATGTTGGATCTCACAACAAAAGTCTGGAAGTCAGCCTAAAGTGAGAGAAAGTCTGTTAGCAGTGGCAGAGCCCCAAGGTAGAGCAAGTCCCTGCTGGTTTCTCCTGCCTTGCCAGCCCCTCCCATCACCCCTGTAGCAGAGTCACAGAGACTCAGCTGGCAGAGTCACAGGCCAGCCTCACACTCCTACATCCAGGAGGATAACTGTCCCATCTCTAAAAGGACACGCTGAGTCCAAAGCATTGCCATATGAAAGTAGCAAAAAGCACATGAGATTCATGTTCCAAGAGTGTGTCAGACAGCAGAGAAAGACCCTGGCCCTTCTGGATTTGTGTGCTGGCTTGTACTTTTAGTTATGGTTTATTTCCACATTCTAGATAATTGCCAACTCCTTGCCTTAAATAAATGAGATTTTTGGCCTTCCCTGGTAACACAGAGCAATCACAAAGTCTCAAGAATGAATATGGTGCCTTCAAACCTCTGCTCCAAGGGAGCTCAGCCCAACTGGCAAGCACAGCTAGTGCTCAGCCTCACAGCACAGCAGGAAGGAGACCAAGGAGAGAAGAGAGGGGGAAGGGGACGGAGAGACAGATCCATCCATAAGCATCCGTCCTTTTTCTAAAGCCTCTATGCCTCCTACCAATCCCCCAACCCATGCTAGGATCTCTAGAGTACTGAGAACAATCCTGTCACCCCTAGCACACCAGGCCTTGGAGAAAGGAACACAGTGTAGTGTTTCCATCTGACGTCAGAACCACCCCAACCCAGGTCTGAGCCCTCCCCTGAACCACTGCTCTACCCTTCTGTGGTAGGCAGAGCCTATGATGGCAACAACCTTACTGCATTTTTGTTTGTCTCTCTCTCTCTCTCTCTCTCTCTCTCTCTCTCTCTCTCTCTCTCTCTCTCTCTCTCTCTCTCTCTCTCTCTCTCTCTGGCAGCCTGTATATATTTCTCAGTTGTTCTGGGTGTAGTTGCTTTATATAGCCAGTTTTATAGAAACCAAGCCAACAAATACCTATTAGCTCTTCAAAGGAAGGAATGGCCTTTCTGTCTTGTATGCCCTTACACTTTCTGTCACCATTTCATTCGATTGCAAGTAGCAGTGACCTGGAGATTGGTGGCTTAAATATACAAGGTTATTTTTCCTGTGAGTGGTCCTTGCTAAGCTGCGGTGGTTAGCACAGCTCTGTAGGCCTCACCACAGCTTCTCCTGTCTCTGCTCTATGACCTGAGGAACATCCTTCTTTTCCAAGATAGCTGCTGCAGCTCCAGGCATCGCTTCCATAGTCCATGCAGTACAACAGAGAAATCTGGAAGGAAGGATGCTTCCCCTTTCAAAGGCATGTGTCTGAAACATCCTTCTCCTCCTTTCTCATCCTTCTGCTTATGTCTCATTACCCAGAAACTGGAAGTCTAGATGCCCACAGTTGTATAGCAACCAGGGTGAGGATCAGTTGATAACATGCTTAGCTGAAAACTGAGTCTGCTACAGTAATGATAAACAAAATATGACAGTCAACTTGGTTGGATTAATAAGCATTCTGCATTCATGTGGCAACCTATGGCTGTGTCCATGAGGGCGTTTCTAGAGAAGATTAGCTAAGTAGTCAGGAAGCCCCACCTGAGTGCTGGTGACACATTCCTGTGGACTGAGGTCCCAGGTGGAATAAGGGGGGGGGGGGAGCCTGCCGAGGACCTCCAGGTGCCACCCCTGTTTCTCACTGACTTCTCATTCCCACCTGCCTCTCTGCCCTGCATGGTGGACCAGATCACCAGAGCCAACCTTTCCTCTCAGAAGTTGCTTCTTGTCAGGTCTTTGGTCACAGCAAAGAAAACACAACTAATCCCCTCACTGAGGAAGAAGTCATGTCCTTTCGGATGGCAGTGCTGATGAGGTAGTTGAGTATTGGCCAACAGACTCTCCTGAGGGAAGGGCTTCAAAGATTGAGCATCCAAGAGAGGAAGCCTCCAGACGGGCCCTGATGGTGGACAAGCGAGCACTCCAGCCCGTTCACGTGTCTATAAAACCGAAGGCATTTTTAAATTTACTTTAAATGCTTATTGGATCATTATACCAAATTTGTTAATTTGGAATAGGTAGAAAGAAAAGAAAACAAATACCTGCTACATCCTGAGCCCAGGGTTAACATTTTAGTGTGCTTCTCCCTAGTCTTATTTCCATGCATGAGTAATTTACTGACTTTCAATGAGCAAAGGGGGATCTGTTTGTACTGATGGTCTGCTTTAGAAGAACCTAAAGCAACAAGCACAGCAGTTCACCTGCCTCTCCCCAGCCTGGTACCCGCCCTTCGGTAACCTCTGGAGAGAGGTGTGTGTCACAGCTCGCTTTTCCGTGCTCAGCAGCTACACACTGTCATGTTCTCCCTGCCACTTTCTATAAAGTCACATGTTCCTCACCTCACACTGTTCACTCATGCCAGGCTGCACCCTGCTTTTAGCCCTGTTACCACAGACCCTCCCTTGTCACGTTCCCAACATTCCTCCCTATAGATGGTCCGCACTGAACAGCTCCCTGCCACGGGCACTTGAGTGCCTGTGGTGGTTTGGATAGGAAGGGCCCCGTAGGCTCATAGATCTGAATGCTTGATCGTTAAGGAGCAGTGTCACACTCCGAGATGACAGGGATTAGGGGGTGGGCCCTTGTCGGAGGAAGTATCTCTGAAGGTGAGTTTTGGGGTTTAGAATGCCCACTCCAAGAGACACCTCTCTCTCTCTCTCTCTCTCTCTCTCTCTCTCTCTCTCTCTCTCTCTCTCTCTCTCTCTCCTGCTTGAGGATTCAGATGTAGAACTCTCAGTTACCAACTCACCTACCATGCTCTCTACCATGATAACAATGGACTAAACCTTTGAAACTGTAAGCCAGTCCCAATTAAGTGCCTTTTTATAAGCGTTATCATGGTCATGGTGTCTCTTCACAGTAATGCAACAGTGACTAAGACAGTAGTTTCTAATCTTTCCTTACTTCAAATAATAAATGGCTCTTTCTGAATGCATTCCCATGCATGAACATAACCAAAAATAAACTGCTAGGAATGGAGTTGCTATGTCAGATATAGTTTGAGTTTTGGTAAGTACTACCGAATTACATTCTGCATTGATTAAAATAGTTTTCTCTCCACCCAGCCTAAGAGTGCCTGGTGCCCCATGGCAAAGACAAATGTATATGTTTTCAGAAATTTCAGTTTGTTTTTTCAGTCTGAGTCTTTAAAAACTTATCTTGGTTAGGTGACTTGCAAGATGCCTGTAACTCCAAGGAATCCAACACACGCCCCACCCTGGCCTCTGAAGGCACATCCACAGAAATAAAACAAACCTTTAAAAGAAAACTATCCTGATGTAACTTTACTCTGATTTCCTCTAGTTATAAGCAAGGTTGGCCGGTAGCTTTGTCTCTGCCTTGTCAGTGTCCCTACACAGTGCTCACCCAGCATGGTCATTAATCAAGAAATTTCTCTGTGTATAATGGTCACCAGTAAGTATCAAGAAACTGGGATCCTCCACTGAGCAAACACTAGCCCTCCCAGATGTGTGGTGAGACATGATGCTGATAGTCTGTACACTGCTGCATTTCTGAAATACTTTAAGGGACTTAGAATATGGAAAACTTAGGGTTCCTCTAAGAAAAGCAAAAATAAGCTAGAGATGAGGTCAGTACACTGACATATCTGTAACCATGGCTACAGCACATTGGGTTTACCCATGTAAAGAGCTGCACAGAGCTCAAGATGAGCTGCCTCTCAGCAGTGCCCTGCTAGAACCTGGCTTTCCTGGAGTGATATGGACCAGACAGTGTGGGAGACGCCACGTGTGCCTTTGCACTGAACACCCCAAATGCACCGCCAGATGAGTTGGGGACAGCCGAGACAGCAATGAGTCTGGGAGGGAGGTGGCCCAGTCTGTGGGAAAAGAAGATTCAGGAAGGACTTTCTAGCAAGAACTCAGGAAAGAGGTCAGTAAGACAGCTGCCTCCAGACAGACCTAAATATGGACCTGCAGGGTATTTAGGTGACAGAAAGAAAAGTGCTCAGCACCATCCATCAAAGCAGAGGTGTCGTAATCTAGCATCACAGAGATGCCTACAGTGCTCTGTGACCTGTTCCCATCCCGACCTGGGTCGGATTCCTTTTGTCATCTTAGCTTCCTTTTCTGACAGTCATACATGGAGCTGAGCTCTGTGGGGGAAGGAGAGATGAGCTTGGATGTTGACAGTCATTGCAAATAAACACATTCCTCGTGGAAGGCACGAGTCTAAGAATGTTCAGAGACCATCTTCTTGTTTGTATCAGACGACAAGACTTTGTTTCCCACCATCCTTCCTCCATAAAATTATCGCTTTAACTCTAGATTGAGCATTTGGTCCTGTGACGCTAGCTCTGGGAAGGGACATTTGGTCATAGAAGAAAAGAAGGCAAGGCCATACTAGAGCATTGAGTGGGTACATGCTGGAATCCATGTGGTGTTAAACAATGTTTAAAAGATACAAGGTATCCTTTTAAAGGATAAAAAGTGTCCTTTGAAAAGGCTGGAGAAGTAGGGAGATGGGGGCAGATGGGAAAGAAGTTAAGGGGAGGAGTTGGGGTGAATATGATCAAAATACATTTTGTGAAATTCTCAAAGGATTAATAAAAATATTTTTAACGTCTCAAGATTGTTTCTTTTTAAGTTCTCTTTCCATATTCTAATCTTTCCCATAATCTTGCACATATGAAATCATAGCCATTGCTCGGGATCAAACTGAACTTGCTTTACTTCCTTGGATGTCGATAAGACCGTCTCCAGACACAGCAAGCAGGTGCACTTACTCAGCACAGTGTTCTGTCTTTCCAGGCATCCTATAAGCCACTGCTGAAGCAGATTGTGGAGGAGATATTTAATCCTGAGAAGCCAGATCCTATTGATATTGAACATATGTCCTCAGGCCTCACTGATCTCCTTAAAACTGGATTCAGCATGTTCATGAAGGTAAGGCCCCATGGGAGGATCATGCTGAGTGTCACATGATCCCTTTGTTGAGCATGGGAATGCTGGCATATCCTTAGCCCTGCTGGGAGACAATGGCATACAATTAAGACAATTTTTTCTGACCATTTGGTGGTGGGCAGCCTGAGCTCACAGCCTCCACGGCCTCTTTGGACCTGAGTCTTATGATCTTTTCCTAACAACACATACACCCTAAGTGGGGTCACAAGGCATCTCAAGAGCACCCCGGAAACCGTTTACACTCAAGATCTGTTTGTTACCCACATGAGCACATATACTACTTACTGTTCACTAGAACTTACTCTATGGGTTAATGAGCAACTCTGCGTACCCCTAGTAACACCCCAAGACTCATTTAGAGATGCTTTTTGTTATGGTCCAGCAGACTCCTTGGATCTCTCTGGCTCCTGTCTGGGGTGGGTCAGAATGACTGAGCAATCCTTGAAGTAGGGATGAAAGCAGGAGAAAGTACACAAATGTGATCTATTTTTAAGCCACTGTAAAGTTTCTAAATTTAAAAGGATCTAAACAAGATTGCAGACTGACCTCCCAGGCTATGCCCGTATTTCAGCGGTAATAACTCTTGGAAATAACAGAATGTTTGCCAACTTCAAAGAGTGTTTGAAATAGTGAGTTAATCTGCATAAAAAAATCCAGCCCTTCAGAGTTCAATAAAAGCATATTCCAGAAAAACTGGCCCATTTCAAAAGCCAGAGAGGACAGAAGCCAGACGTCGGACTGGAAACCGGGCAGTAAATTGGCTGGAGCGGCCCTTGACCCTTTGTTCTGCTGTTCCCCCATACCAGCAGCTCCTAGCGTAATCCCTGGCTGCTTAATTTCTGTCTCTTTGTCTCTTCTCTTCTCTCTTTTTTTTTTTTCCTTAATAAAGCAGTGCAACTCAACTTTTTAATGTGTCCAGGGCTCCTGTGCTGAGTCTAAGTTGTTGGGTCATTCTCTGCTCCTCTGTCCTGAGTAGCTCTTCCTTGTAGCCATTTGCAAAGGAAAGAAGGAAGGAGGGAAGGAAGGAGGAAAGGAAGGAAGGAAGGAGAGAAGAGGAGACTAAAAGTAGCATAACTTGTGGCATAGACATGGTTTCCAACTCTCTGCACTTAAGTACTTTGTCTACAAGCTCGGACACCCAGTGGTAACCATGGCAGTATTAGTTGTCACTTGACTCCCAGGTACATTTTCTATCACTGTCCCACAAATCAAGAACTGTCACACTTGAAAGTTACCCCTTTATGTGTTAGTATTCCCCCTTCTCTTCCTGTATTCAGCCATCACCTCCTATGTGGCCTTGCCTAGGGAGCTTGGGCCCCTGACAGGTCAGCGTGGGAAATGGGGCATTCAGTCCCATTGTTGGGACTCCTGTTCATCAGCCAGCTGACCTCAGAGTGAAGGCTCATGGGAGTAGTTAGGGGGAGAATTGTATTCTCCCAGCTGCCATAACATCTCAAAAAACCACTCTGTGAAAGGCAAAACTAGACAGAAGGACTTCCATTCTGCCCCAGTGCCTGTTGAGAGGGAAGGAGGCGAGATGCAGATGGACTCACAGGTCATGCAAACAGTGTCCAGGCTTCCCAGCCACGGTTGTAATGACAGTCCATGGGAAGCAGTCAGCCAGCATACTTCCATCCACGCTCCTGGCCATCCTCACAATAACCTCAGCAGATAGGTCCTGTCCTTATCCCCATTTCACCCAGTGAAGAAACTGAGGCCCCACATGGCTAAGAGTGAATGCAAATTTCCAAAAGCCTGGGATCCCATCTCATTCGTTCCAAAGAGCACACCGTAGATGGCAACCGTGATGTGTGTCCTGTAGTCATCCCTACTCCAGGTCACTGGCCTGACCACAGCATTCCCTGGCCCATAGCTGCCAGCTGTGCTCTTGGAAGTTAATTGCTGTCTTGTTAATGCTGGTATTCTCTGGGATAACTCAGCTGCTTTCCCTTTCCTGGATCTGCGCAGCTCATCAAGAAGGTCTCTGCCTGGATTGGTTGTGGAGCCACTGATGTGAGTGCGATCACACAGGCTCCAGGGCCTGCCATTCCTCTGACTGCTTTTCTGGGACTTGGGCCTGGGTCCCATGGGAAGAGTAAATCCATGTATTGGCACATGTGTCACCCCTACACATTAAGTCTTCACTCTGAATCCCTGGGGGCACTTACTGCTCCTGTCTCTGGCCATTCGCTTCCCTGTTCTGTGCTCTGGAATCTGGTCCCTACTTTCTCACTGGACTTTGTTGGTGCTGAGGCAGAAAGGAAGAAAGAGGCGGAACTTGGTGAGATAAAGGCTTCCCATGGGGAACCCTTCCCATGCTGACTACTGCTATACAAATGGATCCACTCTGAAAGTTTAACTCGAGTTAGAAGGGAGATGCTGCTCTGCCCCTGGTGAGTCCTTTCTCTATTCAGAGATGATTTCCTGTTGACTCGGGGTCACCCAGAGGCAATTTGCCGATGATGTAGAAGATGAGAGTAGATTGGAGACATGACAAGAAATCCACAGAGAGTCAGGGCCACAATCACACCAAAAGAAGCATGGTGCGAGCTACATAGCAGATAGCAGAAAGAATGCAGAAAAGGGTGGTTCTGGTCCCGTGTGTCTCCCTCAGGGCTCTGGATTGTTTGTGCATACTCTGTGGCTGTATTTATAAATTGTTTTTATAACTATGTGTCTTAGTTGTCTTCCTCCAGGCCGATGTCTTTCAGAGTAGTGATTTTCTAAATATACAACATAACCCATTGCATATTGGTAGGTCAAGACAGTTTAAATGGCTGTAATATGCTCTGCATAGGGGAACAGACTAGGCTTGAACTCAGTACATCTAGTTAGGTAAAGCACAGCCCTGCCTCTCATGTCTACACATGCATGACTTGAACTTTTTTCTCACTACAGACTGACAGAAAAGACTGTGAGAGACATGCCTAGAGCCTGGAGGGTGGCATTTGATCTTCTGGATCCTCAGCACTTGGCTCTGTATACAGCAGGTGCTGGGGGGAGGTGATCAGAAAATTCAGGTTACAAAGCTCATTCAGCAGAACGGGAAACCATTGGTTTCTCTTTCCAACTACACTAGTCTCACTGAGTGTAGGGAACACCTTCCACGACTCCCATTGAAGACCTGACAGCACAGGCACACACCCTGTGGATGCCGATGTTTTCCCACAGACCCACAAAGGCAATGCCTGTTTTGCTGAGCAGACGGTGTGTGTTCAGGTCATAGTTGTGCACTTGCAAGTGCACACTGAACCTAGCACCAACCCCTTTCCCTTCTTGACATTTCAGTGGTTGAAGAGTTGTTCTTAGCATACATCTGAGCAACCTCCACAGACAATTATATATTTCCTCATCAAGTCAAGAACTTTCATCTTCCCACTTAAGGGAAGCACTTTACAGCTTTTCTTTGGCTTATCAGATTTTCCCTCACCCCACTTTTGGGACATAATTTGCACTTTGGGGCATAATCAAGTAAATTAAGGGGTGCTTGAACACAACGCTTTGATGCCGCCAAGGTTGGTTAATAAGCCAGGTCGCTTCAGTGACGAAAGAGGAGGTCCATGTGCACTATGGGTATTCTTCATTTCCAGGCAGGAGAGAGTAGGGCAAGACTTCTTCATGCTTCTCAGAACCATTTGCAACTTAAAACTTAAAGAGATTAGTTTCTAGAAATTTGTTCTCATGCTGTGAACAACTGACTGTGGAACACAAAACCTCAGATAAGGAAGAACTGCTTGCTGCCTGACCCTTAAGCCTGAAGCTTCATTCAAAATTTTCACAAATGAGCGGTGCTATTGGTCAACTCCAGTGAGCCTCCTCAGCTGCCCTCATCCTCCGGCAGCCCCAGCCATGTGCCCACTTCACAGAGATGGAAGTCCACCTCCACTGTCTCCTTTCCACACCACAGCATTGAGGTTTGTTTCCCCTGTGCTTTGCCTCCCTAGAGAATAGAACATAAGCAAAGAGGCTGCTGGTGTTAAAGAATGGAAGAGTCAGCATGTCAGGAGCGGCGGATGGCAGCAAATGCTGGGGATGCTTGGGTCTCTTCTCCACTTCACGTTTATCTGTAGTTAGATTTGCTGAATAACGGGTGGTGCTCCTATCTGTCTTCCTCCCCCACACCCTCACTGTGCCCCATCTAGTACATGCTCTATGAACTTCCACGGTCTGTCAGCAATGGAGGCAGTAGAGACCAGAACCCCAAGCCTGCAGTCAGACTGTACAAGAACCATTCAGCCCCTCTGTGCCTCCATTTTTTTATCTATAAAGTGGCATGATACTCAGCACCAGGAAAGAGCTACATCCAGTATCGTTGAACCCTATACAGAACTAATGTTTGGGTGTAAACACAGGTAAGGTTGGAAGATTATGAGTTGGAAGTTGGCCTGGACTACTAGAAGAACCTATCTTTGCGGAAGAAGAGGCAAGAAGGAGTTAGGTGTGGTGGTGTATGCTTGTATCCTAGCACTGGAGGGTAAAGGTGAAGAGATTGTGAGTTCCAGGCTACATAGTGACCTTCACACCAGCCTAGGCTGCACTGTAAGACAAGAAATTAAAATAGTAAAATCAAGTAGAAGGGAAAAAAGAAGAAAGGATAGAAGTCTGTTTTTAAAATGAAGACAAAGAAAAGACTAGACACACTGCCTGCAGAAGCCACAGCACTGCAAATTTCTCCAGTTTCACTCTTGCCAGAAGACAAGCAGTTGGGTGACCTGGCCTGTCTCTGGAGCCACGTTCATGCGCTGTGATGTTCTTTTCCAGTCCCCATGTCTCGCCGCCGTCAGCCCGATTCATTAATCTCCACAGGCTTAATGACAGAACTTATTTCTCTCTGAGCAAAGTGTGAAGAGTCAGCAAGATCTGCATGCCATGGCCATGCTGGACACAGAGACCGAACCCGGGATGCCTAAAGTCCTGACTGTCCTGAGCTCTTCTGCACCATGGCCACTCTCCCAGAGACAGTAAGAGCGCTCTGTACGGATTTCTGTGGCTCAGTGTTGTGGCAAGTGCTAGCCCCCCTGCAGACATTTAGACATGGCCCCTCAGCTCAGTATTGCTTGTGTTCATACATTTCTGTTGGCCAGACTCTCTGGGAAGGGAGCAGGGTCTTGACTCCCTGGAGTCATAATGTCATTGTGTCATAGTTAGACACAACTCTGTGGATGCAGTTTCTTCATGGGGCTCTGCTCTACAGATCAGAAGCCACAGAAGTCTTTCGTTTCCACTGGTTCTGGTTGTCCAGTATCAAGTAAACAGTCATCCTGAACTTAAGAGTACTACACATCCATTCTTCTCAGAAGGTTGCACTCTGACCAGAGCTCCACATGGCAGAATCTGCCTTCCTGGTCCTTCCAAAGAAGTCAATAAGCCAAAGCTGAGCTGAGAACTCAAAGGGCCTGGGGTCCAGGTCCTTAGCTCCTCTGCATGGTGCCAGTGCTCTAAGAGGGGCACCCAGGGGATGGGCATTGGGTACCATGACCTGAAAGTCAGGTAACATCACTTGCATAGCACTCCACATGTCAAGCAGTCCCCTCCACAGAAATAACACATCCTTGCTCTTAAAAAGGGACCAAGGGCGTGAGGAGCAGGAAGTATGGCCACTTTTGAAAAATGCATTCTGTACCCAGGTAAATCCACATCATCTGGCTTCCTGGGGCACTAAGGGCAACACTAACTGAGCCTAGGTCTCCTTCCCTCATCTGGCTTCCTGGGGCACTAAGGGCAACACTACCTGGTCTCCTTCCCTCTTGGAAGACATTGAAATCACTCACACTTCTGACCTGAGTTGTAATGGAATAGATGAATGCCGCTTGGTAGTTGTCCATTTGTTAAAACAACCTATTAAAAATAGGATGAGAAGCCTAGGAGAGCCAGCATGCCCTGCTGTATAAGGAAGACTTGCAGCCCAATCACTTCTCAGCCAGAGGGTTTGTGACGAGCCACTAAGGCTGTCCTCCTCCTGGGACAGACAATCCACTGAAGAGGTCCACTGAGCTTGGAGGAACATGGTAGGCTTTAGCTGGATAGAAAAGTCCAGTTCATACTGGTCTCCACACGCAGCCTCTGAAGTCCTCTGACAAAAGCTTGATAACGACCTACTGACTCAGTCAGAACAGACGTTCCCCTCTCACTGGAATGGAAACTTAATTTAAAACTAGCACATCTAATAGGCAGCACTTTGGAAGTGCATTTCTGAAATCTGTGGCTTGGATTTGGGCCTCCTGAGACTAATGCACTTTATATCTACTCCATGTGTTTGACCCTCAGCTTGTTTTGACTAAAGAACATGATCTGTCGAGATGTTTTCTCTGCTGGAATCAGTGTGAGGAGGGTGGGTTTTGTCTAATGAGATGGCACAAAGCCCTTCTCCCTCTGCGTGCTTTAAAAGTTTGTGTGGGTATAGTTGTTCTATTTCTTATGTGGCCATGCTTAATTGGAAAAAGACTCACAACAGAGATTCAAGCCCCAGTGCCTGCCTCTGGGCACTGTGTCTGAGCTGATGTGACAGCCTTGTGGCCTGGAAACTTGAAAAAACCCACATGAAGAAATGTCACACACGCAGGCCTTAGAAGCAGTCAAGGCTGTGTGGTAGGATTCCAAGAAGTCACAGCAACTTAATCAAAGAAGGGCTTGTTTATTATAAGGGCAAAAGGATGTCCAGGGACCCCAAAGACAGCAATGCAGAAGGATTAGGACCAAAACCTGGAAAGCCATCTGGGAAGCAAGCAGTCGGCGAGAGCCACTATGCTCTGCAGAGGAGCGCATTGTAGGTACTCAAGCGATGCTAGGTGAGTGCATGCTTGGGTGTCCAACCATGGCTTTTGGTTCTCCTTGACAGCCAACAAGTGTTCACAGAGCCTCATCCGTCTTGGAATGACGAGTCAGGCTCAGGGTCTCACTCCATGACCAGACCGGACAGCCAGGACATACTATCATGACATTCTGAGCTGAAGGCAGATGATTGGATTGTAGATAGGACCTTCATGCAAAGGAGCTTCACTGGGGTAGGCGGGGAGTTCTGGGCTTCATGTGAGGGATGACATCAGACCCTTCAGCTGTGGAACTGAGCATACCTTAGAGGTCACCTAGACCCGCTCCTTATTACTCATATAAGGAAAACACCATTTGGAGAGAGACACTGTTGGATGGAGTCCACCGGGCTCAATGGCATTTATGATTAGAAGAAAATATGTCAGGCTTGAGCTTCTGGGTCAGATGAGTACAAGTCCTGTGGCTACTTTCTGCAGCATTTGTAACCATTGTTTAAATTCTACATTATGATGCAAACTGTGAGGTAGGGTTTGATTTATATCTAACATTAGCTAAACCTATTCCAAGAGTTCTAATGAAGTGGACTTTGGTATAATTACTTAGCAAAAGCAAACCTGGTCTGTGGCCATCTTCGTACTTTGTCAGATAGAGAGCAGTGACTGTTGTTGGTAAGGGAGACATAAATGCAGTAGACGCCTGCCTGCTCTAGCCTAGCTTGCCTTATGCAGCTCTGGGTGTGCTGAGGAGTGGTACAAGGAGGAGAGAGCCATGACATGAGGAGTGGGTGGAGGAGCACAAAGGAAATCTGTGGGGCCCCGGGGTGATAGATGTTGTCAGGGCAGTAGGAGCCAGCACAGAGGCTGAGATGTGCGCCCATGGAGGGATTGCAGTCATTCCAGGTGGCTGGGGCGGAAGTCGCCAGTGGAGAGAGAGAGAATACAAAACAGATACACAGAAGCTGAAGCTAGGTCAACTTTTTACCAAATTTTATCAAAAACACAGCACAGTGTTCCCTGTGCTAGTTAATTTATAAAGAATTCCCTGTGCTTGTTAATTTCTGTCAAATTGTTGCAAACTGGAGACTCCTGGGAAGAAGGAACCTCAATTGAAATATTGTCCCCATCAGATTGGTAATGTTTTATGTGAGGGCCCAGCCTGGGGCAGGAGCCACCTGCCGTCCCTAGGGAGATAGTCCTGGTTGTATGAGAAAGCCATGGAAGACAGACCAGTATAGAGCGTTCTGCTATGTTTCTGACTCTGTTCCTGCCTGAGTTCCTGCCTTGTCTTCCTTTAATGATGGGCTGCAATCAGGACTTATAAGCTGTCTTAGTCAGGGTTTTACTGCTGTGAACAGACACCATGACCAAGGCAACTCTTATAAGGACAACATTTAATTGGGGCTGGCTTACAGGTTCAGTCCATTATCATCAAGGTTAGAGCATGGCAGCATCCAGGCAGGCATGGTGCAGGCAGAGCTAAGAGTTCTATGTTTTCATCTGAAGGCTGCTAGTGGAAGACCGACTTCCAAGCAGCTAGGATGAGAGTCTTATAGTCTTATAGCCCACACCCACAGTAACACACCTACTCCAACAGGGCCACACCTTCTAATAATGCCACTCCTTGGACTGAGCACATACAAACTATCACATAAACCAAATAAACCCTTTCCTCCCCAGTTTGGTTTTGTGAAGTGTTTTCTCACAGCAACAGAACACAAACCAGAGCTGTACTATTGAGTGTTGTTTGGGGATATCTAACAAATTCCTCTGTGTTCTGTAAGCCGTGCCCTGGCAGCCTGGAGTGCTGGGAAACAGGGTGAGCCTGGGAGACTCTGAACCTAGGTAGGACTAAGGAAATGGGAAGCAGAAAGGGTCACTGGCTTACACAAGATGGGCATAGTTGCATATGGCACTGCCTCCTGATGTGTTTATAAAATATATATATGTTATATGGGGTTATGGGGAGGTAGGTGTGGGGGAAGGGTGTGACTCAGCAGGCCCAAGCCCAGGCATCCCTTCCCCCAGAGGGACAGACACACTCGAAGGTATAGTATAGAAATAGAGTTTATTTAGGACATGGGGAGGGGAGGTAAGAGGGTAGTAGAAGCAGAGAAAGGCAGAGAGAGGAAGAGAGTAGAGAAGTAGAGAGGTGGAGGCCGGCCATGACCACGTGGAGAGGGGGGGATGGGAATGGGGAGAGGTAAGAGATAAGAGAGAGGAAAGAGAAAGAAATAAGAAAGAGAGGAGGGGCAAGTAGCCCCTTTTATAGTGGGCCAGGCCCACCTGGCTGTTGCCAGGCAACTGTGGGGAGGAGCATACCTAGCTGTTGCCAGGTAACTGTGGGGTGGGGTTTAGACAGAATGCTAACACCTCCCATAGTAGTTGCTCAATAAATATTTGCTGAATGGATGACTAGGTAAAGAAGTGTTTGGGGGCAGTGGTGGTGTGGCCACTTTCAGAGTCAGCGTGGGTCTCTTCTTAAGGCATGAGTCTCTCTCGCTGCCGCTGTAAAGCACTGATCACTAATGGAGAACGGAGAACCTGACTGTACCTATTCTGAGGATAAGTGAGTCACAGACAGAGGGAAACTGAGTAAAGGAACATATTTCCAGAAGGGCTCAGCAGCAGCATCCCCAGAATTCCTGAAAAGTCCCAAGCACTGGAAGCAGCAGAATCCTCACCTTGACATCATAGGAGCCAATCCAGACATCAGATGCTCCCAGAGCCCACACCTGCAGAGGCCCCAGAGCCTGCCCTGGGATCCTGGGTATGGTGTGTGGAGGAAGCTGTAGTCCCTGACTAGAGCAGACATCCTCAACCCCAGCCCTCCAGGGCTCGTTAAGTGACAGAGAGCAGAGACTCTGCCAGCTTTAGTACACCCTATGTGTGCAATGACATGCTGTGTCAAGCTTTCATCTTCAGATTGTCACCCGGCAGACCTAACACATAGACAGGGCAAAGTCATGTACGGCTGCTTATGAGGAATTTGGGGTTGGGATGAGAATGGCTCCACTTCCCAGCAGCCTGCAGGCCGGATACACTCTGAAGAGAAAGTCTGGTATCAACACACAAATCTAAACTGAAACCAAAATAGCAAACACCAACATGCATTAATTGGACCCATGTATTTGTGCCTAGACCAGCATTCCCCCAGCCCCGCCCCTCCGCTCCTTAGCCCCCTCAGCCCTGCCCCTACCCCTTACACACCCCTGTCCTTAGCCCCAGGGAATTGCTCTTTGTTGTTGCTGCCTTTCATTTTCTCCCCCCTCCCCCTTTCATCTTCTGTGTCCTTCCAAGATTCTCAGCATGTGCTTCAGATTCCAAACTCTCTTATGGAAAGCATATGTCTTGAGGAACATACTGTGCCATGCTAAAGTTTCAGAGCCAGTTGTATTTCTGTCCCAGGATTAAGTGAGAAACAGCAGTTGTTTGTGAGGCTTGGAGGTTTCCCTGGGTCTGGTTACTCAAACAGAAAACCATGCATAAGCTAGAGAGAATGGTTCTGAGACTTCTCTAAGAAGAGACCACTGCAGAAAACGACAACCCATCAAAATGCAGAGGATGGGACCAAGCAATGCCCTGCCCCAAATGATACATCTACAACACAACTTCTCCTCCTCCTCCTCCTCCTCCTCCTCCTCCTCCTCCTCCTCCTCCTCCTCCTCCTCCTCCTCTTCCTCCTCCTCCTCCTCCTGAGGTTCAGGGATCACTAGGAAAGAGAGCACTGGAAGATGGTAAGAGCCAAAGGAACAAGAAGTCAGGAATATCAGAGACGCTACCCCCATGAAGTCTCATCAGCCTGCCAAAGCGGGATGGCACCAACAGACATGCTAACATGGAAGGGGAAATCTTGTGAGGTACTAACCCTAGGCAAAGAACTGCAGACCACTCAGGAACCCTGAAAGTGAGAGGAAGAGTTTCCCAGTTTATTATCTAATATCAAGTGGTCAGCCCTGAAATCATACACATGCAAGTAAGGTTACATTTATATATTTAGGAATAGATATAGATATAAATATGGATATAGAAATAGAGAGCAGGAGGGAATACATGCATGGGATGGATTTAAAAAGGAGAGAGATAATGACGTACGCCTTTAACCCCAGCATTCAGGGAGCAAAGGCAGGGGGATCTCTGAATTTGAGGCCAGCCTGATCTACACAGTGAGTTCCAGGATAGCCATTGTTTCACGGGAAACCCTGCCTCAAAAAATAAAAAAAGAAATTTAATGTGTTAAAGTCTCTAAGTTAACAAAGAAATCAGGAATCTCCTGTCAGCTTGCACATCCTATACATTTGCTCTCTATTTTTTATTTCATTTGTTGTTGTTGCTGCTGCTGCTGCTGCTGCTGCTGCTGCTGCTGCTGCTGCTGCTGCTGCTGCTGTTATGTGGATGTGCTTGTAATGTCTGGGGATGGAACATGTGCCACAGCATGTGTGTGGCGGTCTGTTTCCACCTTTGTGTGCGTCGGGCCGTGATTGGAAGTCTGCGTTTCTGGTCGAGCTAAAGTTTGAACGTTGCAGGCCCAATGGGCTGTGCTCAGCCTACAAGGGATGGCAACTGTTTGCCTAAGCTCCTAGAATACAGCTTCTAACACGTGGCTACATCTCTCCATAGGTCTGTGACATTTGGTAATGTAAAAATGGGTCATGCCCCCAGCCCCTCTCAGGGAGAGGCGTGGCCACGCAGCCCCAAGCCCTCCCCAAGTTAATGAGACACCTGGAGACTTAGCCATGCCCCTTCCCAGTTACTATATTGGCCTCGCCTCTCCCAGAGGGATGGGAGTACAATTCCATCCATGCTACTCTCCACACGATGAAAATAAACGTTTTAGAATTATGGACTGTCTCTTCATCTGGACCCACCATGGGAAGCGAGGGATCCTGCCCTTGATTAAGGAACAGTGTCTAATCTCTCGTCGAGGGCTTCCCAGCGCTCCCAGATGGTACCCATTCACCCAAGCCTAAGCAACTAGCCCGGTATCCCAAGCCACTGAAACCCGTCTCAGTGGAAACCCCAGCTGCACTCCGGCTAGTCTGTCTGTGGCACCCTGCGGTGACTGTGGTGCCCCAGGCTAGAGAACCCATGGAGATGGCTTCAAGTTCCCCGAGAATGGCCTGCACCCCCACCCATGGGCAGGGCCTGCAAAGGCTTCCCACAGCCCCCACCTGCCCATCAGACTGTGTGGGAAGATGCACGGCTACTTCCGGTGTGTCTCCTGTCCCACCCAGAGCTGCAGCGCTTTGGGACAGACATGTGGGGCTTCAATCCACCGTGCCAGACTTGTCCCAACATGTGTGGATTCCAGAGGTCAAATGAAGGTTGTCAGAATTGTGTGGCAAGCACTTTTACCTATTAAGCCATCTCACCTGCCTGGCTTAGCTCTCTTAGCCACGTAGCACTGAGAGCTCACTGTGTGCGATACTATGCTCAGCACCAAAAATGCCAAAGTCAAGATGTTCAAGAGTCATAGAGGAGAAGATGGAACAGTGAACTGGTTTGCCAAGGTCAAGATGGAAAAGCTGGATTGACAGCTACCATGAGACAGGAGGAGGTGACCTGGGATAGAAAGCATAAGAGGGGGCAAGAAGGAGAGCTGAGGACACTGCCCACAGGGGAGACTAAATGCAGCTTAAGACAGCATGATGCAGACAATGCATGGGAACTGGAAATCATAGCACTGACCTAGGACAAAGCCATTGCTGTGATCCACCAGGACCCATAGGCCTCATAGCTTTCCTCTTGACCTGGAAAAATTTCAGGTATTTAGGTGGCTTCACCCCATCCATGACTTTGGTGGCCATCCAGGTGGTTGACAGCACCTTCCAGGGCAATGCCATGTGTGCTGGGTCCCACCTGGGTCTTGGGCTGCTCCACACAGCTGCCTACTGCTCATGTACAGAGCTTGACTCAGTCTGTTTGTCCTGCTCACTCAAGAAGATAGTTGTCTGACACAGACTGCCTTCAGGAGCCCTTTCTTTTTCTCTTAAGATCTTCAACACTGGATCAATCTCTCATTTCAGTATATAATAATACTTTGTCTCATGGGTAAAATCATAAAGCCAGGGAAGAAGGGATTTATCGAGCAGTTAATGTGGTACTCACACAGAGTAGGTCCTTGCCATGGCTGGTTTGCTGAATTGCTTGGTTCTAAATCATGCCAGGCCTTAACCTCTATGAGGGTGATCTGTATATCTGTATAGCTGCATATTTCTGTAAACCTCCATCCCACCACCAGAACCAACTGCATTAGTTCTGCAGATAGTGCTAGAACACAGATTCTGTGCTTACAGGGGATAAGCATAGCAGACAGTAGGAATCTAAGCAGGCGTGCCTGCTCCTGTGGAGTAGAGAAGATGCAAGAAAGAAACACAAAACAACCGTAATGGCAGCTGAGGCAGAGCTGTGGCACAAAGGACAGAGGTGTTCTGAGTCCTGAACGAAGATGAGCAACAAGGTGTGGCTCAGCCCTTCTTATTTAATGACTCCACACCCCTAGCTCTCCTTTCGATAGCCTTGATGTAAGGACGTGCTAAGGTGCCATGTTGCACAATCCTAGCCAACAGAGTCACAAGGCATCAGCCCATCTGGCTGCTAATCAGTCATTATTGCTCCACGGTTCTCTGTCCCACCAGCAGGAGGAAAGCCGTGGCCACTGCTGCCATCTGACTTGGTGTTCTGTTTTGCAGGTGAGCCGGCCCCATCCCAGTGACCATCCCCTTTTGATCTTCTTTGTGGTGGGCGGTGTCACGGTTGCTGAAGCCAAAATGGTCAAAGACCTTGTAGCATCTCTGAAGCCTGGAACCCAGGTACTGAGTCGTGGGTGTGACAAACAGCAGTGGGAAGGGTAGTGAGGGCTTCCTTGTCCCTCTTCCGGCTTGTGCTCTTCTCTGTCCGCTTCTTCTCCCCACATCCTGTCACCCTATCATGTTCTCCTTCTGGCCACTTCCCCAAAGTCATCCTCCTTACCAGACCAAGTCCACCCATACTTCCCTGGAGAGTATTTTCTTCCCTTATGGTTAAGGACCTACCACTTTGGCAAACTTCATCCTAACTAGTTAAATTCCCAGAGCAAGCAAAGGGATCCCTGTTATTTGCACAGTAAATGGTGTCAACCAGGAAGTAAAGTGAGTATGGGTCCAGCAGCAGGGCAAGGCTATAGCCTCCAGACCTCCAATTCTCAGCATCCTGTGTCCTCCAGCTAGGCCCATCTGCTAAAAAGTCTACAACCTCCCCCATCTCCAGCTGAGGTCATGTATTGAACTGCATGAGCCTATGGAGACATTATACTTCCAAACTAGCACTGAGGGACTCCAGGGACCTCTTCCCACCTGTGGTAGTCAGGGGGACAAGAGTGGTGTCAGAGGTTCAAAAACCTCACTCAAGATGCTAGCTAATACTGACCACACAGCTGTACAGAAAACCACTGGGCAGGAGTGGTAGGTAACCTTCTAGCCCAGTCCTGCCTACTGGGTGGTGGTGTGGCTTCCTCCTGATCCCACCACACTCTACACAACCAGCCTTCTCTCTTTCTGTGACATCCTACCAGTTGCTCCGGATGCTTCCTGAGTCTCTTCTGGCATCCAAACCCATGTTAGTCAGTAAAGTGCTTGCCTGCTCACTTGTCTGCTCCATAGTTGCTAGCAGAGTCCCTTCACCACACATGAGCTCCTTGAGCACAAAGGCTGGGCCTAGGCCTGAGCGTGTGGCAGGAACTCTGTAAGTAAGCCTGCTGTTTTGCAGGATGTATTGATTCCAAGAGAATTTGATAGAAACTGTCTGTGATGTTGAGTGCCTGGGCCTACTGGTGAAATCAAGAAACCCTGATCTCTCTTTTATCAATACACCCAACTAGGAAGGGAAGCTGTCCAGGGAACAGGCTCGGATCTGGGAAAGTGCAGTCATTTTCTATGACCCTCTCTGCTGTAATTGTCACCAATTATTGTCAGAGCTGATAAATTTCTGGAAAACTAATAATTCTAGCCTCATTTTGTACTCCCTCTGCTAGCAGAATTAAGACTCTGTTGATGAAACTTTTTTTTTCAAGTAAATAAGCACCTTTTTCGCTATCTCTAACATAGGAACCACACTCCTAATTCTTTAGAACGCCTGTGCATTGAAACAGCCTGCCAGGCACTCTGATCCTTCTCTAAAAGGACAGAGTGCAGAATCTTTCAAAGTTTGGTGACAGTATGGCAGCAGAGGCCAGAATCAGCAGTGGCTTTGCCAGTCTGACCCTGTCCCCACTCATCTGCAGACAGAGAGAGCATCTCAGAGTATTGAAGGCTTAGGGAGCAGGCTTGACCACTCCTTGTCCTTTGTGCAAAACCTCCCTGAGCAGCAGGGGAAAGCAAGAATGGCTACACATCACAGGCCCTTTGGTCTCCAAGCTCGTGAGGGTGGGGAGATTGCCTAGGTGCTGCTGTGGTGACATTCCCTGAGGGGCATAGCCCATCCTTCCACCTGGCAGGTAGCTGCCCTAACCAGCAGCTAATGGAAAGCTCAGGGTCCTGATGTTAGAAGCACCCTGGAAATCAGGCCTTGCTGCTGAGCTGTACGCAGATAGTATGTGTGTCAGTTCCCTTCTCTGCTTATGCTCACACTGCTGTTGGGAGAGTGAACCCCACTGAAAGAGAAGGTTCTATAGACAAGATGCACCTAGGCTGTCAAAGGCACAGCTGGCCTGACCATGTGTGAACAGTGCTCATCTATACAATGAAAGCCTCTCTTCTGCCCTTATCAACTTACCACAGACAGGCGCAAGGTAAGAGTATTCTTACCTTCCTTTCCTCAGAGCCCTTGTGCTGGGTACCAGCCCCATCCTTTTACTCTGCACTATGGCATGGCGTCCTGAGGCCAGATACTTCAGCCAGCTGCTCAGTGGTGGCCATGAGGCCCACAGAAACCTATGGTTGTGAGGGGTATCCTCACAGAAAACATACAGGTCAGGAAAAGAAAGAGAGGCCAAAGCATGTGAGCGGCCTTCACGAATGGGTGTAAATGCCACGCTTCGTGCACTTCCACACTTCTAAAGCAGAATGTCTAGTGAGAAAGGTGAGAAACACAGGCGATAGATAGATAGGTAGGTAGGTAGATAGATAGATAGATAGATAGATAGATAGATAGATAGATAGATAGTAGATAGATAGATAGATAGATAGATAGATAGATAGATAGATAGATAGATCCAGAAATCTGGCCATATATAATTCTACAATTCTACATACATTTGGGGGGGAGGGGGTCAGGGTAAAACAGCCTGCTCCACATCATTGTAAAATTGATGGGAAACTCCCAGAAGGTTGAAATCTGCAAAATTAACAGAAACCCCAAGCCAGAAGGGGTGAAACACAAAGGTGACAGACCTCATCAAGTACAAGCTCTACAGGAGAGCTGACACCCAGCTGACATCTGAGACCAAATGGGTCACAGGTCTTCCAGAAAGAATAGCTGTGTCTCTGCATTAGCCACCTGAGCATTTTATGTTTTGGGCCCAGTGGGTGAATGTGTCCAATGTAGCGGGTAGACAGGCAGGGGCAGATTGCACCTCCAATACCTGTGTGCAGAAATCATTGCTGCTGCTGGATGACCTGTGCTATGTGGTCATTGGGTGGGGTGGGGGGATTGAGTTTAGAAGAAAGAGAAAGAAGAGAACACTGTCTGTCCTTTTTGATTCTCAGTATTGGAAATCAGAAGGTCCTGATATCCAAATCCTAGCTATTAACTACCATCTCCGAGTTCAGCAGAAATAGAATGGAGAAGTGCCAGCACCTGCAAAGCTCTGTGTGGCTGGGGAGACAAATACCAGCCAGTGGCCTCCAAGGACCAGGCCTCCCCAGCCAAGTGCAGGGCATGCCAAGCAGAGGGCTGCGGGAGGGACTTAGTGCTTTGGCTCTGGGGATGCTAAGCTGCTCCATGCCCTCTCACTGTCAGCCAGCATGCAAATAAGCTCCATCTGCAGACAGTCTGTGGTAGAATCTCCACCATCAGCCACGCTTGCTCACGCCTAAACCACAGTTGCCCGAAGCTCCGCTGCAACTCGGGTCTTCATAGACTAATGATTCCTTTCTGCTAAATGTCATTTCTCTGTTAGACTGTCAGACCTATCTCCAGTCAGCAACAGGTGGTTCTTATGGAAAGTGTTCTGGTCAGTGGCGGTGCACATTGCAGGTTGGGGTGTCCTAGACTGCACCTTGTGTCTTGAGAAAGAATCTTTCATTTCTGAGTGTCACACATGGCAGGTGGCAGGTAGAGATGAGGTGGTCAGGAACGGAGCAGTCAGGGTTAAACTCTGTTTAAACTTGAATGATGCTAGGCCTGAGCTGAGAGGCAGGAAAAACAACAGCAGCCAACGAAGAGTTACAAAGCAAGGAGAGGAGAGAGAGGAGCGCTGTAACTAGGGTGAGGGAGGACCATCTGTGGGCCAGGAGCAGGCTAGCCCTTGGAGTGTGTGTCTGTTCCCCAGATCCCCGTGAGGCCAGCTAGCCCCCGGGGGTATTCTTGTTAAACCTGCCTCACGCTGGCTGCATCTACAGCTCACCTAAATGGCCTCTGTCAAGCTCTCCTCAGCTGTTTTCTTCCATCTGGGGCCAAGGTTTTAGAATATTTTAGCCAAATAATGCAGACATGGTCTTGTTTGAATTAACTTTTAAAAAAATTAAAAATAATCTAAAGCAGTTGACTTGTCCAAAATGCCAGGGCTATAAATAAATAATGGATGAATAAGACATAATAGGGACCATGGGCTGGAAAGACGGCCCTCTGGCACAGAACTCAGATACAATCCCCAGCACCCCAAGGTAGTGCACAACCATCTGTATCTCCAGTTCCAGGGGATCTGACAGTCTCTTCTGGCCTCTGCGGGCACCGGGTATACATGTGGTGCACACATATACATGCAGGCAAAACACTCACACACATGAAATTTAAAAAAAAAAACCAAAAACAAAACCATTTTAGATGCTGCAGGATGGAAACCTGGTAGATTCTGGAGTGACGGGGATCATGCCTTAAGCGGCAGCCTCAGACAGTAGGTGTCACTGAGCTGACACAAAGTAAATGGGCACAGTCATCGACAACGCCTTCTAGGCCTCCCTAAATGGAAAGCTTCTGACTGTCCAGGGCTAAAGCCCTCACCCCTTCACTGTGTGTCATTCCTTTCTTTTGCTCAGTTGTTTATGAACTCACTGCTATAGTCCCTGCTCTGTACCAGACCCTGCGCTAAAGGCACAATAGGAAATACAGTAAGACAAATAGCCACAAGACACACTCAGACTGGAGGCGGAGACATCTTAGTAGTTTGAAAGGCCACAGAAAGAGTAAAGAAACTCTGCCCAAAAAGGAACATCCCAAAGAACCAATCGTGTAGCTGCAGATACCTGAGGTTAGCTGACGGGTGGGACTGACCATAAAGGGCTGTGAAGGAAAGAGCTGTTGAGAACCCAGCAGGAAGCAGACTCTACCGGCCAGGAATGTTGTCCTGGGAGCTGGGCTTATCAGATAGCGGTGAGAGGGGAGCAAGGACTGGGATCCTGGGAGTAACAGAAACACAGTCTGGCAATGTCACCTGCCCTTCATCACTTAAGGACAGTGCTGAGCTGCAAGGAGGGACACAGCAGAGGGAGCGAATGACAGCAGCCACCACCAGAAGCCCCTCTGAAGCACGCCTTGTGCTCTCTATTCCTCTTAGTGGTCATGGGGCAGACGGTGTTAGTCATGCCTTGAAGATGAGCAAAGTGGGACTTGGAGTGATTAAGCAACTGCTCCAGGGTAAGCAGCCTTAGCTGGGGTCCAGCTCAAGCTAGATACATCTAACCTGTGCTCTTCCTCAGAGCTCTCTAGAAGAGTTCCTTGGACTCTTTTTCCCTCCCTCACAGGCCCCCTAAACCTACTTCATAAACAGCCTCTGTTTCCTAGTGTTTACTTCCACCTGATCCAGAGCAGGCCCCAGACACCCTCAGCTGTGGACTTTGGAGGCTGTCACCTCATGAGCCTTCTTGTTTAGATCAGAGGAGCCTGGTCTTTGTGTTCCCACTCAGAGAAAAGTGGTCCAGACTCTGTCAGCCATGGCTGTGAGTCCAGTGTAGGACCTAACCAGACAGATTCCTTGGGCTGCATTTGCTGCTCTCAGTGTTGACATCAACTGGATCTGTAGCCGGCATATCCCACCAGGTTTTTCAAACCTGACACCAAGATGTAAGCTTCTTTGGAGACACACTCCGTCCTCACTCCTGCCCCTCATCAGTGGATGCTGGAGAGGCATCCACTAACTTTGCACAGCATCTGAAGACCATGTGGTTGGGCAGTATGGCAGGGACTGGAGAGTCATGGCGACAGAGGAGAGTCTTCAGTATATTTGCCATTACTGGTCTCTTCTGCTTCATAGGAGTCTGCATTCAGAGGCTGGGCAGAGTGAGAGTGTGTGTGTGTGTGTGTGTGTGTGTGTGTGTGTGCGCGCTTACAGATCTCAGGAAGTCCATAAATCTCTTCTAAAACTATATGAACCTATGTGTTTTTCTCTAGAAAGTTCTGTGCTTCCAAATGATTCTAAGGGAGATCTGCAAACCTGTCACCAAATCACAGTGAAACTGTGGCCTACAGTAGATGAGCAAGCACTTCCTGGGCTCTCAGAGGGGAACTTATATAATCCTGGTGACACTGCTGCAAGCTCACTGTTCTCTTTTTCTGGGACCGATGAGGTGGGAGAGTGAGACTCCAAGGAAAGTGACTTTCCAGAGAGAATCCAGTAGCCAGCAGTGGAGCTGAGGTCTCCCCAGCCATGGCCCGCAGCTCTGGCCTAGAAGCCACCATTGCCACCACCTACTTGGTTTGGCACAGCGTGTGTTGCTTGAACCCACATACTTGGGTGGCGAGGACTGCTATTTTCATCACTGCCCTCAAACCTCCTCTGCATAGATTTTAAAGGAAATGAGAAGCACAGATTTCAGTACTTTTTTTTCCTTCCAAAAATATGGCTTCGCTGGCACTAGCCTTGTGTTTCTTGATAGCTCTTTTTCAGAACAAGTATTTTAAAGGCACTGCTCTTAAAGAAGAGGGAACTCTTCAACTAGGTTGTTAAAAAGTTTATTTTCAAAAGAAAAATTCAAAATTCTAAAGTGTTTCTTTTCTACTCTCTCTACCCTGTTCAGCCTTGAGTTGGAATGTGGCCTCTGATTTGCACCAATGAGCTAGTTGAATTTAGAGTTCATTACTTCACGGGTTTCATTACACCTGGGATAAGGGTGGGGGCAGGAAGAGGACAGGGAGACATCCCCCCTGCACCTGTCCAAGGTAGCATGGCCCGGTGAGGCTCAGTCATGCCACACTCTGATGGTGGCCCATGGAATTCCTTCCTGGTACACCTCCCTGAGTTCCCATAGGCATTTTGTTAGCAAGAGATGCCTTGTGCCTGCTTGGGCAGACCCTCACCTGGCCCTTACAAAGCATATCATGTACCCAGGCAAGTCCTGGAACAAGCTCTCTTGGTGTTCTAGAGAGAAATCAGCCCCACACTAAAGTCCAGGCTGTGGGAGGATTTGCCCAGAATCAGCCAAATGGACCCAAAGGCCCATGGACTAGGTGAGCGAACATGAGCCTTAGGACCAAGGTCATAGATGGTGAACCCTGTGTCCTGTCTGCTTTTCTTCACCACTCATGCCATGCCTCTCTCTGAGACCTCTCTTAACCCCTGGTAACTGACTTCCCTAACTGTCCTGTACTTGCCCCTCCTGTCATAGGTGATGGTGCTGTCCACAAGACTACTGAAGCCACTTAACATTCCAGAGCTGCTCTTTGCAACTGACCGGCTACACCCAGACCTTGGCTTCTGACATCTAAGAGAAGATAAGACCTGTATGAGCTGGAAATACCAATATGCATCAGTCACCACTCCAGATATGCCTCCAACGCCAGTGTCCCCATTCCTAATTATAGGTATGACTTAATTCTACCAGAGAGGTTTTCATAACCATGTGGAAGACAGTTTGTTTGGACTGCTCCGGTTCTTCAAAAGCAAAATAAAGACTTGTGTACTCATTCTTCTTCTAAAGGTGTCAAGCTTGTTAGCTGACGTCACCAGCCGTCACTTTCATTTAGCCTCAGCCACTTATCGTAATCTTCCCAAAGATCCCTGGGAATTCTAGCTCTAGGTAAAAGCCTGTTGGCAAGTGGTGGCAGACTTGAGCACTGTGGTGCAGTTAGCCAAAGAAAAGCTCAGTGCACTTGGAATTCCCTGCTTCACTTTCCCTGTGATTAGGGAGGAAGGTAGGGACGTCACAGACAGAGCCTGAGACTTTGTTTTTCTAAAAAACAAGGAGGGGGCGGGGTGGCCTGGGTAGCCCTGGGCTAGTGGCCTCCAAGTGTGGTAAATCACCCCCGAGTGACAAAGGGCTGCTTTGTTCCAGCTGGTTCAAGGACTGGGGTAGCTGCTACTTGGAACAGCAGTGGGAGGGACAGAGCAGAGTGACTGGAGGGCTGTCCTACCTACAGCTGGTTTCATCCTGTCCAGAGGAGCCTGTGTAGAAGAGACCTCCCAGGGACTCGATGATTTCAAAGTCCTACTAAAATACAAAGCCTTCTTCTGGGAGTTTATATTTTCTTTTGGTCAGAGCTGAAAAACCCAGACGCACCTAGTGAAATTATATGAGAACTCTAGGGAGAGGAAAAGAAAGAACTGCTTAGAACCCAGACATCCAGTGCATGGCCGGTGGCCGTTCCCAGCATGAGTAATGGATGTCTGAAATGGGACAAAGCCGAAAAACAGGTTCTAGCGTGGATTTAGCAGGAAGATGAAATAAAATGTAAACCAAGACATAGCTATACATTTTACTTCTCTATTAAATGCTGTCATTTTGGGGAAAAAGGAAAAAAATAAACTGAACTTGGAATCATTTTCAGATGCTGAAGCTGATTTTTATGAGACCAGATGTTATGTTCATGCCCAAGTCGCTCTGCCTTCACCAATTCTCTGATGGTGCTGAACTGTAAGGCAGCTCTTCTTTAAATCCCACGAATCTAAGAGTCTCATGTTTGAATAAGGGGAAAAAAATGGAATTAGCTGCAAAGGAATTATATGTAAGCAGAGATAAGTACTTCCTAAAATAAAGAAATTTAAAGTAACCTGCCATGTGACTCAAAGCTATATTCACTCAACCATCCGTTCTCAAATGTTAAGTGGGAACCTGTGGAGAACATTCCAGACACCCTGAGAAGTTTGAGCCGAGCGCGTTGCAAGCCGGCCACTACCTTGGCTCCGTGGCACTTGGGATGAGCAGCCTATGCATTGCCTCATGCCTGGGTCCCCTTTGGATTTCTTCTCGTGGTTAAGGTGCATATCAGATGTCCACATGCAAAAGAAATCTGAGAACATAAAACCAAACTGCTAACTAGTGGTTGCCTCTAGAAGACAGATGGAAAGTGGAAAGCTAGGGGGGTCACCCCCACTACTTCTGTATGTTCAGGTTTTTATACCAAATATGTATTTGTGTATAGATTTTGTGAGTTTAATAGTTTATCTTGGCAAGTTGTTTCTTACCTAGTAAAAGAATATTCAGAAGTGTCTACTATTACCATAAAAGGATAGAGTGACTGGTTATGCTAGCATTCTAGAATGTTCTAACACTGCAGTAAGTATGGCCATAGCTAGTGTCTGGGTAGGTGGGAGAAGTGTGAGAACTGAGGCTATAATCACTCCTTTCCCATCTGTGGCTGCTGGTTAGAAGACCTGGGCCAACTGGACAGTCAAGTGATAGAAAGTTTTGGAGATAGGTGAGCTGGAGGAAGTTGGTGATAACCAGAGTCTGGTTTGAAGAAGACCTGAGCAACAAGAGAGAATCCCAGTTCTTGACATTAAACAGCAGGAACATAATACAAACTTGGTCTTGGTCCCACCAATGGCCATTAACAAGTAAGAGAACAGGGACAACTCAGGCAGTGGAACACTGGCCTGTGGCAGTCTTGGGTACTCTGCGGGTTTGTGCTCATTTTCTGGATGAGGGAGGGATTAAGGAAGATGCTAAGAAGGCCCCTGCCCATGTGAAAGAGCCATGGGTCAGGGCTCTAGGGCTCTCTCTGACCTTATGTCCTAGGTACACCTCTCAGAGCACCATGGTTATCCAAGTATGCACCAACATTTGTGAAATAGATGATACTGGTACCTCCTTCCCAGAGGCCTGCTAGGGAGCCAACTCGAATAGAATGGCTGGCACATGGATGGCTCTAGGAAGTATGGATGTTACTGCTGAGAGTACCAGGCAGTTACTTCACAGAGTGACGAAGCAGCAGCAGGACAATGGGAGTAAGTGAAGAGTGACATCAGAGGCATGTCTGCAAAGAAGAAAAATGGAGAGGAAATAAAAGTCTTCCTTCAGCCAAGGCCATCTAACCAGAAGGCCAGTCAGGAACACATTCCCCAAATCTGATAACTCATTTGTCCAGGTCTTGGCTGAACATGAAATTAGATGCCAGTAGGCCATGCTATCCTGGGTAATAGTATGAATTAAAAGAGTGACTACACATCTAATACTTAATATATTGCTCAGGGTATGCTGCTCCATGCCCCCTTATTAGCCAGCTTTCTGTCACTGAGATAAAATCTGAGAAAAATCAGCTCGCAGGAGGAAAACTGATCTTAGCTCACAGTCTTGGAGGTGTCAGTTCACAGGCACTTGGCTCTGATGTTTCTGTGCCCATAGGCAGAAGCATACACAATAAAGAATATGTGGAAGGGACTCATGACAGCCAGGAACTTGTGGAGGATCTAGGAGCAGGGAGAAAATACATACTCTCGGGACACGGCCCAGTGACCTACTTTGAAAAGTCAAGTCTTCCAAATTTCTCACTACACCTCAGTGTTGCAGTAGGGTGGGGGTCTCTTAGATTAATCCACTGATGAAACCAAGCCACTCCTGGTCCAGTTACCTCCACTCCAGATTCCCTTCTCTGAGTGCTACTGCACTGAGGACCAAGTTCTCGACCCATGAGCCTTTGGAAGATGTTTCCTATCTGAGCATAACAATATCTAAGCATCATCACTACTAGCGTTGAATGTCAGAAGACTGCCTATGCAGATCATCGCTAATGTCATCCAGAAAACAGTTATGTGTTCTGGAGTTGACATCATCATTTACCATTTCCACAGTATCCAAGTGTATGAGTTTTAAAGGGACCTCCCCTACACCCCTTATGGAAGCCACTTGAAAGTGACATGAAAGGCCCAGCTAAGGAGCTGAGCGCTAGTGTCTCTCAGACCGGAGTATGTTTACCACCTAAACCCTGCTGGCCAAAACCAAAGCAAGCATACACAGGCCAATCTCCGGCCAAGGGCCCTGCAACTACTTTTATATACACAGTTGAGAGCCGAGTAAAGGCTTTGTGGCGACTGAGGTCTGCTCCTTTTGGAGTCCTGTCCCTGTAAACATAGAGGGCAATCAGTGTTTGGAAGTACTCCACACAGAGGGTCAGGCCCTATGCAGATAGCTGCTTATGCCAAGGTCCCTACAGTTAACAGTGGTATTTCCCTAACTAAGAATTCTAGACCCTGCTCCCCAGACCACTATTGTTTCTTCTTACCCTGGTTACCAGAAATGGAATCTCAACAACAAATAATCCAATATTACAAATGTTGTCTGTTCACTTGCCCGAGAAACATCAAAATGCTCCATTGCTGCTCTTAAAGGGACTTCTGAAAACCAGATGGGAGAGGGCTTGCCGGCCATGTCAGAAAGAGCAGGAGTGTGGCCTTAGAACTAACAACACTAGTCCTGTTCTGTTCTCCAGTTCAGGAACTAATGAGGGCAATAAGAACTTGCTGGAACCATCTTTCCTTAGACAGTTTTCTGGGTTCTTTGTTATAAGTAGTCAAGTGCCTCCCTGCTGGGCTTTTACCCTACCCAGAGGTTCTGGGAGTTCTCCACAGCTGGGTGCTTGTCGTCTCCACTCTGCTGAGCAAGACCATAGTGTGCCAACTGTCCCATTGTGGGGTCCTTCCCACAGCTGTTCCCTTGCTCAGATTCATCTTCTCCTTAGGGTAAAAAATCAATGCTGAAACACCCCCCCCCCCATTTTTTTTTTATCAATACGGGGCTCTCTATAAACACAGCCATAGCCCCTAAAGTTTGGGGTTCTGAGCTACTGGATAGGCAAACCTTCTGAAGCTGGTTGAAGAAGGCAGGCAGTTTTACAGCCTCCCTCCCACCCCCCTGCCACTGCACAACCAGGCCAGGCCCAGCCTAGGGCTGCAAATGGTTTTGATTTGAGGCTGGGAGGAAACTAGAGAGCCAGACATCAAGACAGACATGGGCTGGGCTCTGAGACAAACCGGCTGTGAGGCAGCCCCTCCAGCCTGGGCATCTTTATTACCGAGGGGGCTGGAGGCCAAAGTGGCCAGCAGCCTCAGGCTGATGGCAACAGCAGATGTGGGCGTTGCCGGGAGCCCCTGGGGCCACACAATAAACCAACCAGTAGCAGAAGGTAGGTGGGGGAAGCTGGGTTAGTGGGGCCAGGGAGATAGGTTGGTCTGAGAAGGCCCAGAGCTGCTACTGGGTCTGGGATCAGGGGCGGGGCATAAACTCTGGCATCAGTAGGGTCCAGGATTGGCTTCTTGAGAACCAGCCAATTCCTTCCTTCCGCCTATAGAGTGATGGTGGAGTTAGTATGCAGAATGTCCTTGTTTCAAACATCTATTTCTGGTGCCCAGACAGTCAGTAAATGAAGTAGGGTGCTGTTACCGGCTGGCCCTAAGCTAGCATAATCTTAAGCCTTGGTTTCCTCGGCTTAAAATAGCAGTGATATAGCCTCCCTCAGGAGTCTTCCATATGCAATCTGTATGTTGTAAGTGCTCAATAAACCCTCATTCCTCTCCCCCTCTGCATCAGACTCCACATATCCCTGCCTAGAGGGAGAGGAAATTGTTTCTTGGGCCAGAGTTGGTAGACATCAGTTGGGGGAGGGTAAGTGGAGAGATGCTAATATTAAGACAGATGAGAGTAACGAAACGTTGTGCTACACTTATGCTAAGAACACAGTTGTTCTAGAATTAAATAGTCAATCCCACCCGAGACAGTGGCCTAGATCAGGTCTGGGTGGCTCCCACCTGAGATTCCCAGAGATCACTCCCTCTTCCTTCTCTCCACTTCATCCTTCTGTAGCCGAAAGACCTGCCTAGGTGAAGTTAAAGGCTGAGTCTGCACAGAAGTCAGGAGGTGATAAGGCAGTCATTAGTGCCAAGGGCAGGAGATGAGAAGGCCCAGGGCACAACCACCAGGCTGCAGAGACTGGTCAGAGTCCTACAGAGATGCTTGTGGTACGTGGTGAAGAAGAGGGGCAGGGGGCAGTAAGAAATAGAAGTCTAGCTCCTCTTGGTCTTGTGCTACAAAAATCTACTCTTTCCAGAGCTTCTTGTCTTCCATTGCGGAACACGGGTGAGCCGAGGGTCAGCAAGCAAAGAACTGCTCGATCATTGTGTGTTGCTAACAACCATGCAGGAGGAAGACAAGCTGAGTGGATAGTGATATGTCTCTGCCCTTGTACTGTAGGCACCATTTTCCATCCTGCTGCCAGCATACACCCTTCTCAGGGGTGAGGTTAGGTTAGCTTTGAAGAGGTTTCAAAAAAAAAAAAACCCACCAAGTTCTATGTATAACAAAGCATAACTGTCAGAATGTCACTGTCAAGAGCAGTCAGATGGTCCCCTGGGAAAATGGGCTTAAATAGCCCAGGCCCTATCACCAGACTCCCAGCACACCCCATTGCAGGATGTATCTTACAGATGAGACATGATGAAGGAATAACACTGAACACCCAAGACACTGGTTGAATTCCTTTATGTGAACTTGAGGACATCACTCAGAACCTCAACGCTGCTTTTTTTATTTGTGAAATCGCATTAGCCTTCCCCCAGCCCACCTCACAAGGTTATCTGGAGAACTAACCAAGAACAGTCTGGAAGGTGCTGCCCAGATGGAAGGACGATGCCCTGCCCAGAGATGGAGACTCAACTGAGTTTGCAGGCAATGTCTTCCAGGCTCCAGTGGCAGCAGAAGAGAAGCCTGCCAGCTGTGGCACACGTGTGACAATAGCGCCATGGGAACAGTTCCTGAATAGCTCCAGACCAATGGCTATAAGCTCTTACCATGAGAATAAAGTGTAGCTTGGGGACACAGCACACCCCAAAAAGCTTCACTAAGTACATCACGCATGAAGTAGCACTGCTTCTGTGGAGAGGCATTTATACCCTCAGCAGCTCTACTGTGATGTGCAGACAGACGGCTATCTTAGGTCTACCCAGAAGACCATGAAGAAACTGAGACACACCTCCGGAATAGAAAGGCAATGTTTGTTTACAATGTTTGCAGGTTGTAGACCTCACGTTATTGAAATTTGTTCTGCAAGGATGTTTTGTACTGCGTAAAATGTGGATAACAAAATGTACCTCACTGATCACATGTCGTGAGACATAAGAGATTAACTCCTGGGAAGGCGTATTCCCTGACTCAACGTGCTCAATAAACACAGGATTCTAAAAATCGCTTCCTGGAGGACAGAAGGCAAACATTTCAATAAAGACCAGTCAGATGTCTGCTCTTATCAAATGAGAGATTTATTGTACATAAAATAAATTAATTACAGTTTGAGCCAAAGCATAAACGGCTTCTTAAAGTGCATCTGTGTAGGGGATTTGGCAGGTAGCCCTGCATCTGGTCACTCTTGAAGACAGCATCTCAGTATCTTAGCCACCCATAGCCACGACTCAGCCAGGCCCAGGAAGCAACCCAACATCATTGCCATGGGTCATCATACAAACACATCACCATCAATTAACACTTTTTTCTGTACCCGATGCCACAGTTTAAAGAAACACACACACACACACACACACACACACACACACACACACACACGACTATACATCGTCACGTTGGGCAGCCCACGGGTGAGTTTTTTCATGGCTACTCAACACTGGTACTCATCCTGTTTCAGGAGATCCAGCACCTTCCTGCAGACCACAGCTCACAGGAGTCTGTACATGGAATATTCTGGTCTAAAATCTGACCTTTATGGGGAGGGGAGAGTCCCTTCTTGTTCTTAAAGAAACCCGGATATCCTTCAAGTCAGAAAGGCATCCTATAAAGACAGCATGTTGGAGTCACTCAGAAAAGCAAACTCTCCCCTTAGGAGAAAACAACAGAAGGAGAGAAAGCCCATGAGTGCTCTCCGTGTTCGCCCCACCCCAATCCACATCCATGTATTTGGTGCACCTGACCATCACTTATAAGGCAGTGAGGAACAAAACCATACCCCACCCCAACTTAAAGGATTAGGCAGATCAATCCCATATCCGTCCATCTGCCCTCACTTCCTTTGCTGCAGAATTCCAAAGGCCCCTTAGGCCCCTCTGCCACTGCTCTTTCTGGAACCATGAATTGCCATCAGCCTGCAATGGTCCCATCTAAGAAGAACCTCGGGCCCTCTGCCCAGAAGACCAAACCCCCTCCAGGAGTCGTGCCTCAGACAGACGTGACAGTCCTCACTTTGGCAGACAGTGCTTGCTTAAACCTCCTCTTCAGGTCTTGCATGTTGGGCGACTTGGGTCTGGGAATGAGGGAGGTTCTGCGCTTCTCGGGGGTGCCGCTGGGCTGCTGTTTGGGGCTCACTTCTTTGCACAGGACATGGAAAGCATTGTAGACATCGTTGTAATTTTCACTGACAGATACTTCATAGAAGGAGCAACCGAGCATGCCAGCCAGTTGCAGACCAAGCTGAGGGTCAACCTGCTTGATGTGTACGAGGTCAGCTTTGTTGGCCACAACTGCCACAGGCAGGCGAGTGCCCGGGTGCAGCTGCTGCACATGCTGGTGGAGCTGGCTAATGAGTTCATAGCTCTTGTGGTCGGTGACTGAGAAAACGATGACAACTGCATCTGCCCAGCGAATGCAGCGATTCAACTGCTCGTTGCAGCTCAAGCCGTTCTCGTGCACCTGAGAAGGGGGAGAGCAAGGTGAGCAGTGGGCACGGCACACAGCTCCGGCACACGCTCAGTTCAAAAGAACCCTTCATAGGGATGGGGCATAAACAAGTTCTATCCCCACACTCTTCGGCTTTCTTAACAATATGTTGATCCAGCTGCTCCAAGGGAATAAATAACAGGGCAGCAGCTCACCACACTCAAGTGGAAAATGGACCTGCAGAGAGCTCCACGCAGAGCGACTTTGTAGTTGCACAAAATGGGAAATTAACTGGCTAGACAGTAAGTCTGGGGAAGATAGGAGCTGGAAGCATTTAAACCTGGATAACTGCCCAGTTCAGGATGGGGAAGGGAAAAAAAATCCTAGCAGAGTTCTTTTGTCTACAGAGAAACTTTCCACAACATAAAAGTGATTCCGGGTGTTGAAGACTGGACTCGAATACTCGGATTTTGATGCCAAAGGCACATAAATAAAAACCAAAGGAAGGATACACTGCCAATTCCAAGGGTTGGTTTGGTTCCCCCTGCTCTGGTGACCCCTCCTACAGGAGGGGCTCCCCTCCTTCGCCCAGTTCCCCAAACTAAACCAGGCCAAGGCTGACCTGTGGTCAGGTACAATTAAACTGTCAAATCACAAGTAAAGTCTAGACCTGACTCCCCATATCTCGTGTCCCTTCGACTTAAGAACAAGTGAAATGATGCTACAGCCACCAGTGTCCCAGTCAGCATCAGCCTCTCACCTGGATGCCCGGAGTGTCCTGGACCTGAATAGCCAGGGTTTCTCCTTCTATGTGAACTTGTCTTGTGTAGAGATTACCTTTAAAGACAAAGAAAGGACATTATAGTCCTCTTTCATGTGCAGCCTCATGAAACATTATGGTTTGGTTTGGTTCTGTCTGGTTTTAATGTACCACAGCTTGCACCAATACACACAAGAAAAAGAAAAAGATGTAATTCACTTCTATTTAATGCACTTATTCAGATCTTGTTTAAAGGCCAAGTGCAGTCTTAAGCCCCTGCTAGTAGATTTATCAAAAGTAGGTCAAAGTTTGTGGGTTTTTAGAAACTTGCTGGTCTAATTTTAAACTGAGTTTCCATATTTAGTCGTTTCTTGGAGGAACATTTTTGGCTCAGTATATGCAGGGTTTCTGTTGTTGTTTTATCATATTATCATTCTCTGAACAGTTATAGTTTGCCTACTGGATATAATAGCTTCATAAGCAAATATGGTTAGTAAATGCACAGCTAGCACCCCTAGCATGAACATGTGCTGTGATTCTGATCAGCTCTCTATCAAAGCAGAGGGCCACCATGTCTTATCTTGGACGGCTTACATGGCTCACTTCAATTAATCTCCAACAGGTACTTCGTAAGGTCTACTTATTTAAGCAATTTGCTAACAGGGCATAGTCAGAAAGTACTGAAGCCTTCTGAGACAGTGGCTATTTTCAACCATTGAGAATGAAATGTGTGTTTTCTCCTTGTTCAGGGGCTCTCTCCCCTAGCCCCCCCCCCCCCCCATCATAGCAGCTAGTTATTTTGTTTGTTAAGGAAAGAACTTTAGGCTTACAACTGTTCTGCTTTGGCCTTTGCTTTGAAAGGTCGCCCCTGAAAGGCAGCCAGCAGAGGGAGAGGGTGGGGGAGGAGCTCACGGCCTGGTTTTTTGTTTGGTTGGGTTTTTGGTTTTGTTTTGTTTTTTTATGACTTTTGCAGGCTTTTTTTTTTTTTTTTTAAAGGAAAAGGTCTTGGAGTACAAAGGGTGCTTCCAACTGGGGTCCCTACAGTTAAAACATACCACAGGGAATACTTTCGGGCACTTGATAAAATGATGAATGGGCCAGGAATGGAATGAGGCCAGATGGCAGCTGGGGGGGGGGGGGGGCGTGCAGAATTGGAAGTGGCAGAATCCTGACGCTAAACACTGTCACTCTAAAGGAAGTGTCCTTGAAGGTACTGGGAAATGAGGGGAGCAATCCCAACAGGCTTTGGCTCAGTGGTTTCCTCACCTGCATTTCGTTCATAGTCCCCGATGAATCGTTTAGTGAGGAACCGGACCACCAAAGCTACAATTCAGAAAAGAAAACAGACTGATCGTTAACCCACTAAGTTAGACGGTTCTCCGCCCCACCCCCACCTGGAAAACAACTCTTCCAAAGAAAGTCACAGCCGGCCACCGAGGGAAATTCCTATCCTGTAGCTCCTTGACCCTCTGCCAGACACGAGGAGGTAGAAGCCGGGTGAATTACGGCTCTGCCAGCGGGGAGGGTCTTGAGGCCCAGCCCCTCCTTGGAGCCCAGCTGGGCCACACCTAAGCCTTCCAGCAGGAGAACTTCTTCCTAACCTTACGGAACTCCAGGAGGGGTTACAGTCACTAACTCCTCTTTGCTCCCTAGATCCTGCCAGAAGTTCAAAGCCCCAAGTTCTACTCTGGCCCGAAAGTCGGCGGGCTGCTCTGGGCCTCAGGGACCCTCTTCCGTCGAAGTAGGAGCATGAAGGGGCGGAGGATCCCGCTGCAACGCCCACCTCTCTCAGCTCCAGTCCGGGCGGGGGTCTCCCACGTCCCGCCCCTCGACCAAGCCGGTTCCTCGCTTGGACTCACCGGTCTTGCCCACGCCGCTGGCCCCCACCACCGCGATCTTGACGAGCCGGCGGCCCGCAGCCCCCAGGCAGCAGTCCGCAGCGGTGCTGCCCGGGGCCGGGTACTCTGCAATGGTACACATGTTCTGGATCAGGCGCATCGCCGCTACGGCCCGGCTGCACGGAGCGGGTAGGGAAGTGAGGACAGGAGACGGCTCGCACTGCAAGGATAGGAGGGTACCCGGTCGGACGCCGCGCGGGCAGAGACTGGAGAGAACGGGAGAGAGCGACGAAACCAGAGGCTCCGCGGTTCCGGTTCGCTGCTGGGATCGCAGCCTCCAGGGCGCGGGTTTTCTCTGGCCCGGGCCCCGCCTCCACTCCAGCAGCCAATCCCCGGGCGTCCCGCTCGAGGCCCCGCCTACGGCCAGCACAACCAGGCTGCGCCCCCACAGGAGCGGAGAGCAAGTGCGGAGCCCCGTGAGATCCGAGGTAAACAGGGCGGCCGGCGCGAGGGTGGCAACGTGCGGGACCCAGCCGGCTCCCGCTGCGCTAGCACGCGGCCGCACCGGTGGCTACGGGGTCTCAGATCCGCGTGGGGGATCTGTCCGTGTCTGCTGGGTCTCAGAGCCACGTGGGAGGAGTCTGTCCTTGCCTTCGTAGGAGACCTGTCATGTCTGCGGTGTCTCATCCGCGGTGGGTTTAGGAGCACCCACCCTTGTCTGCCCACCTCGCTCCCGGACCTCCATAGGGCAGTCCCGAGGCATTCCCTGTATTGGGTCCCAGGTCCCCTAACATCTCTGACCACTGCCTACATCCGACTGGTTTCTCCACCTCTGACCCCAAGGAATCTGCTGGGGAACCCCACAGGCCCATGATCACTACCCTGTTTGGCCCTGTCCTGTGCTCTGCTCATGTGCTGGAAACACCACTGCACTGACTTCAAAATATTATCCTGGATTATATATTTTCCCCATCGTTGTATTCGTAAACAAAGGCACCTCTCCCTGACCTAAAATGTGGCATTTGTCTTTGGGGCAAAATATCCATTTTGCTCTAGTTCTTGCCGACAGTGCAAGCTCACAATGTGGAAAGCAAGTGCTGCACCCCTAGAGGCAAAGCCAAGCCAAAAGTCACTAGAACAAGCTTGCATTACTAACCCAGTCACTCCTCCTCCCGGAGCTGTGAAAGATAAGAAAAGCAGCATAGATTGGACTCACCGGGAGGCAGAAGGGCCCCACATTTAGTCTAGTCATAAGGCAAGGATAGTTAAAAGTGGCTTGACGCCAAGGAAGATGAGGGGTCTTGCACTCATAAAATACCTAGTACCCCAGTGTTCTCTTCAGAGAAAACCACAGTCAACTGCTGGCCAGATCCCAACTACCGCCTTACATCCCTCAGGGCCTTTTATCTTAGTGCCTAAGACAGCAAAGCCTGCGACATTTTGTGAAAGTAGAAAGGTAAAAGAGGCCGATTCCAGGCTTGACACACCATTTCTTGTTTAATCACCTTCCAGTCTGGACTTCATTCACCAGGTATTTGAAGAGAATTTACCATCCTACACTGGTCAGACCGTGACAAACTCTGTATCTATTAACCGTATGAAGGGGTGAAGAAATAAATCAGAGAGGAACTAGGAAGATTATGTCGACTTGCCTTGTTAAGTCTTCTAGGATGAACAACAGAACCAGTGGGGCAAACAGGCTGAGTAATAACTGTAGTAGAAGGCTGCCTTCTAGGGAGACCACTGGAATGAAGCAAGGTCAGCCATCTGAGGCAGGGACAAAGGGCATGTCCAATTTGCATCATGTCTTTCTGTGTGGTTTAAATCAAACTTGAGTTTTGCCAGTCTATAAAATCAAACTTAGCAAAGCTGTAATTAAGGTCTCATGCACCTTTCAGCCCCCGGCCCTCTAGCCTGCAATTCTATAGTGTTTACGTGGGAAATAATTACGTAGTCTACAGTGTTTGTTCGGCTGCTTTTTGCACACCCAGACGTGATAAAAGTTCTCAAAGGGAATTTTGCTTTGGATCATTTCAGCTTCTGGTGTTTCATTTTCATTACCACAGGACTAACCAGACCGGTGATTGTTCTGTCTGCATCACGAAGGCTGAATTTAGTATACTTACTTTAAGTCAAGAGGAACTGGCTGTACTTAAAACACAGAGAGAAGTGGAGGAGGAGGGAAGGGAGAGAGAGAGATTGAAGGGGGAGGAGGGGAATGAGAAAAGGGACGGGTGTTAGTTACTTTAAAAAAAAATCTACCCAGTAGCCCCCACCTGCATCTGGTTAACCTCAGTTGATAACACTTAGTTATCACTTCTTGGAAACCCAATTTTGTAGGAAAAAAGAGACCAAATTAGGAGGGGAAAAAAGAGTAGATCAGAGCAGGAGATACGACCATCTATTTTATTCCATCTAGACTATAGGACTTTTTACATCTAAGGTTATCAACAAAGTGACCGTGTGACCCCTTCACTCCGGAGCCTGAAGCAGGACGATTCTGCAGTACTCCTACATGACTGGCAGTAAGGCAGAGGCTATCATTACTTCCAGGAGTCATTCCCCTGCTGCTCCATACACCACCTCAAACTGGTTCACAGTCCTCGTCCAGACACAACTTCACAGTTCTTTCCTGGACTCTCTCCTGGTGAAAGATGGCAATCAGATGACAGCCAAGACAGGTATCATGAAAGTTCTGGCTGGCCATCCAGGGTGGCTTCTTCATTCACATCTCTACATTTCAATTAGAAAGGTGGAAAGAGCTGGGAGTTGCTCAGGCTGCTTCAGAACACAATGACATCTCCTAAGAGAACACTCTGAAGACCGGACATAGGACCTGACCTCTTAAAGCTTGTATATGGAATCTGGCAAAGCATTGCTCTATCATGTGCACACAGAACTCACATAGACCCAAGTGGAAAGCCAAGGCACATTGGTCCTACCTTTAGATGGAAACAGTGCCAAAGAATCTGAGACCATCTTTTCTTTAAAAACGAGAGAACAACGTTCCACACACATCTTCACAAAGACCACACAGCCCTTAATGGACACAACCACAAATCGGCAGGTGATCGGTGATATTTAAAACCAACCAAATGAGGGCCAGGGAGATAGCTCAGTTGGTAAAGTGCTTTGTGAGTAAGCAAGGCGACCCTAGTTCAATCTCCAGCACCTATGTAAAAAACAAAAGACAAACCCAGGCACCGTCATGCGCAGCTTCAATCCAGGCCATGGAGAGATGAAGACAGGGGGAGCTCCATCTTGGGGTTGCTGGCCAAATAGTCTAACAGAACCAGCTGTTCAGTGAGAAACTGTGTCTAAAAATAAGGATTAATTGAGGAAGACACCCAACATAGACTTCTGACCTCTGTGAGGTTGCTGAAACGTGTGTGTATCATTCACTCACATGCACCTGCACAGAAACACATGCACCTGCCCAGAAGTACATGCATCTGCACAGAAACACCTTGCATACACAATTAGTCTGATGATGGTATGTTGCCAAGTGAAGTGCACACACTGGCTCCCTCCCTCTCCCCCTCTCCCACTCTCTCCCATTTCTATTTCTTAAATAAACATAAGAGGATGGGAGATTAAAATATGGGGGTGTGGGGGAGTAAAGGCAGAAATATTTTGCTAAGTTGTGATTTTTGCCTCAGCATCTGGAGTTTCTATCACTCTCTTGAATCTTTAAAGCCAATTTTTGATCTGAGAGCTTTCAGAGATAAGTCTGTGTCTGGAAGTCCTTAGGATCCCAGAATGTAAGTTTAATAACTATTTGGTTAGCATCTGGGCTGTGAGCACAGCAGGCAGTGTTTGGAGCTTGGGCTTTCTCGGGTGAGCACAGTCGCATTTACTATGGAGAGCTGAGATGTGGCCAAAGAATTTCAATACAATGTGAGAAAACAACTAGACAAAAGAAACTCAGGTGTTATAGGAACACATAGTAGGACTAAAGACCTAGAGCTGCACTGGGGCCTAGTCAAGGAATAGCAGGGCTGGAGAGTGGCAGAGCTCTGTGTTGGGTACCAGCCCACATGCATGGGTATGTAAGGGTGTAGCTGGGGGGGGGGAGGCTGGTTAGGGAAGAGCATTTGCCCCCAGACAGAGGAAGCCAGGAAGTATCTGTGGATTGTGAAATAAAAGAACAGGACATGAGACAAAGGGCTCACTCCCAGCGAGGAGGACTAATCAAGGATGAGAGACTCTGTAAACAGAGAAGAGTCCAGGAGAATTCCGAGGACTCAGGCATACACTGTGAGAGTAGGAGAAACTGTGTCCCCTTCTTCCACAGGAGCATGCCCATAGCAGCCAGGAGAGCGCTGCTTTCCCCATATCACCAAGGGCTGCTCCCAGCTGCTGTGTGTCAGAGTGCATGGGCCTCTGCCAAGAGTTGTATTTTTGTTTGATTATTTATTTCGAGGCTTATTTCAACTCCACCACCTATGAGGATCCAGAAAATAGACATATATTTGGCTATTGTAAGTGAAATATGATTTTACAAATTTTGAGAGAGAGAGAGAGAGAGAGAGAGCGAGAGAGAGAGAGCACACATACTGTGGAATGGAAAGGGCTGCAGGTGAGCACTCAGGGCCCGAACCTACAATACCTTCCCTCTCTTTCTCTCTCTCCCTCCCCTCCCCCATCCCTCTTTAATGTAAATCTAAAGCTACTTTTAAAAAGGAAAGTCTAGGGAAGAGATGGCGGTGAACATAGTCAAGGTACCAGTTATATGTGACTGGAAATGCTTGTATGAGCCCTATCACTGCATACGACGGAGTATAGCCGATAGATAGATAGATAGATAGATAGATAGATAGATAGATAGATAGATGGTAGATAGATGAAATGAAAAGTAAAGTCATCACAAAGGAACCCAGAAAGTCCATTCCCTCTTATTAGGAAATAAATAGGGTGTAAGCCCCACTCCTGGCTGTGGTCTGGAATCCCCAATCCTTTGTAAAATGCCTCCTCTAAGAGATTCCAACTGAATCGGAAGTTCTAACTCCACCCGGCATCCACAGCAGCATGTTTACACTGACTTGGTGCCTTCCAGCCTGTAGCCTCCTCCTAGAGAGACAGACTTTGGCAAGGGCTCCCCAGCTCTCCGAATGTCTGGCCGATCTTGCCTTTCATTTCCACATTGTTTGTGAAATCCTAGGACCCAGGAGCGGTGGCTCCCTGTGACATGGAATCCTGAAGGAACAGCAAGTGTGGACAGGCATGTCTCCAGTACTAGGACTGAGACAGCATGCTTCGAAACCAGAGTTTATACATTCAAATGTTCTAACTAAAGGGAGCCATGGCTCAGAAACAGTCCCTGGATTAAGAAGGTCAGAAAGTTTATCCTGCCACTTTGAAGCTTCTGAGAGATATTAGAGTAAGCAAATAGGGCCTGGACAGACACAGTGAAGCAGGGCACGGAGGTTTTACCCAGTGATTCCACCAGGTATGTGCAGGCACATACAGGCCTGTGCACCACACTGGAGAGCTATGCTGGCACCCGGGGCAGTATCAATGGGGACTTTCCCCTTTAAGACCCCGGCCTTCTTTTGGATTTAATCACAACTGAAAGATAGCCAGATTCCCTAGAGTGAAAAAAAAAAACAAATTAGGGACAAAGGCAAGGGGGGATATCAGTTAAAGACAACTGGACTCGCCCTACATGCATGCCCAGCATTGCACATGTGCCTCTCGTCCCCGAAAACTGTAACTTAAACAAAACCCCACTAATGTCTTAAATTCTAAGCAGAAGGACTGGCCTCGAAGAGGCTCTTCCCTCCGCTCATGCCTTGGCTGGTTTCCATGGCAGCAGAATGAGCTGCATTTTCCTCTTTAAATAGTATTCTACGCCTCCAATCTCTGGATACACTGTCAGATTTTGTCTCTCTTCTCGGAGATGTCCTCTTCCTCTTCAATATGAGGCTCGAATGGAAGCTAGAAGTAGTCCTTTTCATTTAGGCGGTTGAAATTTGCCTTCCACGTGACTTCTGCCACCGTAGCCCAAGTGTTTTTACCCCTACCCCTAACCCCAGGAACAGAACATCCATTTGACAAGCAGTCTGATGATAACAGTTGAGAATAAACTCAAGTTTTAAAGGTTACTTGGGACAGTGAGTTCCCACTGCTTTCACAGGAAATAGGAGGAGTTCCCAGACTGTGGGCATATTCAGTACTGGGAACTGACGCTATTGAGGGTCCTTTTTAGGTTCCTCTCATGAACTGTAAAGGCCAATAACACGGCCCACAGAGAGTGACGATGTGTTTTAGACTATTTCCGTCCTTTCTCTGGCAGGAAAGATCCCCTGAGCATGTCCATCCACCCTTGTCTCGCGAGCACATCATTTATTTAGAAGATTACGAAACAAAAAGAAATGACTGTTGGCCTTCGGTCCTTGGGAACAAGAGCTTCAGGATACTTGACAGGATTTTATGATCAGAAAACACTCACGCGGGCAGAAAGATTCAGACCATTGAAGTGATTATTTAACATACTCTGTTGGCCTCCAATTCCTAAGTGGATTGGACATACCTAATATTTGCCCTTCTCCTGCTCCCGGGAGTGCTAACTACCTAAGGACATGTTAGACATCCATATTGTCTTTGCATAGAGACCAATGATGTTCCTTCAGACCTTCAGGTTTCCAACAAGAGCAAACTAAACTAAAAGGGAATCGAAACCCTGTGTATCTGCCTGTGAACCAGGGAAACAGCAAGTATCCTGCACCCATTTCTCGTGTCATCTGGAGAAAGAACTAGTAAGCTGCGTTTGGGGCCCAAGGCACTGACTCAAGATTGTAGTAGCCCTCAGACTCTCCCCAACCCTCGCTGTATGGCTACCTCAGTCCATTCCACTGTTCCGGAACTCTCACAGGTCATAGTATGAAGTCATAGTATGAGCTGATATCCAAATCCACAGGAACACTGGAGTTACCTAGTTGGTGACAATGCAAATGGAGCCAAGTCAAGCTTAAGATTCAGTCACCTCAAGGAAACGTGTTCCTCTACCGAGCCCAAGAGGGTTTCAGCTGTCACCAGGCTGCCCTCATTACCGATGCATTTTTCTCCTGATTGCAAAAGAAAACGGCTAGCAGACAGAGGAGTGAGATGGGGGGGGGGGGGGTTCGGAAATGTACAAATGACTCACGTGCTCGATTTAACAAGGGCACCGGCTTCTATATAAAGAATCAGCTTAGCTCCGTGGTAGGAGCTGTGAGCAGCAGAACGGAGCTGGGAGAAGAACTGTACATTCCAAGGCGTATGAAGGTTGGTATGCTGGGCCATCTCTGCCGGGAACTTTCTGTGCAGAGCTCTTATTATTAATTCACCGGGAATGTAGAGCTATCTACCCTAGACTTTAAGTATTCCACAGTAGGAAAACTCCAGGATTGTTCAAGCTGATTCTAAACGGACCCCCAAAGCAAGCAAAAACCAACCTTTTTATTTTTAATGAAGGTGTAACCTCACGCGTTAACTGGAGGATGTATTTGTAACCCAAGGGTAAGTAAGTTGTGGCCGATTTGGGCATCACAGCAATGTGTCTAATATCTAGTGAGACCGTTGTATAAAAGAGACTGGCAAGATGTATGCTTGATATTCTTGTATTTTCCTGATGAGGGTGAAAGAGGCAGCAATTCCTCAAACCTGCATTGTCCTTTTATCGGTGGTTGAGAGGGAATTATTTATAACGTGCCAAATTATCTCCCAGATTCCTCATTACCTGGGCTTAGATAAGGAGATAGAAGGGAAACTCTTTCTTGTCTTCATTGGCCAAAGCTGCCGTGCAGCCAAGAGTCAATGCATTCCTCTGTTCTCTGTCCCCAAGCAAAAGATGGGAAGATTGCATCGGATAGCTGTCGCATTGGACTGTCAAGCAGACCTTTTGTGCGGTTAGGGCTGGCTTCTTGCAGATACAGCACATGCCAGCCCGAGAACGCTAGGGAGAACAATGTCCAGATTGTTGTGCAGTTCAGCAGGGGCCCTAGAAGTTTCTCAGCAGCCGATCCCAGCACGGGGACCCTCAGCAGCTTCTCCCTCACATAGTGAAATAGCGTGAACCGCAGGTAGCTGCTTGCCATGGCCCGACTTAGCGTTCTCCATCCTTGGCCCACAGTTCAGTTCCACGCCTGGATACTTAGATTCATGGTCCAAGTTTATTGTCCCTCTGGCCTTCAGCATCTGCAGTTCCAGGACACCACACACATTCCCCATCCCTTAGCCACTAAAGTCTCTTATATGAAATTCCCTGTCATTTGCATATAACCTACATGTACCTTCTCACAGACTTCCAGTCATCTCTAGATTACTTACAATCCCTAAAAGAATATCAATACAGTGTAACTAGTTGCTTAACTGTATTATTATTTAGGCAACAGTGACCCAAAACGGTCTGAATATCTTTAGTTTGGGGCATTTTTTTCCTGAGTATTTTCAATTCTTGGTTACTTGAACCATCAGCTACAGAGGATTTCACTCAGGTGTTCACCATGCACCACATTCTATTTGGTTGCTTATCATAGGCTCTCAGCTCTAGAATGCAAGCTCTGTGAATTCACTGTTCTACCCCCAAACCCAGGGACACGCTGGCCACAGAGCCCATGCTATCCAGTAAGGCTGTATATGTGGGTGGGTGGGCAGATGGATCTGTGCATTTGAGTATACAGAGAAAAAGAGACATCAGATAGCGTCTGGGGATGTTAGACTCGTAGCAGTGGGTGACGGACAATGCGGTGACCGATGAGAGACCTGTAGAGACTGGCTCTGAGGTAAGTCAGGCCCCCAACGGCTCCAGTCACTGACTCAGCCTCAGCTCACTCTGGCCTCCTTCCGGAAGGAGGAAGAAGGTGGTTGGAAGTTTGTAGAGATTGTGAAAGATTGGAAGAATCCTGAGGGTGGCCATCTTGGGTCTCAGAGAGGGGATCAAGGTTATTGGTGCAGAATGGGAGACAAAAAACCAGATTGGCTGGGCAGTTGGAGAAACAGGCAGGCGGGCAGCACCTGCTAAAAACACTATAGCAAAAACCCAAGGGAGTGGAAAGCAGACGATGAGAGCACAGAGTGTGTGGTTTTCCACAGGGGAAAAAAGCCCAGAAAAAAAGGACATTCCAGACAGCCAAGGGGCGAGTTGGCCTAGAATGTAAGTGAGTAGCTGATACAGAATAAAATGGGGAGTGAATCAAGAAGCCCATGAGGACCATACCCAAGGACCCACAGCAGTAACTGTGCTCTTCCGCAGGCCAGGCACTGTGGCCCTGCAGAAGAGCATCTTGTGCAGAGAGAATCTGTGGACAGACTTTCCAGCTAGACTGCAAGCTCTCAGGACAGAGATGACACAGGGCTTTTCACATCTGTATTCTCCACTCACGGCAGCTGCCCACATACAAGAGACCCTCACTAAACGGTGGCAGATGACAAGGGCTGTTCACGTTATCACTCTCTCTCCGGTACTTTCTCCTGAGTTTCTTGTCCTGAGTCCTTACAGGACGCACCTGCCTCTACCTGCAGTGGCAACTCACCCGCTGACCACAGGCCGTGTGCCAGCACTGTTCCATGGACTCCGGGCATACTGAGTCATGACACTGTCCCAAAACCCACATGACAAGGTTGATGCTGATTAGACATTCATCCTGTTAGCAGATCTAGGCCAGGAGAGTGAGGCGGTCTACCCAAGGTGACACAGCTAGGGCACAGGAAAGACAGCAGCTTCTGAATGCAGACAGTTTGGCTCCAGAGACTCACAACTCAGAACTGTGGCCCATCTCTCAATAGGCTGCACTGTCTAGCCTCCCGGGGCAGAGTGCCTTTATCCCCAGCCTTTAATCTCCCCTTCTTATCTTTTCTTCAGCTCAGGGGTTAGAGGAGGCTTGTGTCTGGAATGGAATGCATGAAATGTAAGGATGAAAGATAGTTAGGGAAAGGGCAGGGGACGTGTGTGTGTGTGTGTGTGTGTGTGTGTGTGTGTGTGTGTGTGTGTGTGTGTCTGAGTTGTCTGTGTGTTTATGTATGTTCATACGTCTGTGTGTGTCTCTGTGTATTTGTGTGTTTCTGTGTGTGTGTCTATGTGCATCTGAGTATGTCTGTGTGTCTATATCTGTGTGTGTCTGTGTATGTGTATGTGTGTCTGAGTATGTCTGTGTATGTGTGTCTGCGTATGTCTATGTGTCTATGTCTGTGTATGTGTCTGTGTGTGTGTCTGTCTATGTGTATCTCTGTGTGTCTGTATGTCTGAGTGTGTGTATGTATGTAGCACAGGCTGCAGCTATTTTTTAAGAAAATATTTTTCATATATTTCTTCTTTGAGCCATGTGGACCCAAAACAGAGTGTTGAGCCACATTGTTATTTCTGCTTGCCAAGGCTCACGGTATACACGCTTTAGCACAGGCTAGAGCTGGAGACCTGGAGCAATCGATAGAGAATTTGCCCGCAAACAGGAAGGTCTATCTAGACAACCTGCAAGTTCCAAGCCAGTGGAGGACCCTGCCTCAAGCAAGAAGGACAGTCAGTGGTCCTAAGGAACAGCATCAACGTTGACCTTTCACCCCCTGCACACATATGTAAGCATACATCCAAACACACATACATAAAGTTTAAGACTGCCTTCATAAAGAATGTAATCTCTTGTATGTAACTTAAACATTTGTTTGGTTCCTCGTTTTGCGCTGAGATCCCAAGGCCCGACAAGGCACCCACTCAGGGCTGAGTCTGAGGAATAGGATTTAATTGAATCCACCTCCTAGCCAGGCACTCAGCATGGTCCTTAAAAAGGGAAAGGGTAATCAATTTCTTGTTTTGCTTTTTTGTACCTTCTGTCCGTTCCGTTACATAATGCCAGTCCCATTCAAAATAGAAATAATGCTTCACAATGGGGCCGGTGCCCAATGACGTGGAGCACATTTGCTGAACACTGGTGGCTATTGACAAATGCCACAGCTGTGCTTGATGTTTTAATCATCAATGGAACCTTTGATTGCTTCGTATGTCCTGTCCATGTGAGAAGTCTGTACAGACAGCAGGCTGCATCAGCAACGGAGAGGACAGAACTCTGTCTCTGTTTCTAGTCCTACTTCTTGGGAAAGGGAGAGGGAAGCAAGCTATTGTACTGTTTGGGGAAGAAAGTTCAGATCCTGGCAAACATGTTTTTCTCCAAGTGTCCTCATCAATATGATCCTCCAGAGTTGAAAGGTTGCTGACTCTTTTCAAATATTAAAAAAATCAATTTCCCTAAAATACTATGTATGTAACTATGATGTAGAGTCAGTAAAGATTTTGTGTTTAAATCTACCATATACCTGGTATGCCAAATATGCTGGTCACTGAAAAACCAACAAACAAAAACTGGACAGGCTGCCTGTCCCTAGGGAGTTTGAGGCAGGCAAGAATTACATAAGGAAGAATCAGTGGTACACGCTATGATTCATAAAATGGCAGACTTAAGGAGAGAGAATGGTCAACAGTGCTGTGGTGGCCATAGGATGCTTCTTCAAGGATCTAGAAAGTGAACCGAGGGCTGGAAAGATGACTCGTCTGCCAAGAGCATGGATTACTTTCCCAAGGATCTGCCTGGGTTCCCAGTGTCCATGGTAGACAGCTCACAACCATCTGTAACGCCAGCTCCAGGAGCCTGACACTCTCCACAGGCACCTGAGCACACGTGGCAAACATTCATACAGACCACATATGCATAGGCATACATAAAAATATTTTTTGAATCAAACTGAACCCTGAAGGGTTGCTAAGGTTTGGGTGGAAGGAAGTATTTGAAGGATGGGTGAGGGGGTGTGGAGGCATTTTGGGAATGGGTGGCAGGGGAGTTGTGCTGGGTGAAGTGGGACCTTTGGACCCGATACCTACGATATTACTCTGTTATGGAAGGATCTGGAGGAAATCAGTTCAGACTTGAGCCTTGGTGCTTACTATTACGCAGACACGGTTGGAAACCCCAAGATTCCAACCCATGTGAAAGGCCTCACTCTTTGGGAGCCAGTTGGCAAGACAGATCCACTTCAGAATGTATTAGAAGTGTCGAGAATTACAGAGCACACCTTTAATCCCTTTGCTCAGGAGACAGAGGTAGGCTAGTCTCTATGGGTTCAAAGTCAGCCTGGTCTATATAGTCAGAGCCTGTCTTAAAACCAAAACCAAAGTCTGCTTGAAGTAGAAAGTGAGAAGGGCCAAATAGAGTCAGAAAGGAAACGCCTTGACTAGCAGCATGATCCTGGAGAGACAGAAAATAATGTTTATTCACCACAAGTAGGGCATCAACAACAGACCAAAGAAATGATGCCACCCAGGTCTACCCGAGACGTTGAAGGGTGTGGTGTAGCAATTCTCAAGGGCCCCTTGATGCTTCATAACATGATGGAAAACCGACCATCAAGCAGGTGCATGCAAGGGAGCTGGAAGAAGAATGCAGGTTGACTGTGTGACACCCTGTTGTTGCTGATTCTAATGGATCCAGAGAATGAGACGTCTTAGGAATAGACGCCCACCCCTCATTACTACCCACGTCTCCCTCCAAGCCTCTGCCAAGGTCTCAATGCCACCACCCTTGGAACACAACCAACAGGAGCTTCTAAAGGCATAAGGCACAGAATTATTCCAGAAACAGAAGTTCTATGTGGGATCCAGCAGGAGCAAGGAGAGAGACGGGGTGAGAAGGTGAAGGAGCAAACGTGGGTGACCACAGATCTGAAGGGAGAAGGAAAGGAAGGAATGCTAGAGAACTGTCTCTTTGGGCATATTGTATCTACAAGTGAAAGGAAGAGCAAACTTTGCCCAGATAGAAAGTAGGTAGTCATGGGAATAGAATTAATCCAGAGACCAGTATAAATCCGGGCAATATCTGTGGACTGCCATGTGCTACATTTATGTTAGAAAAAGACAGGCCAGAACAGACAGCTCACAGAAACGGAGAGATCTGAATTACATGGAGAGAAAGCACATTCATTCAGGATGGTCTAGACCGACTTATTCATTCATTCATTCATTCTTTCATTCTTTCATGTGCTCATCTATTCACAAAATCACCAATCCCAGATGCCCTCAATTATACTGTTTTCTCGATAAAGAATTACTCTGGTGCATCACATAGAACAGGCATGAGCAGGGCTTTGGGGGCTGTACTTCAAAATGGCCCAGAGTAGACAGCATATGAAGCAGGTACTGTTATGATACAGTTGAGTATAGGTTCAGCTGAGTTCAGGGCTAAGAGATAGCCAACGGACAAGATTGGGAGGTAGGAGAGTGTAGAAAAACCAAAGAATGAGACGTGCATGCACAAAGTCCCCAAATTTGGCAGTCACCAGGAACCTAGCCAGTACTTATGTGAGGGCTTTTATATTGGCAGGGAGCTAGAAACTGAAGTACAGGTAGAAGCTGAGAGTTGGTTTACAGAGCATCCTCTAGACACTCCCGGGTGGGTGGTATGCCATCCACGAGAAAAGATTGTCCCTTTTGGAGACAAGTTGGACATCTGAAGTGACTGAGATTCAGAACGTCGTGTGAGGGAACATGTAAATAAATTGCTATGCTCTCTCTGGAAGTTGGCAGCAGAGAATAATTTCAAAACTGTGCCAACACCTTCTGCTGGACCTCACTCAACACTTTCTCGGGTGAGAAAGGTGAAATCAGGAAGAATTTTTAGACTGCCTTGCCCCAAATTCTGCACTAGTTTGCCTTTTCATCCTCATTGTGTACACAATATGTGGGACATGGTCCAGCAGTTACAACCATGATGCCCAGCGAGCACAGGGCGCTTTGGGGAAGTCAATACTAATGTCACGTCAGTGGCTTTATGGCGTTAAGCTGTCCATGATGTCACAGCAGATGTCTAACTGCCAAAGAAGATGAATAGCCATTTCCATGGAAAGGCTGAATCAGACAGCAGCTCTGCTCACTGCCGGTCTCTCACTCAGACTTAAATCCCTAAATCCTAGGCCATTGTTGGGGATGGCATCCGCCACAGTGTCAGTCTTTGATGCTTAACACTAATGCATGGTTCCATTAGCTAAGGGAGAAGGCTGACTGGAGCAAGTTCCATTTTACCAAGTAGACAAATGGCTTTCTAGGAAAGATAGGAACAGAGTCCCTTTTCAAGTGAAATGAGATACTTCGGGGGGGTGGGGTGGGAGTGATAGACACCTAACTAGACGTGACTTGAGGATCAGGGTGATGAATCTCTGGGCTTGTTAAATGGCTTCAGACATGGCTGGGTCTACAAACCACAGTGACACCCGCAGGTCTACAGGCCTTCAGCATGTTCACTTTTTGTCTGTCTTTTTCTCTAGCCTAGTTATTTCCCTGGAAGCTCCAGGACTGTATCAGCCTCAGAGGCAACAATCCACAGCTCAGAGAGAAGACAAGCCCCCTTTCCCAGTTGCTCCACCAAAAGTTTCAGAATCAATCTGGTTAGCCTTGCTTGGGCGGTATGTACATTCCCAAATAAAGACAATTCTTTTGGCCAAAAGGATAGAAAATTTCTGTTGGCCAGGCCAACATCACACGCCTGGTCTTGGAGCAGAGCAGGTGAAGGATACTTTCCTGATGCACTTGGACTAGGAATGAGAACAAGGTGCTTATAACTGAGAAATGGAAGGCAGGCTGGTAAACGAGCAGATCTCCAACTTAAATCCCCTCCACATGTAAATGAATGCTATGGTTCAAAGTGAAATGTCCTCTGTAGGCTCCTGTATTTTAACATGTGTTTCCCAAAGGGTGGAGCATTACTAGAAGAAGGAGGCCATTGGGGGCTGGCCTCGAGCTTTATAGCCCAGACCAATATCCTTCTGGTCTTTTCTTCTTGTTCTCAGAGATGTCGGAAGATGTTAAGTCCAAAGTCCAACATACTTCCTCTACCATGATAGACTCTGTCCCCTCAAAATGTGAGCACAGATAAATCCTTTCTCAATTTACTCTTGTCGCAGGGCAGTGGTGGCGCACGCCTTTAATCCAGCACTTGGGAGGCAGAGGCAGGCAGATTTCTGAGTTCGAGGCCAGCCTGGTCTACAGAGTGAGTTCCAGGACAGCCAGGGCTACACAGAGAAACCCTGTCTTGAAAAAACAAAAAACAATTTACTCTTGTCTCAGCAACTAGAAAAGTAACCAAAACAATGAACAATCTCCTTAGAGGGCAGGGCTCAGAATGTTGAAATTTGCAGGGCACCCGGTCGGGGAGGACTTAGAAGAGCTCCTCAGTTCCCATTGCGTTCCTCGTGTGTTCCTGGAAGATGAAGGAAAACGTCATTTGCATTTGCAATGGCTGCGCACCACACTTCCTGCACAGGCGGAGTAGAGCGGACATGTTTGTGCCTTAGCCGAGCTCTGCCCTCTCTATCTTGCTCCCCCCATGATCTTTGCATCAGCTAATTTTCCTAAAATTCTGTCTGTGAGACATAAATACAGTGTCCCTCCCAACTCTATGACTGGCGAGGCTCTGATTACTTGGAATGGAAGGACTTGATGGTTTGTTAGTGGGAATAATTATAGCTATAATTTACTAAGCCCCTCCTGTGGGTTGGGTAATACATACATGGTTCAAATTATTCCTATTTTAGTGTTGAGAAAACCAAGTCCAGGAGATGCCAAGGAACCAGCCTCAGTCATGTGGCAAGAAGCAGAGATAGGATTTGAACTCAGATCTTTATGGATGTGGCTGTTGCCTCCCTGTCATAATTCCACTCATCTTTCCCAGTGTTGGTTAAAGGTCTCACAGCTGCCACTGCTTTCAAAGCCGCCAGCACCATGGTCTATGGTTTGCCCGAAGAATGGCCTCTACCTCCACAAAATCCAAATCTAACTCCAACATTTTGGTCCCTTCTTCAAGAAAAAAAAATTACTTATTTTTATTTACGTGTTTGCCTATACGAATATATATGCACAACGTGTATGGCTGATGCCCAAAAAAGACCGAGAGAGGGAATCAGAGCCCCTGGAACTGGGGCTAAAGACCATTGTGAGTCCTGTGTGCTGGGGACTGAACCTGGATCCTGTGCACGAACATCAAGTTCTTTTAACCTCTGATTCATCTCTCCAGCTGCTCTTCAAACGGACTTTATGACTAATTTTTATAATTGTTACCTCCATCATTCTCATGTCCAGTCACCTCCTCTACCACCCTGTCTTATCTTTGCCATTGTTGCTACCAAAACCACCATAACGGCTAAAACATTTGTCAACCAGCAAGGTGGATACCATTGACCAACTATCACCCACCACCAAAGAGCCCACCTTGGGCTGGATGAGAAGTTACACAATATGTCTGTCACTCAGAGGCTGTGGTTGCCTTTGTGAATAGCAATTGTATCCACAGAGACTTTATCACTGAAGGCTAATAACTTTGTCTCTCTCAGGACCTTCATCTCCGTGAGCCTTTTCTGATTCAGCGTATCCTCTTGAAAGATATTCTTTGGTGTGTTTCTTAGCCAAGACCTTTACCCAGGTATTTGCCTTTTGCCTTTTATACTGCTGTCTTGAGATGGCCTTCATTATACCACTCTAAGGCAGTGGTTCTCCATCCATACATAGGTCATGACCCTTTTGGAGGTTGCATATCAGATATCCTGTATATTATATATTTACATTACGATTCATCACAGTACCAAAATTACAGTTATGAAGTAGCAATGAAGTAATTTGGGCATCACCACAACATGAGGAACTGTGTATTAAAGGGTCGTGGCATTAGGAAAGTTGAGAGCCAGTGATAGAAGGTTTTCTGTTCATCTACCTTGTGTGGCTTTGCATCCCTGACTACTTCTGCTTTGTCCACAGTAACACAGATGCGCCACTTTTCAGGATTACAGTCTCTGCCCACTTTCTCAACCACCATCAAGTGCCTCAGTGGTGAATGCGGCATCTCTGGAGTACTTGGTGTTTGTCCCTTCCCATGCCTGACACTGATAAGCATTCCTGGCTGTTCACAACGGCACCACAGCCTACAACCGCTCACTTTCAAGTTCAAGGACCCATCCAACGAGCAACCTTCCCAAACGTCTGATCTCCACATCCAGAACAGACATGGTATAGACCCTTGCAGGTGTTGTAAACAAAGAATGATCTTTGTGCTGTACAAAGGAGCACACAAAGAAGAGGTAACTCAGCAGGGCAGTTTCTTTTTGCTAAAAGGAGGTGCCAGAACTTCAACCAGGCTAGGGAGCACACCAGGGCAGGATCTTCACCTGGTTTTTACTTTAAACCCAGTGATAATAACTGTTTCCTATCCCCGTTGGCTGGGGTGCAACCTCACAGTCTTTCAAGATTGGCTAGTTAAAAAAAAAAAAAAAAAAAGAAGTAAAGGGAGAAAGGGGTTGGTTGTTTCAAGTCATCAAGTAGGTGAGGGGGAGCTTTGTGTAAACAAGAGTTTTTGCAAGATGGGGGAGATTCATGGAATATGGTCTTTAGAGTGCACGTGCCTTCAATAGGAAAGACTCCCTAGTCTTGCTTCCCAAGAAGTGGCTGAAAACACCTTTCTAGGCAACAAAACAGAGCACGTGGCCATTGGCTGAGAAAAAGATTTAGCTTCCGTGGCCAGTACTTGTTGAAGGGCAGCTAACGGAAGGATCCGTCCACACTGGCTCACCAGAGCCTGAGGACTCCAAATGCTGCCACCTACACCAGACCAGACGCTGCTAATGGCTTTTGTTCATCTGCCAAATTCTTCTGTCTCCCTGGCCTCTTCTGGGAAGAAAGCTCAGACATGACTGAGTCCTCTGGAAGCCAGAACATACCAGATGCTGGAAGCCTTGGAAGGCAAGCAAGGAGGTAGCGACCAAAGGGACAGATCTCAGGGCTCGTGCACAGCCCCAGAGGTATTTTCTTTGCTTTGTACCTCAGTTGCCTCAGCAATTGCAGCCCTGGCCTTTAGGTTGCCTGCACTTCCTTTCCTCCAGAGGAGTTGTTGCAGAGAAAGCTCACAGGAGTCAAAACAACAAGCCTGGTGATATGAAAACCATATGTAAACTTGGCAGGGCTGCCTTTTAGCCTACTGGGCCTCCCAGACATCGCAGGCCCACAGACACTGGCCTTTTGTGAGACTGTAGACCTGGCTCCCCCTCCCTCTCTCCCATTCTGTGGAGACAAAATGAAAAAGGAAAGAGAGGGAAGGAAGGCAGCCAGCCCTTTTCCTGACAGCCATGTGCTTCCACGGGCTCCGGACTGAGTGGCGTTAGGCTCGGTGAGGGGTATGCATGCACTGGGCGTCTGCTGCTAGCCTTCTTCTCAAGACCTTCATTTCTATCACTTGGTCCTCATGACATACCTTACCCCCATTTCAGAGGCAAGGTCACTGAGGCTGATGGAGGTCAGGAGACACTGCTGGTAACTGGTTTTCTCACCAGTGAAACATCAAATACAAGAGAATATAAATGAACACCTTGATCTTTATCATAGCGAAGCTGCCTCCCAGGTAACCTTGGGGTCATTTCAAACAAATTTAGTAACATTCAAAACTTTGCCTGCAGCTTACTTTCCCATTATGTAGAAAGAAACTAAGACATAACTCTCTCCTTGTGACATGGTTGAAATGATGGATTAATATTCTAGTTTGCTATTGTTGTTCCTACCTGAAATTACTATACAGTTCAAGGCCCGCCGGGTGTGGAGGATGACTGTGTTCCAGAATGATCGTCACTGTGGTGCTAAAACATAACATTTTTTAGAATAGCTTTAAAAAAAAGAAAAAGAGAAAGAGAAATCAGATAAATAATAGATAGGGCTTTGTAGTTAATGACATATCCTGTGTTCCCAAAGACTAGAAAAAGCATGCTCCATAAGCAAACAGTTCTGCAAGCCAGTTTGTGTCTGTAACCTATGCATCAAGACTCATCTTGGAATGGCTTCTAAAAACCCCCAAGGATACTTGAGCAACATATGCAAACTCAGTAAACGTTGGTGCAGTCAGTCCCCATGGGCTCAAGTGTGCTGACATTCATTCTTCTTTTATGGACTTCAGGGCCCCCATCTGGGCTCAGTCTGCTACAAGATGCTTCCTGAGTTGCTTCAGAGCTCTGAAGGAGCTGTCTAGTGATGAGGTGGAGAGGGTGTGCTCACTCACTTGCAGGGGTCTAGATGAAACCTTAGCATCCCACAGATAAGAGAAAAGCAGCAGTAAATGAGAGAAGGCAGCCCAGGGGCAAGGAGCAAAGTCCCCTCGTAGACAATGGGAGTAGTCATTGAGTCACTTGATACCCACACCTAATGACACTAAGGAAGCTGTGACTCCAGGGATTGGTGAAGCACAACATTTTTATGATGTTTTGATTTATAATATATCTTTTCAGTGTGGAGCAGGGTGTGACAGCTCCTTCCCAATGTGGGAAATATATTTCCAGACCCTCAGTACTGCACTATGGGGTAGTATTATAATATATAGTATATAATATATATACTATAATAATATAGTACTATAGTAATATAAACCCTATATTTACTGTTTTCCTAGTCCAGATAAAGTCTAGTTTATAAATTATGCATAGTAAGAGATTAATGACAGCAGCTAACAATAAAATAGAACTGTTATAACATGTTATGATAAATGTAAAACGTATGACTTAGTTATTTGGGGGACTGTTTTTCCATTTAATATTTTCAGACACAGGTTGACCATGGGAAACGGAAACTGCAGAAATGAAAACCCCAGATGGGGGAAGCAACTGTATCGTAGGCATGAACTACTTTTTCAGAATCGGTTGTCTTTCAAATAGGCTGGCCTGGTTCTGAATGACATGCGAAATGGAGCGGGATTCAGAGCACTTGGGGGAGAGAGGTGGGAACTGAAAGGTCTCTGTAACCAGTGTCCAGGCTCCCTAACTCCTCCCACAGCCTTTGATTCCCATTATTTTGGTGCTCATTTTAAAATATACAAATTAACATTTACTTTAAGCCTCTTTAGTATGACATTGTAACCCTTGCTAGATATAGTGGGGCATAGGAAGACACCAAGCGGTAATCAGTCTCATCTCTAATAGACAGATGAAACAGAACCGTCTCCATCCCATTTCCCACGCCAGATTAAGGCAGCACATTGTGTTGTTTAAATGGGCCCATGCTAGATGATGTTCTCTCCAAAGTCACCAGACCCATGAATGAAGGATGGCTCTGTGACCAAGCACCCACAAACCCCGTAGTACTCTTCTCCGTTCAATGCAGTGCTAATGGCCCTATGAACAGAGAGCTCCTCTCCAGAGAATGAAATTTAAGCAGAGGAATATCCAAACGTGATTTTTAAGAGAATGGAGCTGATCCAAGAACTGATAGCATTTCCAGAGCCAAGTCTCAGAAGGCCCGCAGAGCAAATGGGGAACAATTTCAATGGCACCAGCAGAGGAGGTGATTTGTCAGGGCAGATTTGCTAACAGGAAAGGGCCCAGGGACCGTTCTTGTCTAGACATCTGATTAGCGGGGAACTGTAGGATTAGGAGAGTGTGGAGTTTTCTGGCTGCCATTCTAAGGAGGCTGGGCTTTCTGTGAAGAGGGCTAGATGAGAGTAACATTTGTTTCCACTGAAAATGCTGACTGGTCCTAATCCTGCTTGGACTGCACACACTACGCCAGACCAAGGGACTAAAACCCGCTGAACTGCTGTTTTGGATAAATGAATGATGTGTAAACTTTGACTTAGGTTCATTTGAAATGTGATATTTTTACTCACTTGCAAGATTTTTAATGATAAAGATGATTTTTAAAATTTGAATTTTTGTGTTTTGTCTTTTGAGATAGGGGTTCTCAGTGTGTAGGTAGCCCTGCCTGTCTTGGAACTCACTCTATAGACCAGACTGGCCTTGAACTCTTAGAGATCCACCTTCCACAGCTTCCCAAATGCTAGAATTAAAGGCATACTCTATATAACAAGAGACGGACCATCAGGGGCTTGGCCTCAGAGACGGAAGAATCTCTGGGGATAGGCTAGCTCTCCTCCTCTGCACGCCACGTGAGCACTCTGATGCCCATTCCCCAGTTTGGAAATTCCGTTTTAGTGTTAAAACAGTTCACCAATGTCTCCTCAGCTCACCTAGGGCTCTCCGGAAGCCACAGCTCTTCAGGGATGAGAATTCTGGCAGGAGTCGTGGCGAGAGTAGACCTTCTTCCTAGGGTGACCCTGAAGCGAGGCAACCATGGAGTAGAAGACTCCGAGGGCTCTGGTAATAGGTGGGACTCCAGAAACGACAGGCCAGTGCTGAAAGGAAATAAGCTCAGAAACATGAGGTTCTTCGAGAGAGTCCTCTTTCAGAAGCTCTTCGTTTCTTTATCCCTCTTGAGTCCCCTGTGTTTCATGCTGTCAGCCACCGCTACCTTCAGCCTTAGGCTACATATTTTTGCAATGACCTAAGACAGGGAACAGCTAGACACTGTTAGGAGGGCACAGCCTAGCTCAGTCACAGGAACAAGTCACTGGCAAAGGCAGTGGTTGGGGCTTGAAAAAGCACAGGGTGATTACAGCTATCCCAGGCCAACTAGGGAAACAGTCGGCTGAATTTAAAACAGGAAATCTAATCCAGGGACTGTGACCAGAAGATAGAACAGCTGGGACGAGAACAAGATGGTGGGACAACCCGAACAACACTAGAAGGACAAAAACAAACAAACAAACAAAAACCACCACCACCACCACCAACAACAAACAGAGCTGGTCCAAGCAGGCCTCAGGCCATCCAGCACTGGGAGGGCAGGGAACAGAATTGACTTTTGCTTCTCTCCCTTTGCCCCGCCTTCCAGTGGCCAGTCAGTGACTCCCATTGGCTGAGCCCCATAGGCTGAATCACGTGGCTGCTGCAAGAACCTGGGAAACTGGCTGGTCTGTCCACCTGTCTAGACAAGCTGGGGCCAGTGATTCAGAGAGATCAGTCCGCATATTCTGTAAAACACTCTCCTGTGACTCCTCTGCAGCAACAGGACTCTCATCACAGGATGAAATGTTCTTAGACGTTTAACATTTCTTTGACGGTTTCAACTATCCCCTCAGCCCTGAAAACTCTAGGTTCCATTAGAGCAGGGATGGCATCTGCTTGCTTTATTGACGATTCTTTAGAAATATTTGTTCAAAGGACTGGGGATGAAACTCAGTGGTAAGGCGCTGGCCCAGCGTGTGCAAAGTCCCGGGTTCCATCCCCGGCACAATGCAAAATGAAGAAAGTAAAGTGTGTACATAGATAGAAATATTTGTTGAAAATAATTGAATGGGGCATGGGTGGGGGGCAAGAATGGCTTGTTAGGCAATGCCCTTGCTGTGCAAACATGGAGACCTAAGTCTGAATTCCTAGTACCTAAATAAAAAGGGAGGGATGGCCACACCCACACATACCCACACCCACATCGGCAATTCTAATGTTATAGGTGTTTGGAGCCTGGGACAGTTGTTTCCAGGTTCTTAGCCTTTCTTCAAGGAATTGAAACAAAGGCTCACACAGATTTGCAAACGTAGTGAGGGGAATATTCAAAACAAAGCTATAAAACAAAATATGCTGCAAGAAACAGTGGACCACATGGCGGAAGATACCCAAGCACCCCGACGATTTGGGGGATTCAAGAGAAGTTGGGTTTCTAAGGGGCATAGTGAGAATGGTTGTTTTGATCAGTAGGTTAGATCATGTGATCCTTTTTCTGCTATGTACATTCTTCCCCATTCTTCAGATTTGAATTATATGCATACTTAACTCTGCATCCAAATAACATAGAAGTAGGGGAATCCTCTTAAAAGTGGACTTGAGGATGTGATGCGCCCAAAACCAGTTTATACAAGATCAGCCCTCCTACCCTCTGACCAGATTATCTTGAGAACTTGTTTGACTAGAACTCATCCAAGTTTGATTGTCCTTAAGAGGAAGAGAAATTTATCCCACTCTTCAGAGGAGAGTGGGGGTGCAGCCTGGTGTAGTGGAAGGTTCTAGGGCAGCAAGGAGATTGCTAGGTGTACCGTTCTAAAAGGAGTGTGTGCACAGCCCAAGCAGAGTCCTAAGTTGCTAAACTATTCTCTAAGCTTTCCTGCCTCATCCACTCCATAGGACCAAAAGCAGAAGGACTTCTAGGATCTGTTGGCCGAGAATCAAACTCGAGATCCATTGAGATACCCTGTCTTAGGAGAATAAGGCAGAGAATGACAGAGTAGGACCCTCACCTGCTCCTCTGCCCTCCATGTGCACACGCATGGGTTCTTACACCCACACACGTGCACACATGTACACAACACACAGAGGGAAAAAGGAATTAGCTGTATATTGTCCTTCTTGCAAGCAACTGATTCTTTGAGTAGGACTTGTTGGAGTTGAGGTCTAGGGAGAACAGATAATCCGGGATCTTCTACAAGTGGCACTTTATGCAGCCACAGTGGCATCTTAGAACTTAAACAGATTTGGCCTGATGACCAGGGCAGGATTCTGCCACTTGATAATATGACAGCATTTTGTCAAATGATATATTCGTGTTAGAGATTATGGTAGCGCTTATTATACTTGGCTGGGATGAGCTCATCTGCACCCACTTACAGTGACAGGAAATTATCTTGGGGTCCATCCTTTGCATGGCCTATTTACATCTGGGCCCAGGTGACAGGGTAAGCTGTCGAATCACAGGAAGAAAAGCTGAAGATGAGAGTCACACAGAAGGAGGAAAGGACAGCATCAAGCAGCTGCTGAGTCCTCAGAAGAGAGAGCAGAAGGAGACAGGCCAGAGGGAGGCCTGGAAAGAACTGGAGACCTCTGATCACGAGCCAGCAAATGGCCGTTGGAACTTGCCCAGGTGCATTTTATGAGCCCAGAAGGCGACCAGCAAGTTAACTATAGTAGACAACCTCAACGGTTACCATCTGTTTCTTGCTTATGATGAGAAAAGTCTTCAGCGAAGACAACCCTGTGAAATAGGCAGTATTGCTTTCTATTTTAGTTGCAGAAAACTAGGAGATGCCCAGCCCCTCTGTGTGTGTGCATGTGTGTATGCTTTTCACCTACCCAGCTACTCTCTAGGTTCCTTTAGGGGAATGCACTACTGGGGTTTTAAGGCCGACCCCAGTGAACATCTATCTTATAGCCCCACCCACGTAAAATAGGGATGACCCAGATAACAAAAAGAAACAGGAATTAAGGGCATATATCATAAAAGCAAAGGCTTTTACAAGTGTCCACTTGTCCTCCTTTGGGCTGCTCATCTTGAAGAGCCTGTCCTGTCAGAAGAAACCTGTGCAGAAACGGAACCAAGGCCTCTGGCTGACAGCCAGCAGCATATGGGAGAAGCTTTAAAGCAAACCCCACTGAAGCAGAGGATGAAGGAAGTAGCAAGAAGCCCAGTCAAGCCTCCAGGTCACTGTGGCTACAGTGAGCAGCTTGTGACTTCACAGGAGGCTCAAGCCCAGAATCGTTCAGCCAAACCGATCTAAGTCCCTGAGCCAGGGAAGCCATCACAGAAGTATTTGCTTTCTTCTTAAGAAACTACATTTTGGAATATTTTGTTAAACACAAATAGAGAAATACAAGGAGTTCCTTTTCTTCTCTTGGGTTGCCAAGAGACATGTGACCAGAGCTGAGCCAATCAAAGTGAGAGGGCATCGGCTCATCTGTAACAGATGTGGCTCCATGGTCTGCTGAAGGCTCATGCTGCTTCGTTCTCAGCCTGCCTGTTTTGAAGTCTAGTGTTCCTGGGTCCCAAGAAGTGGGAAAGCACCAAACGTCTTTCAGTAAGGTTCTCTTGGCTTCTGTGAAGCACATACTGGACTGAGAAGACTGACTCCAAAGTCTCGTTCTACCCCTAAATAGTTTTGGGGTGCTGAGCAAGTTTCTGAAGGCCCCCATCCCCATCTTTCCTCCTCTGTGGACGTGTGTATAACCTAGCATGTTGCATGAAGTCATGTCATCAAGTCTTCATGGAGAAGCTGAGTACTTGGTGTTTAAAGTGCAATGTTGAGAGTTGACTATTGGGCTGGAGAAATGGCTCAGCGGTTAAGAGCACCGACTGCTCTTCCGAAGGTCCTGAGTTCAAATCCCAGCAACCACATGGTAGCTCAACCATCCGTAATGAGATCTGACACCCTCTTCTGGTGTGTCTGAAGACAGCTACAGTATACTTACATATAATAATAAATCTTTAAAAAAAAAAAAAAAAAGAGTTGACTATTACTGACAGCTGGCCTTTGTGCAGAGGTCAGAGAACTCTGGGAGTCTTTTCTTTCTCTCCACTGTGGGTTCCAGTGGTAGAGCTAAGTGGTCAGGCTTGTGTAGCAAGTATGTCTACATCTAGCCAGCTCTCAATAATCTGCAAGGTTTTGGCTCTGTCTGTGTGTGGTCTAACCCCACATCTCTAACCCCAAGACATTCCTGGATGATTTGGTCCAGCCCCGCTGGAGGCAGCCCTAAGACACATGATGACCCTTGTGGAGCAAGGCCAACCTTGCTTGGGTATGAGTCATGCAATAGCCCCTCCCCCACGACACCCCCCATTTTTTTGCTTTGCTATGGTACAGCTGAAAAAATAATAGATTTTCCCTGTCTGTGGCCATCCCTGTCTTTATCATAGATACTGATCGCAGCACCAGCTGGGAAGAGCAGCCTCTCTGGTACATTCCACCCCTACCCTTTCTCGTCTTCACGTCATACCTGAATGAGGACAGAGCCCACCGCTCACTTTACCAGTCCACTGTGGCTGGGGTGCACAGGACAAGTATCCAAAAGGAAGCTGGTAAGTGCTTTTGGACAAACAAGCAAGTACTGTGCGTTCCTGGGAAATGACCCAGGACTCAGAAGAGCGGAGGACAGGGAGCAGGCAACCTGGATGGACTGGAAGAAATGGCAGAGGAGCTGGTGTGTTTGTGAGAAGCAGGGTTAGGCATCCAGGAGCCCAGCCCCACCAACCAAACCAGAGTCCATACAAACTCCAGGACTCCAAGGGATGAACTCCCATTAATTATTTTAATATTTTTTTGAAATTATAATTATATCACTGTCCCCTTTCATTTCTCTCCTCCAACCCATCCCATAGATCTTGGTCTTAAATTCATGGTCTTCTTTTCTTCAGTCATTCACACACACACACACACACACACACATACACACACACACACACACGCACACACACACACTATATATATATTTTAACACAGAGATTTACTGAGCACCTACTATATAATCAAATATAGAGAATGCTACAATAAACAGACTAGTGGCTAGGATTTTAGTGGAAGCGATGGACAAAGCTCAATACTATGCATTATATTTGGCAAGGCACTAAAAAAGAAAAAATAATAACCAAGGAGTTTTCAGTTATGGGCTGTAGAAGCAGAACTTCAGGTAGGGATTTCATACCAGTGGGTTTTGATTTGATTTTTGTTTCATTTTGTCTGCATGCAAGAGTTCTCAAATGAAAGGGGATAAAGGAAAACTTCAATGAAAAAGAAAAGTCAAGCAAAAAGTAGACTTAGGTCTGAGCTGCAGGAGATTCTGGAATGTTCTGTGGATTTACTAAATTTACCCTACTTTGAAGCAAAGAAGCCAACTTTTGTGTCCCCATATCTTTGATACTTGTGAGGAAGGGAATATGATTTCCCAACCAACCAGACAGTGTTTCTGAGTCAGGGTCAGTTCTCCAGGGTAGTGGGTGTGTTGGGGGGATGGATAGCAGACAGACACAGAAATTGGAATGGATGCATTGACTGGAAATGGTCTAGAATGATCACCAGCCATGTCTACTTTTGGAGGAAGGGGTGTAGACAGCTGGTAGGAAGTGATGTTTTGGTTAGAGTGCCCAGGGAAACCTAACTGAGACTGTGGCTCTTCAGAAATCATGGAAAGGAAGTGAGGGGCTGCTTGGGTGACCAAGGAGGGAGAGGACGTGGGGGCGGAGTCAGGAAGTGGAAACAGCAGGTGTGGAATCTCAGCCATGGTACAGGTTTGATACTTATAGGAAAAGCAAGGAGGAGGGCTGGGAGATGGATTAATCGAGAGAGAGAGAGAGAGAGAGAGAGAGAGAGAGAGAGAGAGAGAGAGAGAGAGGCATCCTCTGCTCCTAGAACAGTGCATGTGACTTTAACCAGACTTTGACACTTTTCCCCTCAGATGACATGCAGAAAGAAGGAGACACTCTCAGAAAGACACAAAAGATAAGGCATGTCCTTTCAAAAAGATTCCCTCTGAGTGCCACCATGACCCTGCAGCGATTTGGGCATGTGTTTAACCTACATGGGCCTTGGTCTCTTCACTTCCAACATAGAAGTTGGAATGGTAGACAAGGTCCTTCTGGGTGTAAAGGGGCTAGGGTGTGTGAGTGTCTGTCACAAGGTAAGGTTCTTTTGCAGTAAAGATACAGTGGTTCTTAGCTGCTACTGTTATTGCTACAAATTGTTACAGAATGTTCTTTCGACCTCAGAGGTGGTGGCCCCTGTCCTCTGAGGTGCTTCAATGGAATCATGATGGGTGAGCAGAATGCCTTTTCTGCCTCTGACTTGAAGATGGGACACAAATCTACAGGATCTCATTCAGGAGGCCACAGCACTGACAATAGACAAGGTCATGCCATGAGAGGCAGGATGGCATGGTCAGAAGTAGACTGTGGTAGAAGAATTGGCCTTTGCTTCTTCTGCCCCGTGTTCTTCTCTCCAAGGAAGACCTATACCACCCTGGATCCTAGGAGACCTGTACAGAGTGCTCTGAATACCCTATGCTGCTGGTATCTGTGGGGAGAATTTCAAGAAAACTATCATATTTCATTAACTTTTTCTAGGAAGAAGCTCCGGACAAGCACAAATGCCCACACTTCTGAGAAGGACTGTCTGCGCATCCAGCACCAGCAGGGTCTTGCTTAGCTTTGAATTCCCTGTACCAGTCACTGTGCCACACTGGGTACATCTTGTCAACATGGGAGGCAGGTGCTCATGAGCAGCTTGCAGGGGACATCGGGTGCCCTAGCTGTGCCAACACAGGAAGAGAGAAGCTGAGAAAAAGGAAGGAAAACAAGAGACCTGGGTTAAGGACCAAGAACAGACTCACACCCCCATGGATTGTAAGACCCCAGGCAAGCTACTGATTTGACCCTTGAGCTAGGGGGTTGTAATTAGTTGCTAGTATAAGATCTATTCTCCCAGTCCTCCCAAAATAATTTAGAGTATCTTTATAAATTCATCAGGGAACCAAGCTCCTTTTATTTCTCTGATCTGCAATCTTTTTCTTTTAGCTCCCACAGTTGCCTCCTGAGCCAACATGACGGTCAGGAACTCCACCCACTGCATTCACATGCCAGGAAACATGAAAGAGGTGCAAAGAAAATGCAGAAGCGGTTCATGCCTTTTGTCCTCTGTAGAGTCCCGTAGTTCTATGACAAAAGTTCCGACACATAGCCACATCTGTTTGCAGAGAAGACTAGGCAAGTGTGGGGGTACCAAGAGGGATCTGAGAACCAGGAGGGAATTTTCGGCATATCAGGAGCAATATGGGCTCCATGTTGCTGTCCTGAACAATTCTGCTCTGTTCCTAAGCCTTCTTGTGCCCTCTAAAAAGAGGAGGAAGAGGAAGGAGGAGGAGGAGGAGGAGGAGGAGGAGGAGGAGGAGGAGGAGGAGGAGGAGAAGAGGAAGAGGAAGAGGAAGAGGAAGAAGAAGAAGAAGAAGAAGAAGAAGAAGAAGAAGAAGAAGAAGAAGAAGAAGAAGAAGAAGAAGAAGAAGAAGAAGTGCCTTTTGTATGGCCATCTGTTTATTAGCTTCTATTACTAAAATGTTCCAGCAGAATGCTGAAAGGTCCACCCTTATTTTCTTCAACTGGAGGTTGCCCATGTTGCTGATGATACAACCCTCACCCATGTTCACACAAACAACCATAATTAAACTCAACATAAGAAAAGAAAAGAAAAGAAAAGAAAAGAAAAGGAAAGAAAAGAAAAGAAAAAAACAGGAAGTAGGAGGGGGCTTGTTGGAAGTAAGAGGACAGCAGAGGGTAACAGGGTGTGAATATGATCAACTACATCTCCCACAGTGGTGGACCATAGTCCCCTTAGGGGACATTCTTGCAGAGTGTCATGCTGGCACATTTCCAAGGGTGCTTTCCCTTCACTGTGAGTCCAAAGTCTCCAAAAGGCTGGTGGTCTGAGCAGTTCCTGTCTGAACCACTCACATTTGCCTCCGACTTTAAGATGTGGCTTCTATTCTCACAGAGACACTGTTTGTCAAGATCCTTTATTTATTCAGCAAGAACTTGGCCTGCATCCGGCCTGTCTGGCTTGCTCACCACCCCAAGGACAGACCCCATTGGTGTCTGGTAGAGATCATAGGAATTGCATGTTCACAGTGAAAGGGTGAGGCTCCTCGGTGATTCATTGGCAGGTCCTTGACCTACAAGTTGAGAGCTGAAAGCCAAGTGGAACTTATTCAGATGTGACGACATCTAAGATAATTCTGGCTCCAGTATAGAGCATGCACTGTAGATGGGGGAGCGGGGTACAGGCAGGCACCCCAAGGAAACTGTTGCTTGCCCCCAAGGAAAGCAGAAGGCACTTTACACAGGGAGAAGGAAATGCACACAGGGTTAGCATAAAGATCACAAGGGAACTTGGTGCCTAAGTAGCCAAGATGGAGACTGTTTTCCGGCTTGGTAATGGTGTGATGAGGTTTCATGCAAAAGCATCAGGCAGGAAAATAGACCAAAACCCAAGAGTTTGGCCCTGAGAGTGACCAGTTAGTTCAAAGCCAAGCTCTCTACCTGAGCCTGGCACAGGGCTCTCCAACCTGCACAGGGCCTATGCAAGGGCCTCTGCCATGTGCTGGCTTGTGGACAGATATCCAGTAGAGGCATGGATTTCTGGGTCCTGGGACAGAAGGCTAATTACTGGGACAATATGGACATTGGAAGGAGCTGCCACTATCGGGAGGACCAGAAATCAAAGACATAGGAGTGGGTATCTCTAGGTGCCCCAACCAGGATGGGCCCCCAGATCTAAGAGCAGTGCTGTCAGCCAAAGCAGACTCAGGAGAGGCATACTGTGTGGTCTGAGATGCTATTCAAGGACTAGGGAAGATGAGGGATGCCACAGTGCATAGCGAGGGTGAGGTAGGCTGATGCTATTGTGAGATCCCAGCCCCAGATTTCTTGCTGCTCCATGAACTCCCCTACATCGTCACAGGGTCCTCAGCTGGTGCACCACCACCACATAGCAGCAAAGCCTATGGGAGGCTATCCCAAAGACACAGCCTAACCCAAGTGCCAGCCAAAGTCTTGTAATCAGTTTAGTTACAGGACAAAATCCAGATCAGAGAGAGGATTAGGATACGTGGCTTGCGAGAGGATGCTTTGAACTTCACTATGGAAGCACCTCCCCAAGCGAACAAAGAATGCCTGAGGTATTCACCGTGACAAAAACACATCACTACCCTGGCTTCCCTGAAGCGAGGAGACCAGCAGCCGGCTGGGTGATCAGTTGGCATCCCAAATTGCCCCCCCGCAGCGTTCCACTCAGGTCTCCCAGAGGAGAAATGGACCATGTCGCAGCCCGCTGCTCCCGGAATGGCAGGCATCTGACAGGCTGCCCTGCTCAGCGGTCCCCAGGACTCAGAAGACTGCAAGAGAGGCGAAGCTCCCTCCTTGTGCTCACCATGTTAGAGTCAGGGCTAGGGAGGGGGAGAGGAGGGGAGCAGGGAGCAGCCCCTGCCCGGGCCCAGCGTGCAGCTTGGGTTATTGTTCCCAGATGGGGACTGTCAACCCCTGTCAGCTTCAGATAAGCGCTGCGAGCTCTGCATCCGCATTCCTGGGATGCGTGGCAGCCCAGGGTTCACCTCTTGCACCAGGATTCAATAACATGTCAAATCCCTTCAGTCTCACTCGAGCTAAAACCCTCTCAACTCTCTTGCTGCCTCTGCACACATGCCTTGCTCCTGTCCAAATAGTGAAGCTGCATTGAGTGCAGCCATGTTCAGTCTGGGCCAACTGGACCTCCACCTGCCAAAACCCAGCTCCGTGGTGAGAGCCAAGAGTCCTTGAATGTAGTCAGTGGGCTTTGGAACTTGTCCAGAGTACTGTCCCAAGGTGTGGCAGCTTGGGAAGCTGGGAAAAAGAACTGGGCAATTGGTCTGGCTGCTCTCAAGTTCTGACTGTAACTCCAGTACTAAGGGGCTTAGGTGGTAAGGTATTTCCCCTTAATTCAGTCTCACTATTTCAGAGACTAAATAGGTAGGAACAGCATTGAGCCTACAGGCCTGAAGTTTCCTGTGGGGACAGTGGCGTAGACTTAGAGCCCATGGTTGATAATGGTTGGAGATCACACAGAATCAGTGAAACACTTGGATATATGATTCCAGATTTTTCCCCCTCTGTTTTTTAAAACATAGATCTCACTATGTGGCTCTAGCCTGCCTGGATTTTGCTATGTAAAAATGGTTTACCCTGAACTCACAGAGATCTGCCTGCCTCTGCCTTGCCAGTGCTGGGATTAAAGACATATATGCCATCTTGCCCAGCCAACTCAAAAATTTTACTAATTATTATGTTTTATTATGTCTCCCCTAAAGATAGCGAAGGTCCTACCCCTACCCCTCTCAAACATGACCTGTAACTACGGTTAGTGTAGATACAATGATGTCAAGATGAAGCTATTATGGTGGGCCCTGATCCAAAAAAGCTAGTGTCCTTACAAAACGAAGGGGCAACAGAGATCAATCACACAGCCCAGGGCCACCTAGATAAAGCCACTTTCTTCTGAAGACGGTAAGAAAAGTTTCTCATCCAGAGTACTTGGAGGGACCTGCCAGAGTCTTGACTTCACATTCCTTGCCTCTAGATCCAAGAAAAGTCTTTGCGGTTTGATACCACCCACATTGTGTGACCACAATCCTGGGAAACTCGTATGCCACCCAATAATGTTCCTGATAAAATCCTGGGTGGAACTGATAAAAAAAAAAAAAAATGCTGGTTGGGGCAATGAGGAGAGGTGGCTAGTGGCAGCCTGGGGATTTGGGCCACTTCCCTGGTCCTGGTTAGTGCATAAGTCACCTTTCAAGGGGACCCCATGTTCTGCACCTCCTCTCACCCGGAGAAAAACCCTCTACCAACAACACGGGCTTCTTAGCCACTTTTAAACTTTCATTTATGGGTTGATAGAAACCCAGTGCGATTTCTACTTTATTCCTTTTTAGGTGGCCCCAGGCTTTGGTGGAAGTGCCCTTCTCACTCAGCGAGGCTAGACAGCATGGAAATTCTACCCTGAGTCGTGGCCTCCGAAGTTAGGAATTCCTGGTTAACATCTGCCCTGTGACCTCACCCTGTCTCTATGACTCCATTAGACTGAGTCGTTTAGTCCTGCGGACTCCATACAGATGATAAGGGCTGGCACAGAAAACACCTCTCAAGCTCTGGGCAGACAGTGGGCTGTGGGTTTGAGCAAATGGGTGCTTTGCCATTGACCTCAATGTTTATCCCGGTGCTCAAGAGATGAAGACTGTAGGTTTGGGATTTTCTGAGACTCCATTAACCAACTCCTGAGTCTGTGATAGTGTTTCTTACAAGGCTCTTAGGTGTTTTTACATCTAGAAATGCCTGTGCTTGTGCCTAAACACCAAATAAGGCCAGCCCAGGGGACACACACGCGTGCGCGCGCACACACACGCACACACACACACACACACACACACACACACACACACACACACACACACACACCCCTGTTGTTGTTTGTTGGCCTCACACGTCAGTAGAGGTTGGTTTCCAAAACCCACATCTCTTGCTTGCATAACTCTGTCCCTGTAACTATGTTCCCCACTTTGCCTCAGGGCTCTTTGCTAAAGCTTCTTGTTTACTATGAAAAAGCTAAGGGTTTAAACATGCTGAGGGACAGCTCTTCCTGCCCCCCAAGGCACGAGTTGAACTAAATAGAACCATACCTTCACTGTGTTTCCAAACCAACCATGGGGAACCAATTTACAACCTAGTGATCACACAAATGCGTGTGCAGACATCCCCCTGCGTGTCATGTTCTACCATGAAGGACATACTGTTATTGCCTGTGTTCTGTCTTCCAAAGACAGGCAGTGTACTCTAAGGGCTGTACATCTAAACAACTGGCCACTCTTAATGCATACAGGACAGCCGTACAATGCACTCTGTGTAACCATAGAAAGTCAGGTTTGAGAAACAAATTTCACAACATGGGAAAGTGTTTATGGTTTGCTATTAAGTGGGGGGGGGGGGGAAGGCTGCTTGCAAAACTGAGTGTACCATATGAAAACAATTATGCAAAATTATGTATATATACATAGAAAATCTGGAAGGCTTTTCTCCAAAATGTAAACACTGAGGGAACCCTCAGGGGTGTAAGCATACATACAATGCTCAGTTTGTGCACAGCACGTGGGCATCCTGGCGAGAAGAGTGGTGGCAGGAATTTTGGCACAGGCTGCCTTCCTGAAATAAGTATTTTTTTTTCTGTTTATGAAATAGCACCATATAGGCAGGCAACAGCCCAACAATGTGGCTGACTCTGATTCCTCTTCTATGTTTTCCTACATTTTCCAGAGGGTATGTACTATGTTTGTGTTAATACTTAAAGGACTCATAAAAAGAATTCATTTTCAAAAGATAAGTACTAGAAAATTGGGTAGGACTGGATTTTTGATGACATTAAGGGATTGGTTTTATTTTTAAATTTGCTATGGTCTTGTGGTTATGTTTTTAAGTCATTATCATCTAGAGATACACACTGAAATGTGTCTGGATGAAATGGTGGCATGTCTAGGATTGTCTTAAAAATAATACGGGAGGTAATTAAGCGGGTAGACACACATCATAAAAATTCAAGGTCATAGGTTAATTATCATTGAAGCTAAGTGCCTGAAATGTGGGGTTTTATATTACTTTGTCTATTTCAGTATCGCTTACAAATTGCCATAATACAAAGCCTCAAAAAAGCATAAAATTAGTTTTTATCATTGTGATGGTCAAAATTCTCCAGAGAAATATACATATATAGTAGACCTCCTTATCCATGATTTGATCACTCTTTCCAAAGATTGAGTTATCCACAAGTTAACTGTGGTGCAAAAATAAGAAATGGGCAGTTCAAAATAAATAATTCTTCAGTTTACAATTGCACACTGCCTGAAATTTCACTGTTCTCTGTCTAGCCCAGGCCATGAACAGTCTCACTGTCCAGTGTATCCATATTGTGTGTGCTAACCACCTGTTAGCCATCTTGGTTGTCAGAGCGATTGTCACAGTGCTGCATTTAAGTGACCTCTGCGTACTAGCTTACCAATACTCACAAAATGTCCCATTATCTACCTCACTCCATCTAATGTAAATATTACATCATCTCATGGCATCAGCAGAAAGACAAAAGGTGACCACATTGCAAAAAGATCTTTTTAGAGAAAGACCATAGTCATATATAACTTTTACTATAGTTTTCTATAATGATGCTGTTTAATTGCAATATTAATATCTTACTGTGCCTTACATATACATTTTATCATATACCTTCACATACATACACACACATATGTAAAATCATTAGGCATTTTTTCCCAGTTACCTCTTTATTTTAACAAGTTCCACATCCATAGATTCAACCAACTGGAGTTTTAAAATATTTGAGGTGTATGCGAAAGAATTCTGTCTGCATTGAATGTGTAGACTTTTTTTTTTTTGTCATTTCCTAAATAATAAAGTATAACAGCTATTTACAAAGGATTTACTTTGGACATTACAAGTAATTTATAAGTGATTTAAACTACACAGGAAGATGTGCATAGATTATGTCTAGATGACATCATTTTATATAAAAGGCGCAGAATATACAGCATTTAGTGTCCACGAGAGTCCCGGAAGGAATCTGCTTTGGACGCTGAGGCATACTTGTGTACGCAGTGTTCAGTATTCTCCCATGTTCCACTGGGAGTCTCGTAATACAACCTCAGCATGTAAAGGTGTGGGAGTTGTAAGGTGTGTGTGGGAAGACTCAGAGATCACACAACCACAGAGGCTGGATATTTCCAATCTAGCAAGCTGGAGGGCTGAAAGAAACCAAACATGCAGTTCAAATTTGAAGGCCATCAGGTAGAGAAGTCCCTCCTATTTGACAGGGACCAGTCTTTTCTTTTATGCAGACCCACATTAGTGATTGGGTGAGACCCACATTAGGGAATACTTTATCAAAGGTCTAGGGACTAATCTCAGCCCAGAGCACCCTCAGAGAAACTTCCAGAATAAATTTATCTGCATTACCAAGGCACAATCATTGTGACTAAGGTGACTCTCTCTGCCTTTGCTTCTGGAGGAATTGAGTAATGCCACAAGCTGCCTGAGAGTCCCCTGAGTGGTAGGTAACTAGTAGAGCATGGTTAATATTCTGTTCAGTGAGGTAAATGGGAGCCACAGAGGCGTGTTCCAGGCCACCAAAGGATACACAGAGAGACAAGTTCATAAAAATGCTAACAGCAAGGCACATGTCACTTTCCACTTCCTCCAGTGACAGCTGCTAAGCCCTATTCTTGGCCCTGGAGACCACACAAAGCCTTGGTAGGGGACAGTAACATTACTACCATCACACATCTAAAGACCAGAAAATGTGTCCCCTGAGATGGAGGGTGAATAGCCGTAGTTCCACAAGAGCCACCAATCATTTATTTGTATCAGGAAGAATAGGACGCAGCTCCTGGGGACATTTAGAATAGTGAGGGGCTCAAATACAGAGTCCCTGTGTTGCCAGGAACACTTCCAGGTATGAGTAACTTCAAAGCTAGCCCCACCCTATTTCCGGCCTTTGATGGTTGCTGGGGAGTATGCCCATGCTGCTGCTGCTTTCAACGATGTCCTTCCTTAACTTACATCAGAATCTAGCCTGCTCAGCCTTCCGATATGAACTGAAGGTCTGGAACCCTCCAGGGCTTCAGCCACAGACTGGGACTGGCTGAGGTACCCAGCTTCATTCATGAACTGAGCAGCTGCCAGGTTCTCAGCCTCTGTGGTGTGCAGACAACCATTGCTGCACTAGTTCATAGCATGTAAGCCAATCCAAGATATATATCTTAGGGCCTCCTTCAGTGACCCATGATTTTCGAGACCTGTTCTAACCACCTGTCTCCTCTAGTCATTCCCGTCTGGCTTTTCCTGGCCTCTGATGCTCTCTCCACCCTAGGCAGAGGGGGCGCTAAAAACAAGCCCTGTGTGCATTGTTGGTTAGTTGACACACCGTGAACTCGTGTGTGTGTGTGTGTGGGGGGGGGGTGTCTTGGGGTTAGTTTGACACGGATGATGACATCCGGAAGCCACCTTTGCTCCTCATTTTCCAAGTAAGGAATTCAAATCAGTTTTCACAAATGGGAACAAAGCTACTTATGCTTGCAGTTGTAATAGCTGTGTCTGTGCACCCAGTTCTTTTGGTGAGATGTACATAGTAGGTTCACAGACCTGTCAAAGCTAGGAACCGAGCAACTGAAATTCACACTCAAGATTTCTTAGAAACAGAGGTCCAGCTCAAGGCACCAGGCCCAGCTTGACATTGTGCCCCTATGACGTGAGGAAAATTAAGTGTTCTGTTGTGCTCGTTTCATGAACCCAAAAGACCACCAAGGAGCCGGCTCTGACGCAATCGCACTAGGGTCTCTATTTCATGCTCGAGCTTGGGCCACACCGTCTCTGACGCAGCAAAATGGAGGGGAGGGGAGCTTTCAGCGGGACAAGGTTTTATAGGACATGGTAAACAAACGAGGCGTGTTCTAGCCTGGCACACTTCTGATTGGAGGCCCATTACGGAGTCTTGTTGTCCTTTAACATAATTGGCTGGTGCATGGAGCCAAACCATACACTTCTACTTTCCTCCTGATTGGTGGTTGTTAGGGAGTAAAGTGCCAGGGGCGGGCTTGTAACCTGGAGGCACAGGTTTGTTGGTGAGTAACCTGAAAACTGGTGCTAGGTGCCAGTTTGTTAGTTAACTCGAGTTCAACCTTAAGTCAGGCTCTCTAAGATGGAGTCTAAACCCAAGATCTGGTCTCTCATTTCTACCAGCTGTCTTTGAAAACTAGCTGAGATGGGTGGGTAGGAAGAGGATTTCCACATCCTGTATTAGATATGGAACAGTAGCCCAATAATACTGCTCTACACTCACTTATCCACCCTGAGAGGCCCTGCACATCTGGCCACCTCCACTTCTCCACCCCGAGAGGCCCTGCACATCTGGCTACTTCCACTTCTCCACCCAAGAGGCCTGCACATCTGGCCACCTCCACTTCTCCATCCCGAGAGGCCCTGAACATCTGGCCACCTCCACTTCTCCATCCGAGGGGCCCTGCACATCTGGCCACCTCCACTTCTCCACCCGAGAGGCCCTGAACATCTGCCTACCTCCACTTCTCCACCCGAGGGGCCCTGCACATCTGCCCACCTCCACTTCTCCACCCGAGAGGCCCTGCACATCTGCCCACCTCCACTTCTCCACCCGAGAGGCCCTGCACATCTGCCCACCTCCACTTCTCCACCCGAGGGGCCCTGAACATCTGCCCACCTCCACTTCTCCACCCGAGGGGCCCTGCACATCTGCCCACCTCCACTTCTCCACCCGAGAGGCCCTGCACATCTGCCCACCTCCACTTCTCCACCCAAGAGGCCCTGCACATCTGGCCACCTCCTCTTGTACCTCCTTCTGTACTTCTAGGCCCTGGCTCCTCCTGCTCCAGCCATGCCTGCCTGTCACACACTGTTCCTCTCACAGATCACACACCACTGTGCCCCACATAAGACTTTGCCCAGTGATCACTGCTGTGTGAGGCCTGCTGTCATCTGCCTCAGTTTCCCATGGTTGCAGAGGCAAAAACAAACAAACAAGCAAACAATAACAATCCACCTCAAACAGGTGCTTTAAAATGACAGACAATTGTTCCTAACAATTCAGGAAAGGGAAGCCAGAAGTCATGGTGTCTGTGGAGCCAAGTGGCCTCTCCGAAGGCCCAGGAAATTATTCTTTCTGACATTCTTTCTGACATTTTTTGGGGGAGGGCTTTGGGGGCTCAAGCTCTTCTTACCTTGAAGCTTCAGGACTTCAGTTCCTGCCCATCTTCCCACCTGGGTCTCACTCTCCTCTGCCTTTTCTCTAGGAAGGACAATTGTCATTGGATGTAGAGACAGCTGGATGATTCAAGATGATCTCATTTTCAGAATTTTGTTTGAGTCTACCAGGACCCTACTTCCCAAGTAAGGTCACCTGTACAGGTTCCGGGGATCAAGACTGAGGCATATCTACTTTTTTAGCAGGGGGAGGATTTGGGGGGGCAGTTACACACACACACACACACACACACACACACACACACACACACACACACACACACACACACCTACAAGAATGGGCAATATGCTCAACTGAGGTACAGTCACATGAAATCCACAAGTCTGGGCCCAGTTCTCTCTCTCTCTCTCTCTCTCTCTCCTCCCTCCCTCCCTCCCTTCCTCCCCCCCCCCACACACACCACCTATCCTGTCCTAGTCAGTTATGATTCCCATGCTTCCCATAGCATGTGTCACTTACTTGGCTTCACATGAAGGTCTATTGTTATTTTATGTTCCACTAGAGCATAAGCTTTGTTTTCTGCTTGGCCTCACACAGGAATCGGTTCACCTAGAACAATGGTAGGTGGGTAATAGATGCTCACTACTTTCCTGCTGAATTGCTTAAGTGTCCTGTGTTACAGAGGTTCCAGGCCCCAAAGGGCTCCTGATAGAGGACAGAAGTCAAGAGCGTCTGGTGGGCCACAGGACATTACAGGGTTGTCAGCACCCCTTGAAGAACCCCCCACTGGAGACGCAGACTTTTTCCCTCCCAGATACCTACTGGCTTTAGTTTTCTTTCTTTCTCCCCACCCCCCATCAGATTTCCAAATTCTGAGCTGCCCACATTAAGAGAATCCTGATCGTTGATTTGGTGTCAAATTGTTCCTGAGCTAGTAGAGATAAAATCTCTTCCTCCATATTAAAAAGCTTACTCTTGCACAGAATTCACACTGGCCTCTTAATGAGACCTAATTAATCATATCAATGAGGGTGCCTACAAACTGCCTCTAAAGAGCAGCGTGATGCTGACAATTGTCCACCAGAGAGCAGTGAGCCCAAGACACTGTAGGTATAAGCAAAGATGGGCGCCCTGACTGGCAGACAGGTGCCGGCCTCTACCGATGCCTACTGTGGTGCTTAATAAGTTCTTTTGCCCAGTAAATGCTTAGGGTACAGGGTTCATCGTCTCTCCTCCTCTCCCTCTCCCCCTCCCCTCCCCGCCTCTCTCTCCCCCTCCTCTTCTTTCTCCCCTCCCATCTCTCTCCCTCTCCCCCCTCCTCTTCTTTCTCCCCTCTCTCTCCCTCTCTCCCCCCTCCTTAAAATATTAGCCCTCAGGATTGAAAAAAGTCCATGTAGGGTGGCTTAAACCCGTAATCCGAGAATTTAGGAGGCTAGGCAGGAAAAGAACACCATGAACTTAAAGATAGCTTGGCCTACATGTAAACTCAAAATAAAAATACAAATAAAAACCAAGTAGTTGGGGAAGGTAAATTCAATGGTTTCAATGGACTTCCAAGGCTTCTGATGTGTCTTCCAGGGCTCTCCCTTGCTTGATTCACAGCCTGGGCTGCAAAGTGAGACCCTGTCCCCCATCCCCCCTCCAAACAAAAATCTGGAAAAACTGGTGAAAGTTTTCTCTTTAAAATTTTATTATACTTTTCATGTTAACTAAAAGACAGTTTTCTGTTTGTTTGGGCTATACTGCCGTGCCGTAAGACAGGTGGTGGAATGGTAAGCCCTCCCACGTGCCTGCCTCTCACTTTTCATACTTGATGTTCCGCTGTTAGAACATGAAATCTACTTTCGGGCATTTTGAAATGTACAGTGAGACATGGCTACTATCACCGTGTGTTCTCTCTCAAATGTCTGCTCCTCCGCCTCCCTCAGGAGTCATTTGGTGTCTCCTCACCCATCACCCCATCACCAGGTCTTGTGACCCCCAGCAGCTTCCCTCTGCTGCTGGGGATTTGGTTCTCTTAGCTCCTACTGCGAGCATTTGTCTTCCTGGTCCTGGGTGGTTCTGCTGACACAATGTCCTCCAGGCTCATCCGTGTTCAAAGTCACAGAAACCCTTTCTCCTGGATGACTGCCCGGTATTCACTTAGTATGGGTCTACATCATATTTCCTTTACCATTTACCTGTCGATGTATGCAGATTAGACGGTTTCCACACCTTGGTTATTGTGAATTCGTTCACAATGGACATACAATGCAGATGTCCAGAACGTATTATTAAATAGAATATTGATTTCATCATCGGTGTCTCAAGTTACACAGTAAGCCACACACACCTTGCTCCTCTCTGGGTAATTTTGCTCATTTGTGTAACTTCTCTTGGGTCCCAGGCCCTGTCTAGAGGAAGACATCCTCTCCACCTCATCAGAAGGTTTTGAATTCATAAACTAAGATGATGCAAAGCCATCAGCAGGGGTGGAGGTTAGCCATTCTTTTTAGTGAGGTGGTTCATCTTGAGAACAATTCAGAGACTGGAAGTACCAAGAAACACCAAACTCTTTTCCTATGTTCCCCCTGTACGGCAAGCAGCTGCAAGTGGACACACCGTGGATGATGTCCCTGGGTTTCAGTGGACAGTCAGGACTGGTGTTATCCAAATTATCAGAGACGTCACTATTACACGGGTCCTCGCGCTGACAGGCTCTTGTGTATGGACACCCTCCTAAGTTAAGAGGCACTGACTAAAGCCTTTGGTTGTCTGACTCAGTGCTCCAAAGCCTGAACAGGTGGCTGTTCAGATGAGGAAACAGGCTCCAGAGCTCATGGTTACTCCAGGCTGCTAGCAGGATTCAAACCTGAGAAGTGTGATTCCCTTACCCGTGAATATGACTCGTTCCCAGAAAGATGAAAAAATAACTCGGCTGGCCATGTGAATACATGCGTGGCTAGCAGGCTGAGCCATGCTGAGCAAGGAAGACCCACCCTCTCCAGACATGATTCCAGAGGTATTCAGAGAAGGCTCAGAGGAGATGCTGCTGAGCAGAATCGAATGATCCTGGCTTCAGCCATGGGAATAAGGCCATGAACAGCAAACACGCTTCACACACAAATGTATGTGGCTTCTGACCCATCCGTAGAACCTTCCTAGTTACAGCTCCTGTTACCCTTGTAACTACGGTTGGCTGGGCCTTCCAGAACTTCAGTCCATCTGTTTTATGGTTAAGGTGTCTCGGGGGTCTGGAATCATATGCAAGCACACAGCACTGGGGGAGGGAAACCAGTGGCACCACTACTACCATCCCCTGGTGGTACCAAGTCTGTTCTGCTTCCCCGCAGGCCTGCTGGGACCTTCACCCTCTCCTTGTTATGCTCACACTTGTTATTTTTGCAAAAGAGCCACAGGTTGCATTTGTATTCTCTTGGAAAACTTAAGGCTTGACACTGAAAAAGAAAGGAAGGAAGGAAGGAAGGAAGGAAGGAAGGAAGGAAGGAAGGAAGGAAGGAAGGAAGGAAGGAAGGAAGAAACCAAAGCATGTGTTCCATTTCCAGTCCCTTTCCACAGTCCTCGGGTGGAAGGCCCACATCCCACATCCATTTAGACCTTCTTGCTCTTTTTCTTTGTGGAGAAAAAGAAGAAAGGGAAGCCAGAACTTCTACCCATGCACGGCAAAGACCACAGAAGCACAGGATGGGAGAGGACAGCCAGGGCTGCTGGCTTCGTGGCCTGGCACGTCAGATATTTAGATGTCTTGATACATGCACACAGACCACCTCCACCTAGGTGGAGAACTTCCCCAAGGATGTCACTGCCTCAAGACTGATCGAGGGCTAAAGTCAGGGCCCAGGAAACCAGTGTTGACAAAATAGATAAAAATTCTATGGCACACATCAAAAGATGTAGCTGGCTGAAGAGCAAAGGGTGGGGCTTTGCCTTAAACTGAAAGAAAGAAAAGATAGAGATGGGACCAGAGAAGAAGAGAGGGTGGGGGAGGGGAAAGACACGCTACAAAGAAAGAGGAAACCTAAGAAAAGGGGTTCGTAAAGGTCATTTGTCACAAGTTCCCACTGCCATTTTATTTTATTTTATTTTATTTTTATTTATTTTTTTATTTTTTTAATATTTGATAAATGTATGGGAAATTTCCATTTGAAAATACAGTATATATACACATATGCATGCATATATACAAACATACATAAATATGCAAATACATTCACATAGATATACACATATACATATGCTTTGTTCTTAATAACATAGACACACCCCAGCTTCAAAATCTTCTAAAAATCGATCATAATCAAAATGCTTAGTTTCTGAAAGGGCATACAGAAAATTATATGCAGTTTTTTAAACCATGACATGGCTCACCTTATAACATATTTACTTAAAGAGGAAGACGTTTTTCTTTTTTCTTTTTTTTTTTTTAATTTATTTTTTTTTCCTCCTTTTTTATATTTGATACTTTATATACATTTCCAATGTTTCCCCTTTTCTGAGTCTCCTCTTTGTATACCCCCCATCCCCTCCCCAACCCGCCTCTAGGAGGGAATTCCACCTCCCACCCCACCCCCCACCCCACCCCCCACCCCACCCCCCGTCCACCCATCCCCATATTCCCACCTTGATATTCCCCTTTACTGAGGCCTCTAACATCCTCAGGCCCAAGGGCCTTTCGTCTCTCCCTGATGGCCATCGAGGTCATCCTCTGCCACATATGTGGTCCAAACCATAAGTCCATCAATGTGTATTCTTTGGTTGGTGGTCCGAACTCCAGGAGGACCGGGGGCGGGG
>CM052712.1:60567495-60595323 GCA_028551405.1 Uromys caudimaculatus | reverse complement strand
ACACACACACACACACACACACACACACACACACACACACACACACACACCACGTGCTGGGCTGGGGATGTAACTCATTGCTAGAACTCTTACCTAGCATGCATAATGGCCTAGTTTGATCTCCTGCACCATAGTCAATCAATCAGTATTTTAAAACATGATTTCATAAAAGGGAAGATGAGACGCCTGTGGGCTGTGTGGGTGTTCACTGAGGACAAGGAAAGCAGAAACTCTGCTGAGGAGAGCCATGCTTCTCGAGGAACTCAGAACATAGGAGGCTGTCTGTCCACCCTTCAGGGAGTGCCTTAAGGGGAAGGTATTTGATGAGAGTGGGAGATTTAAAGCACAAGGAAGTGGGTGTCTCGCTAACGCAGCAGGCAAAGGGAACTGCCTCTAGGCGACAACCTGAGTTTGATTCTGGAGACCCACATAGCGGAAGGAGAAAACCAGTCCGGCAAGCTAAGCTGTCCTCTGGCCTCCATACACATGCCCCCCCCCCCAACATGTGCACACAAAATAAAGAAAAAATAATCAAACACATTTTCTACAGTGCCTCAGTCAAAAGTTACCTCTAGGCCTGAAATGGCAATTCACACTTGTAATCCCAGCCAGGAGGATTGCTTCGAGTTCAAAGTTAGCCAGGGCACATGGTGTTACAGGCCGCCTAGGTAACATAGCAGACTGTCTCAAAGAAAAAAAGAAAAAGAATCACCTCTAACATGGATCCAATAAGCCTTCGTGTAAAAAAAAAAAAATCATATATATATATATATATATATATATATATATATATAATTCTGACTTTTTCCTGTTAAATAACAAGGGTTTTATGTATACCACTATATACAGGCATAGTATAAAACTCTGGTTATTTGTTCCACCACATAAATATAAAGCAAGAATCAACCAAGCAGGTAGAGGAAAGAGGATCTCTGTTAGTTCAAGGCCAGCCTGGACTATATATTGAGTTCAAGGACAGGCAGGGCTACATAATCATAATATCTCTCTCTCTCTCTCTCTCTCTCTCTCTCTCTCTCTCTCTCTCTCTCTCTCTCTCTCTGTGTGTGTGTGTGTGTGTGTGTGTGTGTTTGTGTCTGTCTGTCTGTCTGTCTATCTCTGTCTCTCTGTCTTTCTCCCCACCCCCTCAAACAACAAAGTAAAAAAACACCTAATTAAAAGTGAATAATGAGTCCCTGAAACTCTTGGTAGAGTGTAGGTCATGGTGAGACACACTTATGATCTCACCAGAATACATTAAGTAACTGAAGACAATATCAATGTAGAAAATTAACAATGACCCATTTAAAAGGGGGGGGGGGTCAGAATGAATGCCAAGTTCTTAAAACTTAGAGCCAAGTGTAGATGTGAGCTCTGATGTGAGCTCGGAACCCGTCCAGGAACTGCACAGGGAAATCCTATTAAGGAATTTTGACGATGGAAGCTCTTTAGTAAATGACAAGATTCATGGAGGAGTGCAGGCTCACAGCACCAGAAAAAGGCATGTCTGCACACTGACATCTGAGTAACTTCCTCCAGTAGGATAGCAAAGCCGTAGGCTTCTCGGCTCCAAGCGGTCCTGGCGGAGCCAGAGGCTCTCCTTATACTGTCCAGCTTCTCCTCCTTCAGCTCACGTGTGGGGCTCGGCTCTAGCTCAGTTGGGCGGGTGCTCGCCTGGAGTACATGAGGTTCTCCCCAAGTTCAGCCTCTAGGACCACACACACACACACACAAGTAAATAAAAAAATTAAAGCAATGTTTTGCTAAATTACTCATTGCCAAAACGGAAAAAAAAAAAAAAAAGTTAATAAAGGCTGCGTCATAAATGAGCAAACCAGGGGAGGTAGTCTTTCTTTAAAATTGTTCCTTCTGGGGGGAGAAGGAGGTGTAGAGGTCAGAGGGCAATCTTTGCAAGCCGGTGTTCATTCTACCATGTGCATTCTGGGGATTGAACTGGTGCTGTCAGGCTTGGCAGCAAAAGCCCTTAGCCACTGAGACAGCTCACTAGCCCCAAAGGAGATTGGGGCTATTGTGAGATATTAAATCTATATGATCCTGCTCCCCAAATCCTCGGCTGTCAGATGCTCCACAGTCCTTCCCCAATCCCTAGAAAGCAACACACCCACCCACCCACCCAAGAAAAAGCATTCATATGCTGCAGTCATGATAAAACCTCAATATTTATTGAATGCTAATGATGTGCTGGACCCTGCTCCAAGCACCTTCCCTGTGATTCAGGCCATAAATTTAGTGTTCTATGTCCCATTAGCAGATGTACTGCTGTTCTCCCTGTTCTGTAGATAAACAGCAGAAGCCCTGTAGCGCTAGTGGAACCTGCCCCGATCCATCGAGAATCATCAGCTTGGAGCTTCTGGCAATATTAACTGGGAAGCCACGTTCCTGAGCGAGCTCTGGGGCCTCGGGTTTCTGCAGTGTGTGATAGTTTTATGTCAACTTAACACAAGCTAAAGTCATCTGAGTGGAGGGAACCTTAATTAAGATTAATTATGCCTCCATAAGATTGGGCTGTAGGCAAGCCTGCCGGGCATTGTCGTAATTAGTGACTGATGGGGGGAGGGCCCAGCCCATTGTGTGTGGCGCTGTCCCTGGGCTGGGTTCTACAAGAAAGCAGGCTGAACAAGGTTGAGGAGCAAGCCAGTTAGCAGCACCCCTCCATGGCCTCCCCATCAGCTCCTGTCTCCAAGCTCCTGCCTGTTCTGTCCTGAGTTCCTTTGACAATGAACTGCAGTGTGTAAGTCAAATAAACCCTTCCCTCCCCAACTTGCTTCAGTCATGGTGTTTCATCACAGCAATAGTAACCCTGACTAAGTAAGACACCTGCTGAAGTAAACCAAGCTCAATGGCATTTTACCACTCCCAGTGTTAACGGTAAAATAAAGTTTAAGTTTAATTAATCAAGCCAATTAGGAAGTCACCCCCTTAAACAATTACATGTTTTCTTTCTTTCATTTCTACAAATGTCTTATCACTGTATTGCCTGCCACCTCCCCTCTGCGCATGCCCCCCGAGTGGAACACTGAAGCCCCTCTGTCTAGCAAGGCACCATCCGTGAATCTTTATCTGCTCAGATACAGTCTTTAAATGTCTAACAAAACCCAGGCAATCTGGCTACTGAGCTAACAGATTTGTCTAAGTTCATGAACTTGGCATTTGTCCAGGTTCAAAGGCATAGATACGGTGGGTAAACACGAAAAGGAGCGTTGAGTTATGGCTCACCACTTAAGAGCTTAAGTTGCCCTTGTAGAGGATCAAAGTTCAGTTTCCAGCACCCAAGGTAGGTGACTCCAGCTCCAGGGAATCTGATGCGCGCGTGCGCGCGCGCACACACACACACACACACACACACACACACACGCAATTATAAAATCATAGCTTCAAAAACAGGGTAATAAGCAAAAGAAAGAAATCTAAGAAAGAAAGAAAGAAAGAGAGAGAGAGAGAGAGAGAGACGGAGGGAGGGAGGGAGGGAGGGAGGGAGGGAGGGAGGGAGGGAGGAAGGGAGGAACTGAGAGAATGGTCCCCACATGTCTTCCACATCAGCCATGCATATGGTTGACACTGCATGTCTCAGCTGTGGCCTACATTGCACTCTGCCATCAAAACCAGCAACCTTTTTGATGAGGGCTACTTACATGGTCATTCATCAACCAGCCCTGGGTCATACCAGTACCGAGACAAAGAGCAAGCACTTAGAAACTTGATGACTGTTTGAGATCACTGTGACAGCTCTGTGGTCTCAGTGACCTCGGTCTAGACCAGTTCAAAAGTTGTCAGACCTGCTTGGTAAGCAAGTGCAGAATCCAATTCTGGGTGTGTACCCCAAGTGTACCGAGGGTAGAGTTTTAAGTTAGTCAACTATGATTTGATCTTAATATAAGACTTCATTTGCTTGATTACATTTATTGTTGTGTATGTATGCACACTCATGCATGGTAGATTTCAAGAGTGGGTTCCCTCCCTCCATGTGGATCCTGAGGAACAAGCAAACTCAGGTTGTCAGCCTTGGCAGCAGGCTTTAATCTGCTGGGCCGTCTCACCCGCAGTCATTAGTTTTGATAAGTCATTATTTTGATGGCATTCAAAGGCCTGCTTTTTAATTTATTTTTAAATTTTTAGGAATTTACTGTGTGTGTGTACATACACACATACCCACACACGTACCATAACTCACATGTGCTGTGACACACATGCAGAAGTCAGAAGACAGCCTATGGGAGTCAGCTGTCTCCTTCCACCCTGTGGATACACATCGTCCCAAAGAAACGGTGCTCATTTTAGTTTTATTGGGAGGGTGAGCAGGGAAACAGCTCTTAAGCGCTAGGGAACCGAGACTCACTGTAGGATTTAGTTCTTCAGAACGTGGGGAAGTTCCTGAGAAGAGACTAAAGTGGAGCTGGTGGTCAGAGGGGAAGTCCCCCGGGGCAACTCTGCTCACAGGTGTGAGTGGCACATCTTTGAAGCCTGAGAAGCTAAGCATACTCAGCTACTGATTTAGGACCCTGAAGAGAGAGCTCAGAGGGACACAGGAAGCTGCTCATGTGTAACCGTCATGCCTACTGGAGTGGACCTAGAGAGAGACTGGTGGTCACCAGGGCTGGGTATCAAATCAGGAGCTAGGAGCACAGAAAAGAGCAAAGGAAAGGCAGAATCTACTAGATACCTCTGAGACTATTGGACATTGCAGCTAACTACCAAGACCATCATGAATGCCTGTAGCAGCTTTGTTTAAAATGAAAAAAAAAAAAAAAAAAAAATGGCGGAAGCCTGAAGCTTCACTGGTATGTGAATAGATAAAGCCATATAATGTCCTCATATAGTGAAATCCCACTCACCAATCAAAAGAAGCCAGCCTCTGGCTAAGTATGTTGGTGTAGACCTGTTGGTGTAATCCCAGCAGCACTTAGGAGATGGGGCAGGAAGATCAGGAGCTCAAAGCTATCCTTTGCTACATAGTGAGTTTGCAAACAACTGGGCTATGTGACACCTGTAAAAGAGAGAGAGAGAGAGAGAGAGAGAGAGAGAGAGAGAGAGAGAGAGAGAGAGAGACAGAGAGACAGAGAGACAGAGACACAGAGACAGAGGGTACTGGCTGAAAGGATGGGTGGTTAAGAGTACACACCTGCTCTTACAGAGGACCCAGGACTCAAAATGGGTGGTTGAGCATGGGGTCCCTGATGGAGGAATTGGAGAAGGGACTGAAGGAGATGAGGGGGTTTGCAGCCCCTTGGAGGGAGCAACAGTGTCAACTGACCAGACCCCCCGGAACTCCTGGGTACTGGACCACCAACCAAATAGTACACATGGAGGGACCCATGGCACTGGCCACATATGTGACAGAGGAGGGCCTTGTTGACCATCAGTGGGAGGAGAGGCCCTTGGGCCTGAGGGAACTTCTTTCAATGTCTCTTTCTCCAAGTTTTGTATAATTTTAATTTTTAAATCTTATTGGTTTTGTGTATATGGTATGTGTGGCATGGAGTATGCATGTCAGAGCACACATGTAAAGGTCAGATGATAACTTTGTGGAGATTTTCCCTTCCACCATATGGGTTCAGGATCAACCCCAGGACTTGAGGCTTGCATGGTGTGGGGGTTTAAATGAGAATGGCCTCCATGGGCTTGTATGTTTGAATACTTGGTTCCCAGTTGGGAGGACTGGTTGGGCCTTCTTGGAGGAAGTGTGTCACTAGGCTTTGAAGTTTCAAAAGTCCACACTATTCTTAGTTAGCTCTCTCTGTCTCTCTCTCTCTCTCTCTCTCTCTCTCTCTCTCTCTCTCTCTCTCTCTGCCTCTTGCCTGTTGTTTCGAGATGGGGGCTCTCAGCTACTGCTTCAATGCCTGCCAGCCTGCCACCATGTTCCATGACACCCCCTAAACTGTAAGGCACCCCCCCCCATTAAATGTGTTCTTCTGTAAGTTGCCTTGGCCATGTATCTTATCATGGCAACAGAAAAGTAACTGAGACACAAGACAAGAGCTTTTCCCTTGGGGCATTTCACTGGCCCTATATGTGTACTTTGTTAACATTTTTCTTTTGGATTTCATTCATAAAAGGGCATTTTCTTGTGTTTGTTAATGTTTGATTTTGTGTATCTAGTCTGTTATACTTGATCCTCAGAAACCCTGTCTGGCCAGAGTTGGATGTTTTCCTCCTCAGTGACTTCGTTTTTTTACAGAGAGCCAGAGACATTTAGAGTGTGACCAGTGTAAACTATTTTAAACATTCAGCTTGGATTTGCCCTAGTTACACAATTTTCCATTTCAGAGCCATGAGTTGAGGTGCTATAATTTTTAATTAAGAAAATATTTTCCCATTCAATACAGTGTTAGAAACAAATAACTTTCCTTATAGTCTCAGTCCCAAGACGTTAGTCCCTATCTTCAGTAGTTTGCAGTTTTTGAGGTTCCTGGCTTCACTTACCATTCAATTTTACTCTTCAAGGACTTGAGAGAAAGAGAAGGAGGCATAAGAAATGTAACCATAGGGCAGTGTTCAGTTCCCAGCAACTACATGGTGGCTCACAACCATCTGTAATGGAAACCAATGCCCTCTTCTGGTGTCTGAAGACAGCTACAGTGTACTCCTATACATAAAAGAAATAAATAATTGTTTTTTAAAAATGTACAGCAACAAAAAAATGAATCATGGTAAATCACTTGATTCTGCAAGTGTTACATGATCATAATGCTCTCACGATAATTAGATATGTAGTAAGGTATATACATAAGATAATTAGAAATAAATGTTGAATATGTATTTGTGATTATATAAATATAACTTGTATAGACATTGTTGTGACAAAACTTAATTGCAAGTAAGAGCACGGAGACAGCAAAGGTATCTGGTGGCTTTAGTAGACACCTGTCATTTATATGCCAGGAAGTAGGTAAAAGGTTTCAGCAGGAGATCGGTTGGCCCTGTTGCTTTGGACTTATGGCAGCACATGGGGCAAGAATACATAGCAGACGCTGGCAGAACTGAACCACTCCTGTGGTTCTGGGAAGTGTCTCCTGCGAGCTCGCACTCCCAATGACCTTGAAGTCCTCTCTAAAAGAAACCCTGCCTCCTGCATGTTCACCATCTCCCAATAGCACATTCTCGGCACCAAGCTTTAACCGAATGAGCCTTTGTGGGGAAACACTTAAAAACTAAGCAAATCACTGAAAGGCTGAAGCCATTGGTTCCGAGTAGACCTCCAGCAGTGGCTTGAGAAACCGTAGCCCTGTCTCAGTCGGGACATTGCTGCATGCTAACCTTCATTTTTTGTAGATCTATGAGCTATAAATTCTGTTTAACACTGGGACATCAGTAAAGGATGGGTGGATGGATAGGTGAGTGGGTGTGTGGATGGATGGATGGATGGACGGACGGACAGATGGATGGATGGACAGACGGATGGATACATGGATACATGAGTGGGTGGATGGCTGGGTGGATGTGTGGGTGGGAGGAGGGTGAGAGGAGCAGGTGGATGGGTGGGCTTGAGGGACTAGGAGTTAGATCCCTGGTGGACAGTGAGATAAGAAGGGCCACAGATAGATGATAAGACAGGCAAACTTGTGGCTTCTTCCTCACACTCTTGAATGGAGATAAAGACCTGGCAGGCTTTTTCCCCGAGTGTAGGACCCCTTGCCAATGGGCCCATTCACACAAGTTCAAGGCTTGTTCCACACATATTTACCACAAAGCTATAGACTTATCAGTGTCCTTGTCTCTGTTCAGACTGCCAAAAGATCCCTCAAAGACCTTTAAAACACCCAGTCCTGGAGGGGAGCCTGAGCTCTGGGCTCCTGAGCCCTGCACTCGGCTTTTCCGAGGTCTTTCTCTCTGCACTTTGTTGTGTTTCCTCACCCTTGGGAATGCCTTTCTTCGCTGTTTGATTCTGTTTTCTATGTCTGAGATTTCCCCTGCTAATGGTTGCACATCAAGATTTATCCTGCTTTTTTTTTTTTAGATTTATTTATTTATTATATGTGTACACTGTAGCTGTCTTCAGACGCACCAGAAGAGGGCGTCAGATCTCATTACAGATGGTTATGAGCCACCATGTGGTTGCTGGGAATTGAACTCAGGACCTCTGGAAGAGCAGTCGGTGCTCTTAACCGCTGAGCCATCTCTCCAGCCCCCTATCCTGCTTTTTAATTCTTTTATTTTTTAAGATTTATTTATTTATTATATGTAGCACACTGTAGCTGTCTTCAGACACTTTTTTCTTCTTGCTACGGCCCCGCTCGCTCGCTGTAGTTGTCTTCAGATACCCTAGAAGGGTCAGATCTCATTACGGATGGTTGTGAGCCATCATGTCGTTGCTGGGATTTGACCTCATGACCTTCGGAAAAGCAGCTGGCACTCTTAACCCCTGAGCCATCTCTCCAGCCCTAATTCTTTAACTGTCAAAAGCCATGGACCTCATCAAGATCCCTAGACTGTGGGTGAGCGCGTGAATGCACAGATGTTTGGATGGGTGGATGGGTAGAGAGAGGAGTGGCCGTGGGGATAACCTGGCTGTACAAGTGGAGCAAGCACAGGCTTCCCTACTTAAGCAACATCGTTTTTCTATAGAAGCTCCATGGCACAGTAGGATTTCTTACACGTTGGAGGTCATATTACTAGGTTAAGTTATAGCACTAGTTTTGCATCCTTTTATGTATAGTATGTTATATGAATCAAGGAGATGTAGCCAACTGAAACCATAGACTGCTGTAGTGAGAGAAATGGGAGACTTGTAGCTTTGGACGGAGTGCTTGGGCTTTTCTCTGCTTTCCTATCATATCTCATAGGTACCCTTTGGTAAGTCAGGCAAGGGGGGCTGTGTGTGTGTGTGTGTGTGTGTGTGTGTGTGTGTGTGTGTACATTGAAAATTCAGCTGGTTTTGGCAGGGCAGTTCTGTAGTCTCAGCTATTTGTGAGGCTAATGCAGGAGAATCAAATTCAAGTCCCGTTTGGACTACAGAGTGAGTTCAAAGCCAGTCTGGTAAATTTGTGAGTAGCTCTCAAAAAACTCTTTTAAAGTGAAAACACCACTGGGAAAAGCTCGGTACAGAGCTTCAGAGCCCTAGATTCCATCTCCAGTAGCAAAAGAAACCAACACACAAATACATATTAATAAAGAAAGCAAAACTTAAACCTTTTCATTTGAGACTTCGTAGTGATTTTAAGAAATGAGAGTTCAAGATTAATATTACATCTACCGACCTCTTACATATTGGGCACCATAAATATGTAATTGTGCTTCACCTTAATAAGAATATTATTACCCTCTTGTCATTTATGAAGAGGCTTGAAAGGGTAAAGTGTGCTTGAGGGCACACAGTCAACACCAAAGTCAGAATTCAAAGCTGGGCCCATGGATTTCCAGGCCCCAGGCCTATCCCTGCTCCCACTCCAGCCTAAGGCAAGTGTTTTTATTGGCAGTAGGATACACGCATTTGCAGTCTTCTACTAAATGATGTGAATGAATCTGATCCAGATCCAGAGCTAGCTTCCGTCTAGAAATCCCACGGGCATTTCAAAGTCACAACTAAGCATTAACAAATTGTGCCCTCCCTAACAAATCTCCCACCGAATCATGAAATGACGGTGCATGTTGCCTTTACCCCTTGGCTGTGAACAGTAGCTTCACGAATACATCAAAGTTTTGAGGGTGACAAAGAAAGCACCTCTGATCTGTACTTCAAAGCCACCAGAGAGAAACGCCTTCCCAGCCACAGTTTGAGATTAATGTCAATCAGACTTTTTCCTCAACCTGTCTAAACAGGTGCGAGCTTTGTGATGCTGAAAACTTGTGAGGAAACCACAGGTCTCCCCTAAAGTCACATGAAAACACTTGCAGCACACACACCCACACACACATACACACACCCACACACACCCATTTCTGTTCTGGTGTGTTATAAGAAATTTTAGCTAATGAACACGCCACCCTGCCGCCACCACCAGGATTTCCTCAGACCGATTCTAAAGGGATGCTGTATCCTGGCCAGCATCTGAAAGATGTTTTTCTCCTTGCCATCACTTGACTTCCTTTGTGATGTCTGGAGAACTGTCCTCCCTCTCCAGACCCCACAAGGAACTCCATTGGACCCACTGTACCCCTGCCTCTCCCAGGAATGGGTCATCTCTGCAAAATCCGAGTCTAAGACTTGTTGATATTCTTCTAGAACCCAGCTACCCAGGGAAGGTAGCCTTACTCCTGGACCTGTCACACATTCGCCTGAGGCCTCATTTCTGTGTCCCACAGTGCTTGGTGCCACCTTACTATGAAGGCAGGGTCATCAGACATGGCCTGTCTGGGAGCTGGGACTTTGTCTCTGCAATCTGATTAAGGTCATAGTGAAATGCCTTAAAGTGACTTGTGAAGCGTCTGCCTTTAATCCCAGCACTCCGGAGGCAGAGCAAGTGGATCTCTGTGAGTTCATGGCCAGTCTAGTATACTGTTACGGCTACAGATGCTCCATTTTATGCTAGACTTCCAATCTATCTTGGTACCCACTAGCCATTTGTTTCTGACCCCAGTCTCTGGAAGATAAGCTTCCAGTAACTGTGATTCAGTGACTATGAAAAATGTACCACCATGACTACCTACTAGTTATGATAGAACTAACTTCTTTTTTTTTTTTTTTTTTTTTTTTTTTGCTTCTATAACTTGAGTATGCAGATACCTACAGATTGTTTTGAGTTGTCTTAGCCACCTAACCTGGCACAACAGAACAGTTTTTCCTTGCTTGCATAGATTTTGAAGGTCTTCATGTGGTTTTTCTCTTTAAAAATCCTTCCCTTCTGCTTGGCAATCTCAAATTTGGCTCAGAGATTATTTATTCTGCTAGCAGCTAATCAATAAATATTTTATTTATAATTGGATTTAGTCTATGGTCTTTTCCAAAGGGTTACAAACTCCATAACACTGTAGTGAATTCCAGGTCAGCCAAGGCTACACAGAGAAAACTTGTCTCAAAAAATAAAAAATAAATGATTATTTGTTATTTAAACTTGAATTTAATAATTCAGAGTCAATACATATTTGTTAAGTTCCAAACAGCAGACTTTTCCATTCACTCTGATCTCTGAAACATTAGAAACCTAGAGTACAGAGCAACCCTAAAACAAGAGGGTCATTAGTTTGAGGCTAGCCTGGCCTACATAGGGGAGAATCTGCCTTTAAAATTATGGAGGCTGGCCAGTGGTGGTATATGCCTTTAATCCCAGCACTAGGGAAGCAGAGGCAGAAAGTTCTCTGAGTTTGAGGCCAGCCTGGTCTACAGAGCAAGTTCCAGGACAGCCAGGACTACAGAGAAACTCTGTCTCAAAATAACAAAAACAGAAATATAATAATAATAATAATAATAATAATAATAATAATAATAATAAACATGTAATATAACAAAAGGATGGGAGAATGTAAGCAAGAGCAAAAGACAGATACTTGTTTTTTCAATTTCATCTGAATACTAGCATACAGGAAAGGGTGATTTCCCTTCTGTGTCAGTGAATAAAAGTCTGCTGATTTGAGGAACTGTATGATTATAGATCACCTTCATCCTTTTTGAAAAATTATTTTATGCATGTGCATGTTTTTCCTGCATGTGTGTGCAGTATCTGCACTGTGTGCATGCTCAGTGCTCTCGAAGGTGAATGGAGGGCATCAGAGTCCCTGGAACTGAAATTATGGATAGTTGTGGGCCACGGTGAGTGTGCTGGGGACCAAATCCAGGTCTCCTGCAAGAACAACAAATACTCTTAGCCATTGAGGCATCTCTACAGCCCCATCTTCATTCTTCACAAACTGCATCCCAGGGTCCAAAGAATGAATGGTAACAGCATCATGGTCACGGCAGGGCATCCAACAGGTACATGAGAAGGCTCTGTCTGATGCAGAGGACAATTCACACGAGCTTGCAGGTTAGTAGCCCCAGAGATGGGAAGGAGACTGCCTCCTGCTCCGTTCCTCCCTGAGGGAGGAAGCTGGAGGGGTGCAGAGGACTACTTGCCCCTGCTGGAATCCACTCTTGAAATCCACACAGGTGTGGACAGTGGCACCACCCACTTACTGTCTGAAATCTTTAGATTGTCTTCTTTAGAAGACAACCTGTGTGTGTACCATAGGCTTGGCTGGATCCTCGGGAAGCAGAGTTATGGAGAGTTTTGAACCACCATGTAGGTACTGGGAACAGATTCCAGCTGCTCTGCGAGAGCAACAACTGCTCTTAACCACTGAGCCATCTTTCCAGCTCTGCAGCTCAATACTCAACATTTTAAAGGACTTGATATCATCCCTTTAGATTCTGACCTAAACCGTCTTTCAAAAAACAAGTAAACGTACCTTGTGTGTCACACCACACAGGTGACATAATTATAAAACTCCCCTCGCCAATATGACCTGTCAGTCACTCAGAAGGATTCTGCTTGAGCTCTACCATACGCGTGTGGAAAATGGACTCTCTCTGCTGGTGGTGTTCTTTGGGTAACCTGGTCAGGGGCAGTATTCTCGGGAATGGATTAAAGTCTTTATCTAGAGACTGACCTAGAGTCTGGAATGGTGGTGAATGCCATTAATCTCGGCCTGAGAAGGCAGAAGCAGAGGATCTCTGGGAGTTTGAAGCCAAACTGGTGTACATAGGGTGAGAGTGTGTGTGTGTGTGTGTGTGTGTGTGTGTGTGTGTGTGTGTGTGTGTAAGGTGCTTACTGTTCATGTCAGATAGCTCACTCTTAACTCCAGTGCCGGGGCATCTGATTCCTCTTCTGACCTCCATGGGTACAGATATGTGGCATGCATCCACACAGACACACACACACACATAAGAAAAGCAATGAGACCCTTTAAAGGAGAGACTGAGTTAGCTATCTCTGATCCTTCCTCAGGGCATCAGTTGCTTTCTTGCATGGATGCCCTGTGCCCTCACCCACTTCCCTCCACCACAAAGAAAGCAGTGTGTGCTCCCACCAGAAGCTGAGCAAACACTGGTGCCTTTCTAGACTCCAGAACCAAGAACCAATCAAGCCCTGTAAGATGACTTGATTTAAGAACATTTCTTACTTCCTGTATCCAGATACTCAGCAACAGAATTAAGGTAGGTTTTCTTTTTTCAGAACTGAAGTTCATTAAAATACGTATTTAAGCAAATTTAAGAACACAGGCTGGGTGTTTCAATGCATGCTTTTAATCCCAACATTGAGAGTCAGAGGCAGGAGGGTCTCTGTAAGTCTGAGGCCAGCCTGGTCTAAAAAGCAAGTAACAAGACAGCCAGGGCTATGCAGAGAGACCCTGTCTAAAAAACAAACAACAACAGCAGCAGCAAAAACAGCCCAAGGGTTGAGAGGTACTCAGGGAAGAATGAGACATTCCTGAAGGTGAGTTTGGTCTTCTCAAGGGAGAGTTGCCATTGTTGTGGTCTTGGTTATTTTGCTGTTGGTGGTGGTTTGTTGCGGTAGATCTCACTCTATAGCCCACACTGGGCTGGAAATGACTCTAGAGCTCAGGCTAGCTCAGAACTTACAGTGATCCTTCTGCCAGAGCCTCCAAAAGCTTAGACTGCAGTCTTGTGCCTCACTACCCACATCAGGGCTGGGATTGCTGAAGAGATCTCACAGGGATCAAGCCATCCTAAACACATTGCCACAGGCTTCTCGGCTAACTTACCTTCTTTCTGATACAGAGGCTCTCTATGTAGCCCTGGCTGGCCTGGAACTCACTAAGTAGACCAGGCTGACCTCAAACTCACAGAGATCTGCTTGCCTCTGCCTCCCAAGTGCTGAGATAAGAAACTAACTTCTAACTTCCTATGTACATCCCTGTGGACACAGAAATTCACGTTGACTTTAGTTTTTTCCAACAAGTCAGCCTCATTTGATTTAAAATTTAATAATATATTTCAGATGCTCTTACGAATCTTACTGAAAATAGAACACGTTCCCCAAACAAGTTGACCCCAAGCTAGAAAGATGTCCTTTTGCTTCCCTTTTAGTTTCACTACTTGAAAGATATATTTATCTTTTTATTCAAATTTGGAAACTGGAATTTTAAAGAGCAGCTGGTCTAGATTTTAAAGATTTAGCTTTGTATTAACTTGTCAGATACCCCCCCTCCGTGAGATGATTTTCATTTCTTGTGAAATTTCAGGAATAAAGATGCATTTGCAGTTACCAAATAGATCAAGGTCATTCCTGGTGTTCATTTATTCCGCGTCTCCATGAAAAGGACTAACAGCGTTGCCTGCATTTTGCAGATCGGAAAGAGCTAACAGGTTCCATCTTGCTCTGGGTATAATAGCAAAATCTGCAGTGGAGCCAGAAATAGAACCCCAGGGGATTTGTGTTCCTTGTTTGATGCAGAACAGCTCTCAACTCAAGCAGCCTCATTAAATCATGTCACAGAAGAATCAGATCTCTCCTGTCACTCAGTTTTCTTTAATAGAATTAAGCAGTTCGGCCAGGTGTGATGGTGCATGTCTATAATCCCAGCATTTAGTGGAAGAAGTAAGATCAGAAGTTCAAGGTCATCTTCAGCTATGTAGTAAGCTCCAGTTTTACCTACTTATCAGACTCCCTTCTCAAAACAATAACAACAGAAATGTTTTATGTCTAATCAAAGGTATTTTATGCTAATTAGTCTAATATTAGACAGCCAAAGATAACTTATAATGCCACTGAGTACACTGGACACTAGGCATAATGGATAATCTGTAATAATATTAGGGGAAATCTTCAAAATCATAAGCAAGATTTAAGTCCAATATAATTGAACACTATAAGAGAAGAAACTGTGTGACCAATGTCCATCTGGTAACTTCTAACATAACTACCCTCATAGAATTCTTAATTTTAGGGGATTCTAATTTCTTTTTTTAAATGATTTATTTATTTTATTTATATGAGTACACTACAGCTGACTTCATACACACCAGAAGAGGTCGTCAGATCCTGTTAAAGATGGTTGTGAGCCACCATGTGGTTACTAGGAATTGAATTTGGGACCTCTGGAAGAGCAGTCAGTGCTTTTAACCACAGAACCATTTCTCCAACCCTAGGGATTCTAATTTCTACCCTACAATCACTCTTAGAAAAATCAACCTTAGGAAAAATTATTTGAATGAGATGATTTGAATGAGCTGTCCCTCACAAGTTCCAGGTATTTGGATATGTGGTTCCCAGTGAGGAGGTTTAGGAGGTGTGACTTTTCTGGTCACCTTGTGTGTCACTGGGAGACAGGCTTCAAGGTTTCAAAATACTCATGCTATTTTGAGTGCCTTTTCTCTGCTTCCTGATTGTGGTTCAAGATGTGAGCTCTCAGCTGCTATCACAGTCACACCTGTCTGCCACCTGTTACCTCCACTTCCCCATCACGGATTCTTTCTTCTGCATCCGTAAGCCCCAAATAAACTCCTTCTTGTATAAGTTGCCTTGGTCATGGTGTTTGATCACACCAACAGAAAAGTGAGGGCATATACCAATACAGATAATATAAGAGTGGAAATTTCCATGCTGTCTGCCTTCCACCTTATGTCTACCTTCTTGCCATTGCAGAGTTCCTAAGCCCATTTTTGTGCATAAGAGCATGCAAGTGTAAAGGTAAGGCCAGAGTGACCAGCTGCTTCACTAAACTGGCTAGTCAAAGAGCTTTCCCAAAATATTAGCAGTGCATGGGTCCTCGGGTTAAAACGAGGAGTTCAAACATCCTGCTGGAAAGAGGAACTGGTGGAATAAACGGGATCAGCATTGGGTGTTTTGCTTTTACTTTGTTTTGAAGCAAGGTCCTTTGTAACCCAGGCTGACCTGAAAGATGAAAGATGACTTTGAGTTCCAGCTCCTGCTTTTGTCTATCAGATCTCGTGAGGATTACAGGCACATGCACAGCACTTGGTTTTTGTTGTTGATTGAGACAAGTTTTCATCAAGGACCGCAGAGTGGCTGGGACTCTCCACTCTCCCCATTCAGTCTTCATAACTGCTAGGTTGGTGTTTGACACCAGGCCCAGCTCTGGCTCATCTGGATAGAGCAGCTACAAAGTGTAATAAATATGCACTCAAGATCATGCATGCCTGAACATACACTGGGCATGCCATGTAAATACCAATGTTTTATTGATCTGCGTTTATGCCACACGCTATTATTTAAGGGCAATTTGTTGTTTTGTTTGAAGCAGAGCCTCAGTATGTAGCCCTAGCTGGCTGGGAACTCCTTGGGTAGACCAGACTGGCCTGAACTAGTATCAGTTCTCCTAGCTCAGCCTCTCAAGTGATGGAATCCCATGTAGGGGTGTTCTGCCATGACCAGCCTTGTTTCAGAAGATTTTTTAATATGCTTGACTGTGTTGAGGCTGCTCTGGCAACCCCAGCAACTCTGGCAGCACCATCCCTGCAGCCTCGTTGACATCTTCGCACTATGTCACATCTCAGTCACCCCAGCTCTTGGCTGTTTGTGCAGAAGTTCCAGAAGCTGTTCTACACTTCCATGAACGCACAGGAACCCCTTCCTGGAGCATGCTCTGTGTTGGTCTTCCTTCTACAGGAAAAGAGAGTCCCAGGCTCTTCTCCTCTGCCTCATAGACTGATCTTCAGTTTTCCACTTTGTCATCCCTCCCTCAGTCTCGTGGAGGTGTCACTGGCCTTCGCCATGATACCTCTGAACAATATTTATCTGATGTGAGTGTTTTGCCTCCACGTATGTGTTTCTGTACACTATGTGAGTTCCTGGTGTCAGAGGAGGCCAGTAGAGGGCATTAGCTCCTGGGATTAGATGGTTGTGAGCAGCCTTGTGCGTACTGGGAAATGAGCCCAGGTGAGCAAGAGCGCTCTTAACCACTGAGCCATCCCTCCATTGTCCCATAATATCTCTTGTTGAGTGATAGTTTTATATCCTTATAAAGGTTCTTATATTCACGTCTGCACACTAAGCTAGTGGTCCCACAGTCCAGGGTCAATGTGCTGGAGTTTTTATTGTCTGTTTTCACTGTTTACTCCCAGGCTGATTTGCAGTGCTTCCACATGCTCTTTGGTCGCATCATGGGCCGACATCAACACACAGTGCTTTACTCCTTTTCTGGGGGGTGGGGAGCTTGTGTGTGTGGTGTGTATACATGTTCACAGATGTGGGGACTCACACATGCGCATTTATGTATAAAAGCCAGAGGTTGTTGATATTGGGTGTCTTCTTTGGTAACTATATTGAGGGGGAGGGGCTGGAGAGATGGACGGCTTAGCCACTAAAACTAGGCTTACAAAAAGACAAAGGACAGCATCTCTCATTTGAACTCAGAGCTCACTGATTCATATAGTCAAGCCAGCTAGTTTGCCCTAAGGACCTGTTTCTGCCTCCCAAGCACCAAGATTACGAGTAAGTTGCTATGCCTATCTCTCAGTGAATCGTGCGCGCGCGCGCGCGCGCGCGCACGCACACACACACACACACACACACACACACACACACACACACACACACACACACACACACACACACACACACACACACACACCATTCACCTTTCTGAGGCAGGGCCTCATGCATCGCTGGCTGGTCTCAACTAGCTATGTAGTCACTTTTAAACCAGGATCTCCCTGCCACTGCCCACTGAATGATGGGGCTTGCACCACTACCACTAGTTTATATGATGTTGGGGATGGAGCCCAGAGCTTTGTGGGCTAAGAAACAGTAGCTCTGGAAGCTAGGAAGCAGGGACTCAAAGCATTTCCCAGATGCACAGGTACAGACAGAACAATCGCGAAGACCCACGGAGACCGCCAGATCCTGCAGCACCAAGGCGTGGTGGGAGCCTGTTGGGTTCGGTTTGGTGGCCTGGTATCCAGAGAAGGGCACTCCAGATGCTCCCAGGCTTCTTCCTCCAGATCCAGAGCTGGAAAAGGTCAGACGGCCTGGACAACCCTGGCAGCCAATAGTCAGGCACCCGAACTGGCTACAACCTACGCAGGTCCTGCCCCGAGTCTTCTCTGGGATTGGTTGGCTGCTCGCGGCGCTCTACCTTGATTGGTTGTTTTTCTACGGCCCGCCCTGCCGCCCTGCCAGGCTTCGGGTCCTAGTGTGGCTTGAGACCTGATTTTAGGGTCCTGGGCTTGGCAAGGAGTTCCCCCTAGTTGGGGCATCAGGACGGCACGTGTCCCCTCGAGCTTTGCTCGCCCGGAGCAGAGCTTTGCGGGCAGAACGAAGGAGCAGGGCATCCTCTGCACACTGACGACTGCGCTTGGCCACTGCAGGGCTGATCTCCCAGGGCTGGTCTTCAAAATCAGAGCAGGCTCCAAGGAGCAGGTATATTCCTGGCCTGGAGCGACTGGAATAGCCCAAGCCACGAGCATATGTGGACACCGCGATACATCTGGGGGCTTCCTGAGTACGTTTGCTTCAGCGACTGGGGCTGACATTTGCTTAAAAAGAAACGAAAGAAAAACACCCCCAACAGGGCAGTGATGGTACAAGCACTCCTTTAATCCCAGCACTCAGGAAACAAGAGGCTAGTGAACCTCTGAGAGTTTAAGGCCAGCCTGGTCTACAGAGTAAGTTCCAGGACAACCATGGCTGCACAGAGAAAACCTGTTTACAAAGTCAAAACCAAACAACAAAAAGAAAAGAAAAACACTCAAACCACCTGTTCCTATGCCCTTTAAGGCTGACACAGAAAACCATAAAAAACATCGCAAAACTCTTTGGAAGAAGTCCCAGCTGAACCAGAAGAAACTTCCATCCAATGTAAGTACCCCTGTGATTTTTTTTTTCGAAGTCATAGCACAAGGCATGAATTCATACTTACCCTGCCCAAACCACCGGAACCATATACAAAATACCTTTTTGTACTCTGTAATCATTGGCTGTCTACGGCACTGGCTGACTGAGACAGTGTGTGTGCTTAGCTCTTCATTAGGGTGTAAAATAGCTCAGGGAATTACTACCCCCCAAATGCCTCAAGACAAGTTGTTCATCCTTTCTCCAAGGACAAAAGATTGTATGAACTTACAGCCAAGGGATTCCCGAACATAGCTCTTCCAGTGACAGAAGCCCCTCTTGTATCTTGGCCTCTTAAAACACTGATGCTGGCATTGCCAATTTCCACTTCTGGCCTCTGCACTCCGTATACCAAATTTAGCAAGGCAAAGAAACTGGTCATTAAACTTCCATGCTGTCTACTTTTCTTAATCCTTGGGCAAAGGAAACAAAATGAACTCTGGGGGAAACAAATACTATACTCTAAAGGCTGTCAGCATGAACTTTGTCTCTTAAATCTAGTCAGGCAATAGTGTTGCATGCCTTTAATCCCAGCACATAGGAGGCAGAGGCAGGCAGATCCCTGTGAGTTTGAGGCCTGCTTGATTTGCAGAACAAGTTTCAGAATAGCCAGATATAGCCAGGGCTACACAGAGGAACCCTGTCTCAACTCCCACCCCTACCCCAAACCCCCAAATCTAGACTTCCCATAGACACAATGATCTTTGGAGTTTTTGTTGTTTAACCCCCCCCCCCTTTTTTTTGAGACAGGGTCTTATGTAGCTTTGAACTCTCAATCTTTTGGCCGTCACCTTCCAAGGCCTGGGATTATAGGCATATATCACCACACTCAGCAGAACATCACTTTTTAAAGTAGGCTTTGGAAGGCAAGAGTGATACCACATGCTTGTCCTCTCAGTTCTGGGGAAACTCAGACAGGAAAAGGCTGCAAATTTGAGACTAACCTCAGTTACCTATTGAGTTCAAGACTATCTTGGGCTGCTGGGCAGTGGTGGCGCACACCTTTAATTCCAGCACTTGGGAGGCAGAGGCAGGTGGATTTCTGAGTTTGAGGCCAGCCTGGTCTACAGAGTGAGTTCCAGGACAGTCAGGGCTACACAGAGAAACCCTGTTTCGAAAAAAACAAAAAAACAAACAAAAGAATCTGTCTTGAAAAAAAGAAAAAAAAAAAAAAAAAAAAGACTATCCTGGGCTACGTATGGTAACATGAGCAAATAGTACCACATAAGAGCCTGCTGTATGAAGGGATTTTGCTGAGGGTGTGGCTCAGTGGCAGAATATTCACTTAGCCTGTATAAGCTAACCCTGGGGTTGGTCCCCAGCACTGAAAAACAAAAAGTTATAAAGAGTTGCTATACTTGAAGCATCCCTTCAGTGTGTGGCCTTCACTTACTGTCTCCGCCATCTGGTTCCTCCAAAGGCTCAAGTAGGCATCCATTGCTGTTTTGAAGAACCCACATTGTCACCTACCGGGTAGGACTCTTACCAGGTATTGCTAAGAACCTACACGGCCATCAAAATGAAACTTCTGGACTCCGTGCAGCCAAGCCAGATCCCGGTCATCACAGGTTAACCACAAAGTAATCCCTGTGGAGCTTGCTTACAGTTTCAGAAGATTATTTCATAAATATCATGTCAGAGAGTATGACAGCATGCAGTCAAGCGTGGTGCTGAAGCGGTAACCAAGAGCTTACAACCTGACCTTCAGGCTGAGAGAGGGAGGGAGAGGGAACACTAACTGGGAATAGCATGGGCTTTTGAAACCTCAAAGCCCACTCCCAGTGACACAACTCCTTCAGCAAGGCCACACCTCTTAATCCTTCTCAAACATTTCTACCAACTTTGGAACAAGTATTCAAACGTTTGAGCCTATAGGGGCCATTCTCAGTCAAATCACCACAGTTGTATTTAAAAGATGATGATGATGATGATGATGGCGACCACGATGATGACGACCACGATGATGACGACGACATCAAACTGACTGAGCAATGGTAAGCAAGTTAGTAAACAGTATTCCACCACAGTTCTTGTCTTTCCAGATTCCTGCCCTTCTTGAATTCCTGCTTCCGTCAATGCTGGATTTTGATAGGGATGTAGAAGCCCAACAACCCCTTTCCCCCATGTTGCTTTTGGCCATAGTCTTTATCACAGTAGCAGTAAAGTAGGACAACCATTGAGTTCCCTGTGTATTTTGCCTGGTTTTGGTCTTGGAGGCCATCAGAGGCACATGGGAAACACAGATGGGTGAAGTCCAACATAACTAGTAACAAAGGTCACAGAGGCATCTTATCCCAACCTGTGTCTCTCAGGTACCACTCTGACTTTGTCTGAAAATGAGCCTGGTCCCTTTCATTTCTGTATGAAGAATTATATAAAAAACTAACGATCAAGAGAATGTGGATTTGGCTATGTGGGACCTTCCTAGCAACCATCCCTGTAGGAGAAAATGCGCATGTGACCTGGTGGCCAGCCCACCTGGCACACCGCACTGTGGAGTACGAAGCATGGCACACCATGCTTCTGAGTGTTCCCAGAAGTCAGATCGCTGAATGCTGAATCAGCACGAGCAGCTGGCCTGCCAACGAGTCTCCACTCCCCGCGTCTCCTTTTATGTGTTTCTTCCACAGAGACCCTGGTGGCGCCCACTGTCTAATCTAAGGTCACGTGCTAACCAATCACAGTTGATAAGCTTGTACTCTACAAGTAGCTGATCACATGCAATACTCTGAAGTCGTTCATCTCCGTGCCCTTTACTGACCCATGAGCATTGCGGTCATGTCAAGGATCTCACCTCACTGTGAAGCAGATTGCAAACTTAAGGTCCTTCATGGGCCACCACTTAGATGACACCAACAGCTCATAGACCGTCTATACCCAAATACCACAGGCTCATTTAGCCATGTAGAGCCTTGCGCAAGTCTGGGAACTTACCCTCTAGAGAAAGCAGGCCTGAGTCTTTCCGAAGGACAGGGACAACATTCCCTGCCATTAGGCAGTGCTGCCTCTGAACTCCCAAACTCTGTCTTGCACACACTGAGCAGACAACCGGCAAGTGCTTATGCAGCTGTTGGCAAGCGGCACTGCCTCTATGTAAGTAAGAAGTAATGTCTGATCTACAATGTGGATGTGAACAGGTCAATACCCAACATCAAATAAAGGAGGTGCCGTCATTTAATTGGACTGACCTACTTGCAGGAGCAGGGGCCCGTTTTAGTGGAACATGGGGCTGCATGGTTCCCTTTGATCTTAGGAGCTTTTTTCAACTCTGTTCTAATCTGTGTTCTTGCCTTCCATGGGGCTCTAACTCCTGACCTCTCACCCAAGTCTTGTCTGCGCAGCAACTGAGCCAGCTGCTTGCCAATGAAACTTCATGTCAGTTTTCAAACAAGCCAGTGAAGGGCCTGACAGGCCATCAGGATGGCCTAATAACTACTGAGTCCGAACATCTGAGCAAACAGCAGCTGCAGGGAAAAGCCTCATCTAAACTGCCCTTTGATGAGTTGTGCAGACCTTTCTGCAGATTCAGCTGCCACAACCCCCTACAAAGCCTCCGGAAAGAAGGGAAACAGAGAGGTGGGGGGGCCTCCCAACAGACTGAGTTGCATAAATAGGCCTTCTGCCTTCTGCACTCTCCCTCTGAAGCCTTACACACACACACACACACACACACACACACACACACACACACACACACACACACACACACACACACTACCCTGACCCAGAGTTTCTTGTAGAATGTGCTCATATGTAATTAATGCCATTTTTGTATTGACCTGTTAAGCTCTAGAAAACCCAACTATGGAACCCAGCTTGGAAACTAAGTTGATAGAAGACAAGTTCTTCTCTCAGGAACACATTCTAGCTTTTTCCAATGACCAGAGTATGTTAATAAGAGATTTTAGAGACTGGAGAGATGGCTCAGTGGTTAAGAACACTTACTGCTCTTCCAGAGGTGCTGAGTTCAATTCCCAGCAACCACATGGTGGCTCACAACCATCTGTAATAGGATCCGATGCCCTCTTCTGGTGCGTCTGAAGAGAGTGGCAGTGTACTACATAAAATAAATAAATAATTCTTTTTAAAAAAAAGAGAGAGATTTTAAAGAAGTTGATTTTGTTTAAAGGTAGAAGACTGAAATGTATGCATATACAGTATATACTTGGCTTTTCTCCTTTTGAATGCACCTCAGAGAAAAAGCTGGGTAGACATCCTGTGCACTTGAGGACTGACTGAAAACCTTTTCTTTAGGGAGAAAGTTACAAATCATTTAAGCTAACTGAACTCTGCCCACCTGATCCCTGGGGATCTTTCCTCTAGAGCAAACATCCTCAAACTGTGAGTTGCAATTCCTTTGCCAAGCCTCTATCTCCAAAAATATTTGTAGTACGATTTATAACAGTAGTCAAATTACAGTTATGATGTAGCAACAAAAATAGTTTTATGGTTGGGGGTCACCATAACATGAGGAACTGTATTAGAGGGTCACAGCATTAGGAAGGTTTAGAACCAGTGCTGTTGAGGCTCGGGGGTGTCCGTGTGATATGAAAGCAGCCATCTTTGCACCGGATGAGATTAGGCGTGTACGGATGCCGTAAAGGAAGCATGTATTGTATCAAACACATCATTTTACCTAGTCTTGGGAGGAGCTCCTAAGAAGAGGAGGAAATAAGAAAACTATAAATATCTGTATGTACTTGCAAATAAAAGAGAAATAGTCAAAAACTCAAGAAAGATTACGATTACATAGGAAGGGTGTTCCAGTATCTTCTCTGCTTTGGAAAACACTATGACAAACAGGCTACTTAGGCAAGGGTTCTCTAGAGTCACAAAACTTGTGGAATTATATATATATACACACACACACACACACACACACACACACACACATATACATATAAAAAATGGGAGTGGGGGGTGTGTGGGGGGGTGAAATTTATTGGACATCCAGACTTACAGGCTACAGCCTACTAACCCAACAGTGGCTGGCTGTGAATGGGAAGTCCAAGAATTTAGTAGTTGCTCAGTCCCATGAGACTGGTTGTTTCAGCTGGTCTTCTGTCTAAGCTGGAATCCTGAAGAAGTGGGTTCCAGCAGATGTGTTGGCAGGTAAGTGCAAGCAGGTGAAGAAGAATGAACCCTTCCTTCTTCCATTGTCCTTCTGTAGGCCTCTGGCAGAAGATATGGCCCAATTAAAGGTGTGTACCACCACACCTGGACCTAAGCTTTTCTTTACTTGGAACTTGCTCTGTCCCAGGCTGTCCTCAATCTGCTTGCCTTTATCTTTAAAGGATTAAAGATGTGTACCACCTTGTCTGGGCCTAAGCTTTTTATGACCACTATGCCTCGGATCTGGACCACAAGCTTGTGTTATCCCACATCAAGATCTGGATCACAGGTGTGCCCTCCATTTTGTTCCAGATACAGTCAAGTTGACAATGGGAATAGCCATCACAACAAGGAATGGGATTCATTTTATTTGGTTTAGAATTCCAGATCCTCAAGATCATTGAGGGAGTGTCATGGTTGAATGTGCTTGGCCCAGGGAGTGGCACTATTTGGAGGTGTGGCCTTGTTGGAGTAGGTGTGTCACTGTGGGCATGAGCTTAAGATCCTCACCCTAGCTGCCTGGAAGTCAGTCTCCCACTAGCAACCTACAGATGAAGATGAAGAACTCTCAGCTCCTCCTGCACCATGCTTGCCTGGATGCTGCCAAGTCTCCGCCTTGATAATGGACTGAACCTCTGAACCTATAAGCTAGCCCCAATTAAATGTTGTCCTTATAGACTTGCACTGGTCATGGTGTCTGCTCACGCAGTAAAACCTTGACTAAGACAGGGAGTCAGGGCAGGAATTTGAAGCAGAAGCCTTGAGGAGAACCATGCTCGATTGCAAGCTTATGCTTTGCTACTTTTCTTATACAGTCCAGAACCACCTCCCTGGGGATAGTGCCATTCACAGAGGACTGGACCCTCCTGCATCAATTAACAGTCAGTACAACCCCCTTCTAGACATAGGCCACAGGCCAATCTTATCTAGGCAATTCCTTAATCAAAGATTTCATCTCTGATGTCTCTAATTGACATCTAGATGTCTCAACTTGACAGTTAAAGCCAACTAGGACAAAGGAGGACAAAGAAGATAATAAACATTTTAAAAGATAAATATAGGGCCAGGTGTGGTGGTGCACACATTTAATCCGGGCACTTAGAAGCCAGAGCAGGTAGACCTTTGTAAGATTGAAGTTAACCTGGTCTACATGGTGAATACAAGACCAGACAAGGCTAGGTAGTAGGTTCCTGTCTCACAAAGAAGTTGAATATAAGCAAACTGCTGGACATTGAACCAAACTCATACTTTATTAAAGTTTCAAATTACACACACAGCCTGGGCACATTTGTAGAGGTAGGTTTATAGACATTCTCAAAGGAGGGTAAGAAGTGAACTCTTGCAGTAGGATGGAGCACAACAGAAAACAAAACAAAATATAAACCTGGGTTAAAGAATACAGTATACCATGTGAGGCACAGTTAATCCCATACATTGAAAAATCATTTTTAAAGGATTCAGTGTTCGGTGCTCAATGTTAATGATACATTTTTAAGCAATGTCACAGCATCCAAGTCTAAGCTCAGAAAGGTTCTAAGCCCTGGGGAAGGAATGCTGTCACTGGACTAGTAACTATGTCTGTTGGGAGGATGGGAAATTCTCATCAAGTATCCCAAGTGTTTTTTAAACAGAGGAAGACATGGGATGCTGGGTTTATTGTTTCTTCTGTTTGTATTGCCTTGCAGGCTGTGGGAAATAGTTCCAAAATTTCTGAAGATGGACATAAAAGATGTTTTTAACATGTAAAACTCAAATATATATATATATATATATATATATATATATATATATAATTCTATTTTTATGTGTAAGTGTGTCACATGCATGCGATGCCCTCAGAGGCCAGAAGAAGTCATTGGATTACTGGAAGTGGAGTGGCAGACCATAATAGGCTGCTATGTGGGTGCCAGAACCAAACCCAGGTCCTCTGCAAGAGCAACCAGTGCTCTTGACAACTAAGCCATCTCTCCAGTCCCAACACTCAGCTTTCATGATGGGGTAGTTTGGATCTTTTTAGTACATATGCTTCAGAAGAAGCTCAAGGTACACTGGTTGACAAAAGTTTATTAGCCAGCGTTCAGATCTTTCTATTACCATCTATATCGGGAAAGTCTGTTATTCAGTCTCTATCAAGATGGGTTCCTAGAGATAGATATATATGTATATTCTTTGTCATGTAATTCTGTCCTTTGATACATTTGCCTAAGTTCTTCCAGCTTTGGCCTTTCAGAATTCTTTAGAGTTGATTCCTGGGTGCTTATGACATGCTGTTGACCTTCTTGGCTTTGTTTTGAGGGTTCAGCACAAATTTTCTAGTACTTCCAGGCTCATCTTATATTTTTCTTGCAACTACCTCACCAAGAAAGCCACGGTCCTTGCCTCCCCTCCAAAAGTTTTAAAGCCAAGATCTGGGGGCTGGTGAGATGGCTCGTCAGTTAAGAGCACTGACTGCTCTTCCAAAGGTCCTGAATTCAATTCCCAGCAACCACATGGTGGCTCACAACCATCTATAATGTGATCGATGCCCTCTTCTGGCATGCAGATATACATACAAATAGAGCACTGAGATACATAAAATAAATAAATAAATCTTAAAACCAAGATCTGGGCAGGAGATGCACTCGGTGTTTGCACTAGTTGGGTGTCCATGTATCCATGCATAGCTTCCCTCAGGGCACAGATGTACATAAATTAACCCTTGCATACACAGATACTGCATGTCTAGAACACTTTAAATTAGGGCATTTGTACTGCAATCCCCACCCCTTGGGTCAGCACAGTGACCTTCCTTCTCGTCCCTTTATTATTTGTAGCTTCATTTCTGTGACAGACAGCCCTGTTTCCTATCACCTGAAATTTATTACCTTCAATTCAGCTGTGCTTAGGATTCTACAAGGTTCAGATTGCAAAGCTGTATCCCTGTGAGAAATAAATCTCCTACCTCTGATACAGAGTTTGCTTTTCTCCTCAGCACTACAATTGTTTGCAAAAGTTAAGAAACACGAGGGAGGATAGCTATGAATTCAAGGCCAGTCTGGCCTACAGAGTGAGACTGGGTCTCAAAACACAGAAACAAGAGTTAGATCTTCAAGGCCTGAAACCATGTAGTCTGTACTGCTTCAGAGGCCAAGGCAAAAGGATGCCAAGGTCAAAACCTGCCTGTAAAGAGTTGATTCAATGGAAGCATATGCAACTTAGTGAAACTTTTGCCTCCAAAAATAAATAAATAAATAAATAAGTAAATAAATAAATAAATAAATAAATAAATAAATAAATAAGAAAGAAAAGGCTGGGCAAAGAGCTCACATGCCTGGATTCTATCTCCTGCCCTCTCCTTGCTCAGTGTTTAAGACTATGAAAGAGCCGGGCAGTGGTGGCGCACGCCTTTAATCCCAGCACTTGGGAGGCAGAGGCAGGTGGATTTCTGAGTTCGAGGCCAGCCTGGTCACAGAGTAGTTCCAGAACAGCCAGGGCTACACAGAGAAACCCTGTCTCAAAAAAAAAAAAAGACCACGAAAGAATAAAAGTTGAGTCTGCTCTCAGGTTTGCATATGTGCATACATAGCTCTTTCTTTTAAAGTGCATTCATTATTATTGGAAGTTTGATGATCTAGGTATAAAGTCGAAGCAAGCAAACAAAAAGCCCAGTTAATTCACTTTGAGATAGTTTCTTCTCTTGAATTTTGTGCGTGTGTGTGTGTGTGTGTGTGTGTGTGTGTGTGTGTGTGTGTGTGTGTATGGGTGCAAGGTATGTGCCTGGTGGCCAGGGCAGCCAGCAGAGAATGCCAAATCCACTGAGCCTGAGGCTACAGTCGTCAGCTGCCCTAGGAGAGCTGGGAATTAAACCTGGGACCTCTGGAAGAACAGCCAGTGCTTTTAACCTCTGAGCCATTTCTCCTGCCCTCTCCTTGCTCAGTGTTAATGCTACATAGATGGACTGACTACTGGAGAATAGGTAAGTTTGACTTTTCTG
>CM052712.1:60532513-60566995 GCA_028551405.1 Uromys caudimaculatus | reverse complement strand
TATGAGGAAAGTTAGACCCCTAGCACACTTGGAGCCAGAAACAGAAATAGGACTGAAATTGCATGCTTGGCCAATCCCCACCTGGCTGCATTCTTTCCCCTAAGAAACAGGTGACCTTGGCCTGGCCCCAGGGCCAGAGGCACAATGTTCCAGGAACTAGCTAACCACAAAAATGTTTGTGCAACTGCCTTGTGACTAACTTAGAACATTCTGTACTTCCCCATAACGCAAATTCTTTCTGTTCTTGTGTTTTTTTTTCCTTTAAATACCCCTGACTTCAGCTGCTCAGGGTCGAACTCCTCTGCCCCTGCATGGGACATGAGCTCGACCCCAGTGCACTGGTCCCCCGAATAAACCTTGTGTGATTGCAGCAAGGACTGTCTTTCGTGAGTTCTTGGGGGGTCATGCCGTCCCGAGACTTGAGTGAGGGTCTCCCCAGCTCGGGGGTCTTTCAGAAGTACTAGGGGACAATGTCTCTTTACCTGTCTCTTTAAAGTTTTTTTCTTTTTCTTTTCTTTTTTGTTTTTTGTTTTGTTTTGTTTTTCAGGACAGGGTTTCTCTGTGTAGCCCTGGCTGTCCTGGAACTCACTCTGTAGACCAGGCTGGCCTCGAACTCAGAAATCCGCCTGCCTCTGCCTCCCGAGTGCTGGGATTAAAGGCATGTACCGCTGCCACCACCACCCAGCTGGTATTTTCATTTCTAAACATATAATTGCAAAAGATCTTGGTATCTTATTTATTTATCTATAACTGTAAAATAACACACACACACTGCCTCAAGATACACGTTACACCAGCCATGAGAATTACTACTGTTCGTGGTGATAACTACATTAGTATGGCATGCCTTCAACCAGTGTGATTCTAGAGTCTTCTGTTTGCCAAGACGCTGTGCTCTGAGTTTCTCGTAAGAACAACTTTAACATAAATATTCTGAATTTTAAGATTTATTTATTTCATGACATGACTGTTTTGCCTACATGTATGTATATATGTGTACCACACACATATGTGGTACCCTGGAAGTCAGAAGAGGATGTTAGATCCCTTGGAGATGGAGGTACAGATGGTTGTGAACCACCATATGGGTTCTGTGAACCAAACCCGGGTCCTCTGGAAGAGCACCAAGTGCTCTTAACTGCTGAGCCATCTCTCCAGCCCCTGTATAGATATTTTGAAGAGTACCTCACCACTAAATTAAGGAGCATGCAGCTATGAAACAAGACCTCTAGATTGTCTTCCAGAGCATGGCTACTCTGAAAAGCTTGCAGAGAAAGCTGAAGTGTACTCTATCTAATGCTGCCTTCTGGGCAGTCAATAACTGCACAATCATTTAATTGAATTTGTAATCAAATCCCAAGCTACACCATCAAGGCTTGTCCTAAAAGCAATAGTGGTGGAGATTTGGTATTGGTACAAAGGTACACAGACCATTGGGAAATTAACTCCATTTATATATGACCATTTGCCTTGTGGCACCTCCAAGAGAGAAATGGTATGTGAGCTTCCTTCTGTATCCCACTGTCTTAGTTGGTTTCTATAACCATAATAAAGCGCCAACACCAGAAGCAACTTGAGGAAGAAAGGATTTATTTGGTTTATTTATCACTAGTCATAGTCCACTGAGGGAAGCCAAGGCAGGAACTCAAACTGGATGGGGACCGGGAGGCAGGAGCTGATGCAGAAGGGGTGCAGGAGGGATGCTGCTTACTGGTTTGCTCCCCATGGCTTGTTCAGTCCTGCTTTCTTACAGAACCCAGGACCACCAGCCCAGAGTTGTTCCCAGCTACAGTAGGCTGGGCCCTCACATCAGTCATTAATTAAGAAAAGCCCTATGGACCTGCTACAGCCGGATCTTATGGAGCGTGTCTTTCCACTGAGGTTTCCCTCCTCTCAGATGACTAATCTGTGTCACATTGAGATGAAACTGGCCAGGACAGCCAGCATTCCCACCTTCACCTCTCGGTGGATGATGGAGCAAACTAAAGCTTGGAGAAAGCAGAAAATCCTCACATAAAGCAAAAAGCTAGCCGAACAATAAAAACCAGATTGTTTTAATGTCAAGGAAATTTTTCTTCAAAGGACATCATTAAAAGAGTCAAAAGGGAACTCGGAATAGGAAGAGATGTTTTCAGTACATACAGAAAAATATTCAGAATAACAAAAACTAAAAATATAACACTGGTGTTTTGCTTGTTTTTGTTTGAGACAGGGACTCACTATGTTTCTCTGGCTGTCCTGGAACTCACTTTGTAGACCAGGCTGGCCTCAAACTCACAGAAATCTGCCTGCCTCTGCCTCCAAATGCTGAGATTAAAGGCATGGGCCATCACCACACCTGTCTCAGCACTTTTGTTTTGAATGTTATTTTAATTACTTCTGTGTATTCACTTTTTTAGTATGTGTATGCCTGCATGTATATTCAGACGTGTGCTTGTGCAACACAGGGTAAGCATGAAGGTCCAAGGACAACTCTCAGAAGTCAGTTACCCCCTCTACCATGTGGGTCCCCAGGATCAAAGCCAGTGTGTCAAGCTCAGCACCAAGGGCCTTACCTGCTGAGCCATCTCACCGGCCCTTTTTGACGTTCTCAGTTTGAAGCGCTCACTCTGTATCTCACTCTGGCCTCGGATTTGAGATCCTCCTTCTTCAGCCACCCAGCACTGAGGTTTGAAGCTTACACCACTGAATCGGCAAATCCACATTATAAAAGCATCCCAGAGCCAGGCAAGGCAGTTCACACCTGCCACCACAGCACTCCGGAAGCTAAGGCAAGGTCACTGAGGATTTGAAGCCTGCCTGGGATACAATGTGAGACACTATCTTGAAGAAAGAAAAGTTTTGCAGTGCTAAAATGTTGCTGAGGGACAAGATCTGAATCATTATGATGTTAATAAAGAGGGCAGCAGGGAGAGACCATGGGAGTGATGGAGACGTTTAAGGCATCGATCATGTTGATGGTCTGAAAAGTATAAAATCACTTCCAAATCCATCATGTTGGAAAGGTTGAGTATCTAAGAATTTGGTGTACCCATGCCTTGGTAAGTGGATTTATACTTATGGGTCAGGAGAGATGGCTCAGTGGTTAAGAGCATATGGTGTTCTTTCAGAGGACCCATGGTCAGTTCCCAGCACCCATGTCAGGGGTACACAACCTCCTAGAACTCCAGCTCCAGGGATCCAACACCCTTGTTTGGCCTCCATAGGCATCGCACCCATATGTCATACATACACAGTCAACACACACACACACACACACACACACACACACACACACACACACACACACACACTAAATTAAAAATAAAACCCCACATACTTGCTATTTGGCAGAAGAATGAGTAAGACCACACTCCACAGTGGGCTATACCACTCAGTATGGTTCATTACTATATTGTGGCCTACACTGATAAAGGAAAAAAAAAAAAAGAAAAAAAAAAAAACAACCCACATACTTATAATAAATAATCTGCTTCATCAAGTGGATGTCTACTCTGAAAACTTCAAAAGGAATAAATGTTTGCTGTGCAACTACATGGGTAAATCTCAAATAAATTTGCAGAGTTGAAAAGGCCATACAGCAAAGAACAGATCGTGCATTTCCACTTATACCAAATTCTGGGATCGGCATAAGTAGCGCACAGTGGGGCTGATAATCTGCACATGACTCATTCCGGGCAGCTGGAAATGGGAGGAGCTACGAGGAACCTGTAGGGCAGCAGGGTGCTACATATTTGATAAGAAACTTTGGTTTCACAAGTGAGTGTGTGTTCAAAATTTGTCATGCTAACAATTTGGGAATGTTCTGTGCATTGTACATCAAAAGAGGCCGCACACTGGGTTCCAGTTTAAAAACTGTACATGCAGAAAGAAGCATTTACAAGACTTAGCACACCTTGCTACCAGCAATTTACTTTGAAATGCAAGTGTGAAGGTGGGTGGAGGGAGGGAGGGAGGGACATATCATATAAAATATTGGCAACAGAATGTGTGAGGTCAGTTTAAGGGATTTAATTTTATTTAAAATTTGTTGAATACTCAAGATGCTTCATAGTCAAGGCAGGAAGACACAGAACATTCCAGAAAAAATGGGGGGTGGGGGGGTGGGTACAAAAAGAACTTTAGCAAATGCTTCACAGAGTTATTTCTGAGTAGCTACTAAGCAGAGAAGGGGCCCAACGGGCTAGGGTGGTAGTGCATATCTGTATAGAGAAGCATCAGCAGACCCAAATCATCCTGTCTTGTGGGTAGACAGCTCAGCAGCAAACACCCTTGCTGCCAAGCCTGATGACCTGAATCTGTCCCCAGAACCCACAGAACAGAAGGACAGAGCTGACTCCCTGGGGTTGCCCTCTGACCTCTACATAGGACCATGGTACAACCGCCCCCCAGCCCCCGTAAGTAAATGTCTGTTTTTTAAAGTCATCCTCCATGATCTATTCCAGGCCAGCCTGGACTATATCTGACACAGTTTCAAACTAAACAAGAGAACAAAACAAGTGCTCAACTTAATTATCATAGAGATGCAAATTAAACATAGGCAACTCAATTATCTATTATCACCCACCAAAATGGAAAAAAGGAAGGTGTTGATGGGAACTTCAACTCCCATGTGTTGCTGATGAGAGTGTAAAAACACAAACACTTTGGAAAACATTAAATATATCCAGTAAATATGAGCATAGTCATACCCTTGATTCAAGACTTCTGTCTGTTAGCATCCGACCAAGAGATATGCTCACCATGTCTCATGCTTTTAACGGTCATCACGATGGTCACAGAAGTAATGCTCTAATAGCTTCAAAATGTAAACGACTCCAATTACTGTCAATATTTCTCTGGATACTTTTTTTTTTATTTATTTATTTTATTTTTTATTTTTTGGTTTTTTGAAACAAGGTTTCTCTGTATAGCCCTGGCTGTCCTGGAACTCACTTTGAAGACCAGGCTGGCCTCGAACTCAGAAATCCACCTGCCTCTGCCTCCCAAGTGCTGGCTGTATTCACACAATGGAATACAATGCATCCTCATGATCAAACTACAAAAAAGATGGGTGAACCTTGAAATATCGAGTTAAAGAAACCAGAAACAAAATGCATGTTGACATGCCTTGCCCCGGGTAAACACAGTTAGTACTTTACTAGCAGAAAGCAGGGTGTGGTCCCCAGGGTGAAGGATAGTGGTTAAGTATCTGAGGGGAAGTGTTCCAGGACCCTGAGAATGATTTGTTGGTGAAATTTCAACATACTGACTTCATTAATTTTCAGTGTATTTACCTGTCATCTGTTACAGTGGAATAAAATGTCTGCGGGAACCTATAACAAGGGATGGAAGGATTTGACATTTGAGAGATTCAAGACAGATTTGAGAGACACGATCAGATTTGCATTAATAAGATTAGTAGAGGATAGGCAGGAGAAGCCTCGCCAGGCTGCCTGCAGGAGTAATCCGGGCTTGATGTAAAGCAAGAGCTACTGCGACCTGAAGAACAGGAAGACTACAGTGGGTGGAGAGACAGCCCACACGATGGGACTTGTCTTACTGTCTTGGGAGTTCTTTCTTGAAAAATGTGAATAAAACTCTGTGGGTGCTATTTTGGTGATTTAATGTTTAATTGTAATTGCCCGTATTCCCCCCGCCCACGGGATCAATTCCCCTTGTACAGAAGAAGATGTACATATAGGGCTAAGGCTTAAAGAGAAATGAGTTGACAAGGTCTCGGCAACCCATCGTGCCCAAGCACAGGTAAAATCCCCAATCTGCTTGGGGCTGTGTGAGACTAGGAAACAAGGCAGAAGGTCGAATGGGAGGAGGACGCAGGATGTGGGGTTTTCGTGAAATGTGCCTAAGGAGCCAGAACTTTACTGCATCCCGGATTCCAGCAGTAAGCTCAGGCCCAGTCACTTCCTTCTCCCGCTGTCAGCAGAGGGCCGGAACTATGGGGAGGCAGGATTCAGGCAGAGGGGTTGGAGTTGAAACCTGGGTCTAACCAATCACATGCACCAGAGTCTCCCCAACCGGTGATTGGCAGGTGTGTCTACCACTGCCTTCACGTCCCGCGAACCCTTGCTGCTTATATCAACTAATCCCAGTTACCGGACCTAAAGCAGTGCAGCCTACCCATGTTGTGAAATGGGAGCTTCTTTGTTCCTATTGGAGCACTGTTTAGTGCCTGAGGCAGGGCTTGGTACCCAGAGTAGGAAAATGAACTGCTCTTGATGTTCCCAGTCATTTTCTAGCTCATATTTCTGCTGAAGTGGGATAAGGCGACATTTATAGTTTGAAGTATCTTTCCTGTGCAAACACTTACCAAAGTCCTTATCCCCCTGCCCCGAAAGGTAATGCGATCCCTTCAAACTCCTTCACTTAGCAAGTAATTCCAAATTATCTCTAAGAACCTTATACTTGATACCATAAACCTTGAGTGAGGAGGTTCATACGAAATGAGAAGTGTTTGGAAGTGCTTATGCTCTCCTAGTGAGATGGTGGGGTGGCCTCAATGGAGAAGCTGATGGGTCCTCAGAGATTAAAAGCAGATATACTGTGCAAGGCAAGGTACTTCTCAGTAAATACTGAAAAGATACAGATACTTGCATATCAATGCATAGATTAACATTCACAGTACCAAAAAGAGCAAGTCCAAATGTCCACCAATAATATGGAGCATTATTCATTCTTTGGACGTTATTACTGTATGGATGGATTGAGACACATGCTCTGAGAGCTAGGGCAGGAGCTCAGCTGACAAGAGTGCCTAGGATGCAAGAAGCCCTAGGTTTGATCCCAAGCACCAAGTAAAACTGGGAGGTTGAGTAGGAGGATCAGAAGTTCGAGGTCATCCTCAGCTAGAGTTCTAGGTGACCACGGTGACATGAGATTCTGTCTCAAAAGCAGACAAAAAGCAAACAAAAATAAAATGGGGCCTGGAATAAGTTGGTTAAATGTTTGCTGCTCTCAAAGAGGACAGATTGGGTTGTTACATTCAACTCCCAAAATATGGTATTTGCAGTATTGGTTTCAGGGATATTATAGATACCCAGTCACACATAGATCGGAGATATCAGCATCCACTTTATTTTAAAACCAACTGTATATCAATTTCTTGCATTTGTGGTTCCCAGTGAGTTACTACTACTGCAAAACTGCTAACTTCAAACTAGCTCATTCTTACATGTATGTGCAGTTTTGTCTTTACCCTGGCTGTCCTTGAACTCACAGATCTGCCTGCCTCTGCCTAAGTGTTGGGATTAAAGCCATGTGCAGACACATCTGGCTCAAACTAGCTCATTCTAAATATATGTGAGTTTTTAGTACACGATCTTTAGATTCTGTGTGGTTTGTGATGCTGTCTGTCATGGGGTACTTTCAACTATCACTCCTATTCACTGCACAATTAGGGAAATATAGATATCCTTTATTTAGTAGGTGGGAAAATGAAGGCAGAGGTGGTATGGTCCCTAAGCCTGCAACTTCCCACAGGTTATTTGTACTTTGCTCTAATCCTTCATGCGTACCTTGTGAAATGAACCATAGTAGCTATTGCTAGTATTGGCTCTAAGTTGGTTCATCCAACAGTGATTCTCAACCTGTGGTGGGAGATGCCCTTGGGGGGGGGTCACAGATCATATCCTGCATATCGGATATTTACGTTGCAATTATAACAGTAACAAATATAGTTATGAAGTAATTTTTATGGTTGGGGGGGTCACAACATGAGAAATTGTATTGAAGGGTCACAGCATTAGGAGAGAACCACTGGTAGTACCTGATAACTGTTAAATCTGAAGTCCTCATCCAGTCAGCGACAGCATTTATAAAATCACGGAGGGGCTGAAATCTGAGGCATACCATCAGGCAAAGTTGCTGCAAAGTTAAACTCCCTTCTGGCAAAACTGTTCCTCATTGTTACCTCCACTGAGGATCTTACAGAGGCCAAAGCAAACACAAGAACCTGTAATTTGGGCATACACTGAGGCGTCCTTTTTCCACTGGTCTTGGGGAAATGTCAGCATGTAATACATATTGAACATCTTCCATTGGCTTTGTGGGGGTGCATGGATCTATGCAGCCTGTGAAACTGGGAGTGGTAATGTAATGCACGGAGCTGTTAATCCAGAATCTAGTAAGCTAGCTCAGGGTGAGAAACTAAGCAGAGAGCACACAGGTCTCCCATGTTCAAGCTCACCCAGCTACCTGCAAGCTTTAAACCTCCAATACAAAGGTAGACTAATGTCTCCAAAGGAATGAGTGGATCCTGGCAGGCAGAGATAGGCAGACTGACAAAACTTTGTCAGTCTGCCTATCTCTTGAGTGTTATCAGCAAAAAACCCCACAAGTACCACGTATTCTAGTACACACCTTTAATCCTAAATCTGAGTTTGAGGGCAGCCAGGACTACATAGAGATCCCCCTCTTGAAACAAAACATAAACAGTTAGAATGGTGAGTTTAAAACTACTCTGCTTCCTTTACGTCCTCTACCCCTGCTAAATATTACAACTTCATTTGTTTGTACTCAAACTTCTACCTACTTTAAATGGATTTTTAACTCAACAAGTACGTACTCAGCCCGACAATGCATGTCTAATTCCTTTCCTATCTTTGTGTTGTTTCATGCTTGTCATATTGCAACCTAAGCTTTGAAATTACAACATAAAAGCATACATAAGGTAGTTTTGACATTAAAAAAGATTTTGGGTGTTTGCCTACATGTATGCATGTGCATCCCAAGCTTTCCTGGGATGTCAGTGCCCCTAGAGGTTGTGAGCTTCCATGAGTGCTGGGAACCAAGCTCAGGCCCTCTGCAAGTAGCAAGTAGCCTTAAATGGTAAGCCAGCTCTCCAGCCTGTTTTGAATTTTTCTAAATCATACCATTCAATTAAATGCACCTTGTGTGCCTTTTCTGGCTAGTGCACATGCCACCAGGTAGTTTTAGACTCATGCTCAGCCTATTGATTAGTTTCACTGGCCCAATTAAAAGCAGGGTGATGGTGATGTCCCATTCTCCAGCTTCCTCTGCCCCCACCCCACCCAAGATCTTGTCATTATGGAGGCACATCTACAGGCTGCCCACTTAAAAAAGAAAAATCAAGATATTTTTTAAAGCCACCAGTAACCCTGTAGAAATGGAAATCTGTACTGTGTTGACCCTGGCTACATGTGGCTGAGGACTCTTGACAATGCAGCCAATATGGTCATAGCAAACTGCTTGAGTTTTGTCTACTTTGGTCAGAGAACTTTTAAACTTTAAAGCTATTGTATAAATAGAAACAATTGACATTAAGACACAATTGTAATAGTTACAAAATAACCCTCTTGCTAACTTTGTATCTTGATCTTGATAACATTGTATCGTGATCCAGAGTCGCATACTTACCTGACTTTGTATCCTTGAAGCCGGCTTCTTTTAAAATGAGACCACTTTTGAAAATTAAAAGGCACAGGTAAAGGTGCCATGCAGCCTAAGGACAAGTTAAATCCCTAGCATCACATACACAAGGTCTAGATGAATATAAGCTGTGGGTTCAATAGGCACTATACAGAAGCTTGGAAAGGCCAGAGCAGGAAAAACACTGCTAAGAAAGAATAACCCCACAGCTAATGGTGGCTGGCACCGGGCCCGAGTTCCATCCTAGGGATACACATAGAAGGACAGACAGCTCCAAGCAGTTCTGATCCCAACCCTCCAGTAATAAGGACAAACAAGTGACTACTTACAAAAAGAACAAGACCATCATGGAATTGACACAGGAAAAGCCTTTATTTAAGATTATGGGAAATTACTCATTGGCAACAATATACAGGTTAAGACACCTTGACTGCTAGCACATGACTGGTTACTAGCAAAGAACTTGTCCTAGCTTGCAGGCCAGATACAAACATATGCTAATGATCTAGCATGAAGGTCCTTAAAATCCCCTTTTGTTTGCACCTTTAAAACCCTCAACATGTCACAGCCATGTGGACCTGATTCTAGGGCTGCCAGACATACAGTGAAGGGGTGGGCAGGATCCTAGTTCATTGACAAAATCTTTAGGAAATTACCTTCAGTGTAACCAATTACTACAAGGCCATTCAAGGATACTCACATGGCCCTCATTCTTTATCTGTAAAACGGACTTCACCTACTTCAGCTTCGACACTAATCCTAAGGCGGGATACAGGCAAACCTGGTCACTACATGTAAAAGTACTTCACCTTGGAGCCATTCAGCTCCCGAGTTTCTTTCTCGTAGTTTTCAACCTATAAAAGAATAAAAAAGCTTCAGATGAGTGGAAAATACTCAACTATATCTTTTTCAGCTGACCTAAAATCTCATTTCTATAAAAGTAAATGTACTTTTATTCTGAATTTTCCCTCCAATCAAATTAAACTAAGTAGGCTACTTTTTTTTAAATCCTATGTCACTACTTAATATGGCCAGAATCTAAAATGAGCACACTTGGGTTTTAAGCGAAGCTTCTGGTTCATCTGTAACTCCAGACAGGATCCAAAGAGGAGGTGTAGTTTTCCTTTCTGGGTTTTATGGAGCGTTCCTTTACCCTTCTGTGTTAGCCTCTTAAAGTACCGAGTCAACCTTAAAAGGGCACAGGAAAGGGTGTCTGGGGAGAACCTACGCAGCTCAACAAAGACAGGCCTGGAACCTGGGTCTTCTCGGCCACGTGGCCCGGGCCTTCCTTAAATCAATACCGGGACATACCTGCGCTTGTGTCCAAGGCAGCAGCACGGCTAGGCAGTGGGAACCGGCTCGGCTCGGCTCGGCTCGGTCGGCCTGCGGAGGGAAAAGGGCGGTGGTCAGGGCGCCAGGGTCGGACAGTGCAGAGGGCTTTGTGTCTCGCGCAGCCCCGGGCTGGGCACGGGCGCCCGCCCCCCGGGCCGCCGAGAACTGCTCTACCCCTCCGTTCTGGCCGCCGGGAGCAGCTGAGCTCGGGGCGGGCAAAGCTCGAGGGGACACGGGGACATGCTGACACCCTCCCGCAAGGACACTCACCACCAAGCCCGGGACAGAAAGACCGAACCGGTGCGCGCAGCACTGATACAACCACCAGGGAGAGGGGCGGGGCTGGCTCGAAACCCGCAGCCAACCAGCAGGCCGCTTGGAGGGGGCAGAACAGGAAAAGAAGAGCAGCCAATCTTCAGAAAGATTATGGGCGGGGCTGGTATGGGAAGCCAATCGCCGGGGCGTTTCGGACGGGTGGGGCCATTGACTTCCAGCTGCAGGTTCTTCACCCACTGCTGTGTTCGAGGCGTTGCAGCTGCTCCGAGTCAAAACCATTCCTTTCCTAATCTAAGCCTTCGCGAGGTGTGTTCCAATTTAGATCCGGTCTTGTTCGGCTAGTTCACTCCCAGAGCCCCTCCTCCACCCTGAAAGGACCTGCCGTTTTCTGTGATCGTGGAGAATTATGTCAAAGAGAAGGGTTGAAGGAGAGGTGAAGTAGTTCTCTTGTTCTCTACCACAGAGCTACCACCTCAGTCCTTTTCATTAATTTTGAGACAGGGTCTCTCCTAGGTGCCCAGGCTGCTTTCTAACTTGTTGTGTAGCTCAGAGTATGCTTCAAATTTGTTATCCTCAGCGCTCAGCGCTGAGATTGCAGACATGCATGCCACTCTACACCTTAGCTATCCCTTTTGTTTTGTTTTTAGTGGTCCTGTGTTGAGCGTCTCTGATCCCATACCCTTTTATTATTTTGAAATTAAGTCTCACTAAATTTCTCAGGCAAGACTGGAACTTTCTGTCCTTCTGCCTCAGCCTCCTGAGTAGAAGGGACTACAAACCTTCACCACCAGGCCAGGATGTATGTTTAACTCATTTTAATGAGAATTTCCACGGTGTGAGATGATTTTATTTGCAAGGTTTTAATTATAATAATAAATGATAATCAATTATTTTTTAAAAATTGGAAGTAAATTTCCAAACTGTTAAAACTAAAAAAGTTCCAAGAGCCATGCTCGTGCGTTCTTCTCTCAGCTAACACCCAGCCATTCACCAGACCACGTGCTTTGCACACTCATCTATCATCTTTGTGTGTTTGCGAGAGGGGGGTATTTTAAAGCAAATTTCAAGCCTCATTTATTTCACCTCGTAATATTTCAGTATTTATTTCAAAGGAAAAGAGGCAATCATGTCTGAAGACAACGCCAGTGTGATTGCTAAAACAAACAGCCGCTCCAAGTTGACACCCAGATTATTGTGATACAATGTTACTTTACAATGTGTTCCTTTCAGTAAGGACTCAAAGTCTATTCATTATGCTCACTTGTGTTTCTTTAAAGCCTCTTTTAGTCTAGTAAAAATGATGGCCTTTGTAATGCCTTTGACTTTTTGGGTAACTTTTTTGAGACTGATCTCAAGTGTTATAGGTCACCCTTCTAAGTGTACAAATCAGTGTTTTTAATAACCATCAATGTTTTATAATCATCTCCATTGCCTACTCCCAGATCATTTGCACAGTCAGTGTTTTATTGGAAAAAGAAGTCTCATGGGGCTGGAGAGATGGTTCAGCAGTTAAGAGCACTTGCTTCTCTTGGAGGTTCCAAACACCCACTACCTATAACTCCAGCCTCCAGCATCACAGTCCTCTTTGGACACCCACAAGTTCACACAAACACCCACTTACACATAAAAGTAAATAATACATTTTTAAAAATTGGAAACAGTTTCTTCTAGATTTTTCATAGAAGTGGAATCGCACATGTGACCTTTTGTTTTGTTTTGTTTTTATTTTTAGACAGGGTTTCTCTGTGTAGCCCTGACCTGTCCTGGAACTTACTTTGTAGACCTGGCTGTCCTTGAACTCACAGAGATTCTCCAGCCTTTGCTTCCCGAGTGCTGAGATTAAAGGCGTGCCCCACCACCACCCGGCCATACTTGGTCCTTTTAAAACTAGAATTCCTTAATTTGAAACTTGCTTTTGAGCTTTCTTCATGTTGTATCATGCATCATGTCTTATAAGGAACAGTAATCTGTTCAGTCATTCTTCAGGCTTTGTGTAGTCTGTTTTCTGGATCCTGCAGTCCTGGGTAACCTTGAATCCCTTGTTTGTAGCCACAGCTAGCCTTGACCTCCTCCTGATCTTGCTTGCAGGGATTACAGGCAGGCACAGGCAACCACACTCTAGTTGTTAACTCTAGAGACCAGACCACTCCCTGAAATTTTGTCTCTTGTAGGGTTTGACTGATTATTTATTTCTGGTGTTATTATTTCTGCTTTTCACATAAACTTGAGAGAAACAGCATGTTCTTGAAGGTTTGGCTGTCAAACTTTAGTACATGAGATGAATCCCCTGGTCTGCTTGCTAGAGGTACAGAGTTCTAGGCTGTATTACCAGAGAGTAGTTAAACAGAAAAAAAAAATTTATTTTTATTTTTTATGTGTGGACATTTTGTCTGTCTACCATAGTGTGCCTGGCTGCAAGGAGGCCAGAAGAGGGTGTCAGATTACCATATGGTTGCTGGGTGGAACCTTGGGTTTTCTGGAAGAGCAGTCAGGGCTCTTAAGGGCTGAGCCATTTCTCAAGTCCCAGAGAATGATTTTAAATGCCCTCTGGGGGAGCCTGGTACTTTAACACACCAGTTGTTCGGTTCTCAGATACTGAACATAATTTGGACACATATAAAAACACTATTAAAAAAAATTCCTAAGTGTCCCTAAATCTTGACTTTAGCAGAACTTAGCATTACACAGGAAATGCCATACAAACATCTGTCAGGTCTCTAATACTTTTAAAACATAAATGTGCCAATACCGCTTTTAGAATTACTAAAAAGGGTCTAAGCTCGGGTTCAAAGCTGGACTTTAATGATGGCCATGAGAGTCATGTGTGGTGTTCGTGAACCTCCCTGCTCCGAGCCAAGTTAGGTTTATAGGTGACGAAAGCCAGATGGCCTGTAATAACTAATTTATTATACATGTCTTTATAGTATTGATCTCTGTATTGACAAATGCACTCTGATTAATTAATTAGATAGGGGAAATTGATTTTATGGGGGGAGAACTATAGTACACTTGGATGTCAGGGGGGCGACTTTTGGAGGTTGGTTCTCCTCTTCTGCTTTGGGGCTCAGGGGCCTAACTCAGCTCACCAGGCATGGCCACAAGAGCTTGTGCATGCTGAGCCCTTCTCTTCAGCGCAAATGTGAGAAAGGTGAAATACTGACTCTGTTACCACTTTCTTTAAGTTGGCCCAGCACAATTCAAGTTATGAGTTATGACTGTTGTCACACAGTTGTCGTATTTACCCTAGAAGTGGGCCATCACAAAGGGCAACCATTACTGCTCACACACATTATCACTGTGTAAACAATACATTTTACAACAGAAAAGCTCCCGAGTCTGAAGAATTGTTTTCCCTCAAGTTCCTGGAACGGTGCTTATGATCACTTAATAGATAAGTGGTGCTTTTTAGGGTGTTTATGTGCCCCTCCCCCAAGCTGCATATGGAGTTTCATTTACTCTGATCTCTTGAGCTGTTAAAGAAATGGTAAGACATGTGGGCAGGGGTGGCACACACTTTTAACCCCAGCATTCGAGGCAGAGGCAGGTGAATCTCTGAGTTCTGGGTCAACCTGGTCTAAATAGTGAGTTCTAGGCCAGCCTGATCTACAGAGAGAGTTCCAGGACAGCCAGGGGTACAACAGAGAAACTCTATCTCAAATAACAACAACGAAAGAAAAAAAAAGAAAAGAAAGAAGGAGGGAAGGAGGAAGGAAGGAAGGACGTGCTGCTACGACAGAGGAAAACTATTGGTACTTTTAGGGGGCTGTAGTGGATTGAATGGGAATGGCCACGATAGGCCCATGTTTGAATGCTTGGTCACCAGTTAGTGGAACTATCTGGGAAGGATTAGGAGGTGTGGCCTTGTAGTAGGGAGTGTGTCACTGAAGGCTTTGAGGTTTTGAGATTTTAAAAGCCCACAGCATTCCACTGGACTGTTTCTTTGCCTTGTGCTTGTTGTCTCAACATGTTTGCTTTCAGTTACTTCTCCAGTGCCACTCCTGTGTGCTTGTCGCCAAGTTGCCTTCCATGATAGCCATAGATTTGAACCCTCTGGAACCATGAGCTTCTAAATTAACTGCTTTCTTTTATAAGTTGCATGGCCATGGTGTTTTGTTACAGCCATAGAAAAGTAACTAAGACAGGGGCTTTAAGAAAAAAAGACATGGATTCTAGGAAAAGGAAAATGACAACTGTCTGAAAGCGGTTTATACCAAGTCCCTGAAAGGGAATCTTTAATCCAGAGCAACGACTTCCATTCCTCCTTGGCTCTCTTGACCTCATTAGCCTGATGTGGATGGAGAGTGGGGTTATGCAATAGTATAATTAAAACAGCTTTTCATCTTTGAAAATGCCATGCACCCCTCTAAGTAAGTAAAATATAACAAACCTCAGTGATTATCGATATTTTGCCAGTTCCGTTTCCTCTGGTACCCACCACATCCTCACTCCAGTTTTTGCAAAACTCCCTAAATTCGATTACCTCAGTTGTCTTTAATTTTTCCCTTTATTTATTTATTTATTTTTGTTTTTTTGAGACAGGGTTTCTCTGTGTAGCCCTGGCTGTCCTGGAACTCACTCTGTAGACCAGGCTGGCCTTGAACTCAGAAATCCACCTGCCTCTGCCTCCTGAGTGCTGGGTTTAAAGGCGTGCGCCACCACCGCCCAGCTTCCCTTTATTTTTGAGTTTCATACATGTATACAATAAAATATTATATTTATTGCCATTATCCCTTCTAATTTCCCCCCTAACACCCTCAAGAAGTTCTTCCAACTTCACATCTAAAATAAGAAAAACCAATCCCCCCCCAACCAAAAAAACCTCACTAAGAGCAATTAGTGTTGTCCGTGGGTATGGGGCCATTCACTGAGCACGGGAATCCCTCCAGTGGGCACAGCCCTCTCTAGGCACTGTCACCCACCTGCCAAAGGGTCCTCAGAAGGGGTGGGGCCTGGAGAGCACCTACCTACCCCATCTATTTGGGGATTCAAATCTATCTTTTATAGTCACTTTCTTTTAGTTAGAATATAAACTAAAAGCCAGACATGGTGGTGCATGCCTTTAATCCCAGTACTTGGGGGAAGTAGAGGCAGGCTATAAAGTGGATCTTTATGAGTTTGAAGCTAGTTTGGTCTACATTGGGAGTTCCAGGCCAGCCAAGGCTATACATAGTGAGATACTGCATCAAAACAATATGGGGGGAGGGGAAGAAGTGGAGGGAAGAGAGGAAGAAGGGGAGGGGGAGAGGGAGAAAGTCTGAACGAGACTTACAGTGTAGCATCTGGTGTGTCCTTAAGTCTCTCACAGCATCCGTCTGTCCTTACTCAGTTCCCGATCTGTTATGGAAATTGGATGGTCCTGCAAAATGACCTTCGATCCAGATTTGTTTTATAGTTTCTTCTGCTATTTCTTTATTGCCCATGTTTCCTATTTCCTAGTTTAATGAGAATGAGAATAAATTTTGGGGCAAGAAGACTTCTGCTTCTTAGTACCTCCTGTCACAAGGTTCTTTGAGACACTTGGGCCCACATTCTCTAGACCACCTTAGTGGGCTCAGAATATCTATCTAATCCCTGCAGTTGACCCTCATCACTCCTGTGTTTGCTTTGTTTTTGTTCTTGAGACAGAATTTCAGGTAGCCCAAGCTGGCCTCAAACTCACCTTGTAGCCAAGGATAACCTTGAACACAGGATCTTCCTGTCTCCACTTCTCCCAATGCCAGGATTACAGGCATTAACCACCATGTCTGGATTCCCTTTTCGCTTTTTAACTAAAGGACTTTTATATCCATCTATGTTTATTCTTTACACATTTTATGTAATCAGTAGCTGTGAAATAGTAATTTATTTATTATTTTGCGGTGCTGTGGATCAAACCCATATCTAGTACATGCTAGGCAAGTCTCTACCTGCCTCCTTAACTACTTTTTCTTCTTCCTCAAGATTCATCAATCCTTTTACATTAGCAGCTGGGCTTCTCTAGAGGCAAAAGCATTCTCTCAAACTGGTTGGTCCCATGGAAAACAGTTCATATAGGAATAGCAGCCCAAATTCTTTTTTCTTGCCCATTATGAAGTTTAGCAGAAAAACAAACAAACAAACTTGCAACTATGATGAAATAAATTCCGTATTGTTTATTATGAACTCAGAATTTTTGTGTATTAAATATTTCCATGGCAAATGTGTTCTTCAAATTGCTGACATGGGCTTTCTGAGACAGTGTTTCTGAAAGTATGGATGCAGAACACCTGTATCAGAAGTCCCCTGAGCCTATGTGATATGTCCGTTCCTGCCTCCCCACCCCCAAGCACTCCCAGGACTTACAAGGTTAGGTCTTTGGGAGCAGAGGTCTGGCATCGGTATTGCTGACTCTCTGGGGGTTTTGAAATGGCTATAGCTCGCATAGCTTCACTGGGAGTAAAGCACAAGGGCTTGGGGGGACACTACAGTTATTCTAAGCAGGCAGGGCAGGTGGCTTAACTCCTCTGGAAGGGCCCAGCAGACAAGAGCAGGGCTGTTAGTCCTGGAATCCTGGCAGGGCTGAGTCTTGATTGGGCTTCTCAGAACTCTAGGGGCCCTTCCTCCACCCCCCTGCAACACACACACACACCAGATCCTGTATAATGTGGTTCTACATGACAAAGAACTAATTTCCCCTGTGGACCATCAGGGATACAGTGTGGCAATATCTACGTCCTCACATCCTGCACTGCTCTTCCTCGGTTCCCAGAGGTCCCCCTGCCCCGCCCCCTTCTCGCTTATATCATCCCACCAGGTAGTACAGTTCTTCCTCTTTCGTTTGTATCTGAAATAAGAATTAGCACTGTTGTCGTCCACTCCAGCTCTGAGTTGCTCCTCTTCCCTAGGAAACACACTTTCCATATTTTAAGTCTTCTGGTGCTTGACATTTTGAACAAAACACCTATTTAGTCGGATTTTCATAGAAGACGTTGCGTTTTTATCGTTTCGTTTGTCTTTAGCTATTGAATTTTAAATAGCATTGTTGCATGCATCGACTCACAGAGCGAAAATGTGATGCTTAAAAAATAAATAAATATGGGAACAAGCCTGGTGCAGCGGGAAGGAGCCCCATGTGTCCGTCCCAGGTGCCCTGGGTGGGACAGGAGACATGGGGAAAGTGGCTGCAAGTCTTCTCACAAAGTCCCACGAGCAGGTGGGGGCTGTGGGAAGCCTTTTGGGGCCCTGCCATTCCTGGGGAACGCAAGGCAGCTGTCTCCCTGAGTTCTCTAGCCCGGGGCACCGCAGTCACTGCAGGGTGCCACAGACAGGCTAGCCAGAGCACAGTTGGGGTTCCTGCTGGGACCTGGTTTCAGTGACTTGCGGCACAGGGCTAGCTGCTTAGGCTTGGGTGAATGGGTACCGTCTGGGAGCACTGGGAAGCCTTCATCGAGAGATCCCTCGCTTCCCACGGCAGGTCCAGATGAAGACAGTCCATAATTCTAAGACGTTTATTGTCATTGTGGGAGTGTGGCATGGATGGAATTGTACCCCCCAATCTCTGGGATGGGCGAGGCGGATATAGTAACTGGGAAGGGGCATGGCTAAGTCTCCAGGTGTCTCATTAACTTGGGGTGGGCTTGGGGCTGCGTGACAGTGCCTCTACCTTTGGCGGGACTTGGGCACATGACCACGCCTCTACCTGAGGAGGGGCTGGGGGCATGACTCTTTTTTCTGTGACCAAATGTCACAGACCTATGGAGAGATATAGCCACGTGTTAGAAGCTGTATTCTAGGAGCTTAGGCAAACAGTTGCCATCCCTTGTAGGCTGAGGACAGCCCATTGGGCCTGCAACGTTCAAACCTTAGCTTGACCAGAAACACAGACTTCCAATCACGGCCTAACAAATAAAGATTCAGATGAACAGATCTTCTTGTCAGTTGTGATTCTTGCTGATCAGAGAAAACTAGATCACATCTCCCAACAATGTCCTCAGCATGTGCTTCAAGAGAAGGATGTGGAATCAGGTTCGTGGGGATGCAGAGAGCCTCACTCTCTTCCGTGGGCACAGTCCCTGTGTGTGCCAGAGAAGTCCTGCCAATATCCCACATCGACAGGGCACAAGTACATACCCAGTTTGAAAGTCTTCGGTTGCTGCCAATGCCTGACATCGCCCTGCCCACGTAGAAACCCGGCCTTAGGAGAACTGGCTTAGGTCAGGGTTTGGAAACCCAAATGCCACTGTTGCCAGGAAAGTAGCGTAAAATGGAGGGAGGCCAGGATGGAAGCTTGTGGCCAGTGAGGGAGACATGTCCCCTTAAAGGAGGCCACTCCACTCAGCTACTTCTGGCCACAGCCAGGGATATAGACCCTGAATGGCTAAAGCTTTTGATAGTTCAAAGACACTGATAATGTGAATATTTTTTGTTTCTTTATTGTAGGTGTGTGTTTGTGCGTGTGTGCACACATTTGTGCCAATGCATGTGAGCAAGTACATGTGGAAGATGTAAGTCAACCTCTTGTGTCATTCCTCAGGCACCTTTGGATTAGGGGACCTCAGGCACTGTCCACCTTGGGTTTTGAGGCAGTCTGTCATTGGCCTGGAGCCCTGGAGCTCACTGAGTAGGCGAGGCTGGTGATCAGTGTGTCCCAAGGGTCTTCTTGTCTCTGATTTCCTAGTACTAGGATTACAGGGAATCTCCACCACAGCAGACTTTTTTGTTTGTTTTCGTTTTTGCTTTTTTTATGATCTATGTTTTGTTTTATTTTTTTATTTTTATTTTTTCTGGGGATTGGACTCAGAATCTCATGCTTGCAGGACAAATACATTACTGACCAACACAGCCTCCTTGGTTCTGCTAATCTGAGTTTTTGATGGATTGTTCTTTTCTTTTTAAATTTTCCTCTGAAGTAGTGTATCATATTGCTCAGTCGAGCCTCAAATTCATCATGTAGCCAAGGCTGGCCCTAAGCTACTGGATCATCTTGTCTCCTTTTCCCAAGTGCTGGGATTATAGGTGCACACCAGCATCCTTGGCTGTGACAATCTGAAGTTTCATGAGACCTCATTGTATTTCAGGTATTGGCATTGATTCAAATGGGTTTAAACATAACAGCAGTTAAAATTGATCTGTCTGTGGGCCATCACGTTAGAACTTTGGATTTGAGGGACATAAATACTTTAAATGAATACCAAAAACTAATAAAAGAGAATTAGATTAGAGATGAGTGAAAAGGAGTTATACCCGGTGTGTCAAGGCCTTTAGCAGAGACTCAAACCATGGACCTTGTAGGTATAAGTTAAATGTGTTATGGTTAGGAACTGGAGGCCAGGCTTCTGTGGACAGGAGCCATTGTCGCCTGGCAGCTCAGGATGAAACTGATAGGTGCAAACCGGTCACTCAGAGCACATACGCTGAGGACTGGGCCTATGGTATGGTCGGTCTATGAGAAGGCTGTCCTGCTATGAGGTTATCACTCATCAAATAAAAGGGGGCAGTTTTATTTGTAAGGATTGCTTTATAAGACTCTAAGTCAGTGGTTCTCAGCCTGTGGGTCAGATGTCCTGCATATCAGATAGTTACACCACTGTTCATAACAGTAGCAAAATTACAGTCATGAAGTAGCAACAGAAATAATTCTATAGTTTGGGGGTCACTGCAACATGAGGAACTGTATAAAAGGGTCACAGTATCAGGAAGGTTGAGGACCACTGCGCTAAGGCTTGTCTTGCTGGCGGGAGAAAGCAGCAGGAATTTAGACAGACTGCTCTTGCCTTTCTGAAGAGTGATTGGCAGATAGCATGTTCTACTGGGATTGGATTTCAGCCTAGAGTTGTCTGCTAATTGTCTAGAGAGAGCGCGCATAGCTATACAGGCACAGGGTACAGCGAGACCAGTCTTCTTCATGGTTAGCTGAGTACATTTTAGAAAGGAATCCAAACTTTGAGAAGTTAAATTGAGTTTTAGGAGAAACTTTAGACTTAAGGAAAGTCATTTCAGGGAGTAATTCCAGGAGGCTGCAGTGTGTGGACCAAACATCTAACGAGCTCAGTCTGCAGCTGCTGAGGTCCTGGATACTCAGTTGCTTTTGGTTCTAACTTGGTTGAGTTAGGTTGAATTATGAAATCTCTACGTCATATCCAGTTCTTCTAGTAGACTTTTTAAATTTACTTTTAATTTAAATATATGGGTGTTTTGTCTGCATGTTTGTGTTTGCACCACTTGTGTGCCTGGTGCCCGCAGAAGCCAGAGGAGGGTGTCAGGGCCCTTAGGACTGGAATTGTTGTGAGCCACCAAGTATGTGCTGGGAATCAAACCCAGGTCCTCTGGAAGAACAGCCAGTGCTCTTAACCACTTACCCAACTCTCCAGTCCCCTTTATTAGATTTCTTAAAAGTTAATTATTTTTGCATTACTGTATATAGTTTCTGACTTAATTTGTCTAACTTCTATTTTATTGTTCCAACTTTCAGTCCTGGGGATTGAACCCACAGCCTCCACGTGACTGTCTACCACTTGGCTACATCCCTACCTGTCCATCTCACTTAGTTCCAAGGAGATGGTAGGTGAGTCCCTGGGTTTACTATGGCTTCATGTCTATGTTGGAGTTAACAGGCTGCTATGACATCATTGCTAATGCTCCAAGCAGGCCTGGAACTTAAAACCTTCCTACCTTAGCTTTCTGTGTGCTGACCAAAAATATATTCAGGAGTGTTGTGAAGTTATCTGTGGTTTCCTCTCTTGTGCTATAAGCAAAATCACAATTGCTATATTAAAATTAGATATCTAGCTGGGCAGTGGTGGCGCACGCCTTTAATCCCAGCACTTGGGAGACAGAGACAGGTGGATTTCTGAGTTCGAGGCCAGCCTGGTCTACAGAGTGAGTTCCAGGACAGCCAGGGCTACACAGAGAAACCCTGTCTCAAAAAACCAAAAACCAAAAAAAAAAAAAAAAAAAAAAAAAAAAAAAAAAAAAAAAAAAAAAAAAAAAAAAAAGAGAGAGAGAGAGAGAGAGAGAGAGAGATTTAAAACAAATTATACAGTGAGTATAACTGTATTATAATTCATTAGGAAGACTAGCATTATGGAGGCCGTATCTAAGTCCTCGGAGACGGTGGAGCAGAAAACTCTGACATTCAGCTGGAGGGGAGGGTAATAGGACCACCTCAAACACCAATTGGCATTGTTTCCTAAAATTCATACTCATGAGGTAGCTAGCAAGCAGAAATGTGTGCATGTACACTGAAGGACATACAAAGTTCCAGAAACAGTTTTGGTAATGAGGCCAAACTAGAACAAACAAACAAACCTTTATCTATTGTAAATGCATTAGGAGATTTGCATTTAATACACTAGACTATTATGCAGCAATGAAAACAAATTAATCATAGCTTTTTTTAAAAAAAATTTTTAATGCTAGGAGTAGAGGAACTCTGTGCCTTGCAATATGGTAGGCGAGCACTCTGCCGCTGAGGCTTAGCCCAGAACTGCAGCTTTTCTGAGCAACATGGATGAATCTCATAAATATTCCGAGGAAAAGAAACCAAAGCATATACTGCATGGTTTGATTTATATAAATGTATGCAAACAAAGCCCACACAAAGCCAAACTATGGTGTTAGAAAAGAGGTTCTGGGGAAATGGAAGAAAGACGCGGAGGGGCAGGGTGCGGGGGGGGGGGGCGCGGACGTCCTAGTGGTGGGCACCTGGGCGGTGTCTGCTTTATCACCACTCACTTAAGTTTTACGTTCTTTCCTATATGTTGTCTCTTAACTAAAACAGAGGAAAGCACCAGACTCAGTCTTTTTATTTAGATACAATAAATCTTTATTAATGTTGTAATAACCTCTAAGAATCCACCCTATTTGGGAGTTGAAGCTCATTGCTTTTGCAGGGACTTCTATCAAATGGCTCATGATTACCATCTCCTAGTACATAATTAATGTATCTTTGCAATTATTTATTAATATCTTCAGTGCCAGGTGCTAGGTAAGGCAAATACCACTGAGCCACACCCCCGTCTCCTCCTCCTCCTCCTCCTCCTCCTCCTCATTATTCCTTGTTATCAGTGTGAGGAAACAACAGGGCAAACAGGCTGTAAGTTCCAGTAGCTTCATAAGTGAACTGGAGAAGAAGAAGAAAGAAAACCATGCTGCTTACAATGGAGGTCAGCAAGTTTCCACAAGATGAAAACGAGTGGAAAGATATCTTCAGAGAAAAAAAGAGCCCACAGTGCCAGGGAGAGCATGCTTAGCCTTTTTGGTCAATACCTGAGGGGGGAAAAAAGATCAAGAAAGTCAAAGGAAACTCTACAGTCAGGACTATATAGAGAGACCTTGTCTCAAAAAACAAACAAACAACCCCCCCCAAAAAAACCAACCAACCAACCAACCAAATAAAAAACAGTGGGAAAAAGGAAAAGAAAAATTTAATACTTTTCTGAGTCCCAACTCAAATGCTCAGTAAAGTGAGTGATGGAAGCCACTGCAGATGTCTACAGTTTTTTTAAAAAATCGTATTTATTTGTTTGTTTGTTTACTTATGTTTTTAGTATGTGTGGGATGGTGATCACGAGCATACTCCACTGCTCTTGTGTGGAGGTCGGAGAACAACTTGTGGGAATGGTCTTCTGATTTTACCATAAGGGTTGGGGGACTGAACTCAGGTTGTCAGGCTTTGAAGCTGGTGCCTTTAACTACTTAGCTTTCTCCAGTCGACTGCACTCAAAAACAAAACAAAACAAAACAAACAAACAAAAAAAAAAAACCCAACCAACCAAACGTCTTTTCAGTGTGTTTTGAGACAAGATCTCATGGAGCCCAGGTTGACTGGAACTCATTTTATAACCAAAGACAACCTTGAACTCCAGATCCTCTTGCCTCTGTCCTAAGCACTATGACCTCTGGCATGCAGTCCTCCTGTTCTTTTATCTAACAAGTCCGCACAGCACTGAGCAGGACTCTGATGGAAGTCTTCACACTGTATAGTATCCACCCCCACCCCCACAAGGCTGCAACTGAACCAGAATTTTATTTAAAATTTTATTTAAACCTTTGAACCAACCAGTTCTCTTGAGACCTTTGAACCCACTTACCAGCTCCCATGACCTTAAAAGGCTTAGTAACTGAAAGCAGCCCTCAGAGCTTGTCCTCAGTGGCCACCTCTTTAAGGTGACAGCATCTGTGTAGATGTTCACAGGGAACAGAGTAGCAGAGCTGCTCCTAGGAGAATGACCCACGTGACCTGAAAGGACTGGCCTCAAGCCATCTGTCTGTCTGTCCTGTTGTCTGAAAAGAGATGCATTGCTCTCAGACTTGACAAGGAGGCAGTGGAAGGCCTGTAAGATAGCTCAGTAAGAGTCAATGTGCTTGCAGTTTGTCTCAGTTAGAGTTTCCATTGCTGTGAAGAGATTTGACGACCAAGGCAACTCTTATAAAGGAAACCATTTAATTGGGGCTGGCTTACAGGTCCAGAGGTTCAGTCCATTATCACCAGGCAGGAAGCATGGCATGTCTGAGTAGGCCTGGTGCTGGAGGAGCCCCGAGTTCTACATCTTGATCAAAAGGCAGCTAGGAAAAGACTGTCTTTCAGGCAGCTAGGAGGAGGGTCTCAAAGCCCATTTGTACAGTGACACACTTCCTTCAATGAGGCCACATCCCTCCAACAGGGCCACACCTTCAACAAGGCCACACCTCCTAGTGGTCCCACTTCCTGGGCCAAGCATATTAAAACACCATACTGTACAAAGATAAACACACAGAACCTAAGGAAAAGTGGAAGGGGATAACCAACTCTGTGCAGTTGCCCTCTGACTCCACCTCTCTCTCTCTCTCTCTCTCTCTCTCTCTCTCTCTCTCTCTCTCTCTCTCTCTCACACACACACACACACACACACACACACACACATACACACACAAATACTAAATAAAATAAAACCTAGTATGAGAGTTCAGGACAGTCCTATCTTGCTTTCTGTGGGCCACGTGGTTTAGTTGCAGCTTCCTAGAACGGGGACCAAGAGAATTGTGGGTGATGCCTCTCTGAGGGAAGATGTCTCAGGTGCCACTTCTGTGAGCTTGGACTCCTAGTAGCCAGTGGGGGTGGTGGGCTGTTAAAATGGAAATAACTGCACATGAACTGGGGATCACTGGGTGTGACACAGGAAGTGATTATTTTTCCTCAATTGTATATGGCGTGTGGACTGGAGAGCCCACAGCGGTCCTGAGCAAAGCTTGTTCTAAGACTAATCCTGCTTGGGAACCTCTCAGCTGGCTCTAGTGGCTGTGTTTAGCCTCCTTCCAGTCTTCCATGTTTCAGTCAGATGCTCATTCAACTAGTTTTCATGGAGCACCTGCCTACGAGCCTACACGTCTGAAAGCTCCAACTGTGAACAGAGGTCAGAGTCCTTTGAGAATATCTATCTGCTCGCCTGAGATGAAGACCATTTCACAAAATTTTCTCCTAATGGAAGGGCTTCCTCCTTTCCTGGGCGGGGCTTTCGATCTGCTTCAATGCTAACTAACCTCTGTAATAACTGCTGTCATAAAGCAGTTTACTAGCCTGTCACTTGCTTTTCTTTGTGCAGTGCTTGGGAGTGAGCCCAGGCTAGCACATACCTCCAGGACTGAGCTATATCCCACACTCTGCCTGCCCCCTTAACCCATGCCTTTTTTCTTTATCTTTTGATTCAGCGTTCTTGATAAGTTGCCTAGATTGGTCTTGAATTTACAGTGTAGCCCAGGTAAGCCTTGGACTTGCCATCTTTCTGCCTCAGTCTCCTAAGTAAGGAATTATAATAGACCCTTGCTGCCTGGCCTGACACCCTTTACCTTCAGAGAAGAAACTGATTGATGGGCTCCCACACTGATAATCTTGACAAAAGAAACAAATAAATAGGAAATCCCACTTCTTCTCTCGCCTCCCTCCAGCTTTCGCCTGACAGTTCTCATTTGATGGCCGAACTTCTTTAGGATACCCGACTTCCATGGAAGTCAGGTTGTTTCAACTTTCTTCCCGCAGACTCACCTGCCAAGCCCCGCCTTCCCACCTCTACCAGAGCCTCCAGTTCTACTTAATTCGGACCTGAGTGTGGAAGAGGGAGACCCTTCAGGAAAGCGAGATGGTGAGTGCTATGGTTAAGATTGAGGAGCTGAGCATAAAACAAGGGCCTGTGAAGCATCTTGAGGCCGTCCATGAAGGCGCTGCCACTTACGAGGCAGTTTAGGTTTCTAATGCGGTTTTTTAAACCAACGATCTTTGACTAGGACTTTTCCTGGAGAAAGGTAAACCAGGGAGACTTCCTGTGAAATTGAGCTTTGAGGAATGAATGAACCTGAAGCAGAAGTCAGCTGGTAGGGGCAGGCGTGGGCTGCAGGCCTGGAAGCGTGGAGTGCGGGTGGTAGGCTTGAAGGGACGATCGGACAAAGTGGGCGGAGCCAGGTCTAGGAGAAACCCCTAGTGGAAAGTATTTTGATCTCTGTGATTGTTTACAACACCACCGTCCTTCCCCTCACAGCAAACACCTTCAGAGTCCGTTGTCTCCTCTCCCTTATCTTAAAACCATCCATTTCCCATGTGGTTTCTGTCCGAACTTCCCACCCAAACTACCCTAGAGAGAGCAGCAGAGCACCACTTAGAGATGGTGCTTACGCAGTTCTGGAGAACTCTCTCTCCCCTCTTCCTGTCTTCCCCTTCCTCCCTTTGTTTTTGGTATACGTTTGGGAGTCAAAGGATAACTAATAGAGCCAGTTTTCTCTTTATACCATGTGGATCTTGGGGATAGAACTCAGGTGGTTAGGCTGAGCAGCAGGCACTTTTATTTATCCACTAAGTCATTTCCCACCTGACTCTGGGTTTCTCCCCTCCCCCTTTTCTCCCCTCCCCCCTCTTCTTCCCTCCTCCTTTCTTCCCCTTTCCCCTTTTCTCCCCTTCCCCTTTTCCTCCCCTCCCCCCTTTTCTCCCCTCCCTTTCCCTCTTCCCTCCATTCACAAGAGCTCACTGTGTAGCTTTGGCTGACTTCGAACTCTCTATTGTAGACCAGGCTGTCCTGGAACTCGCAGAGATCCACCTGTCTCTGCTTTGGAAGGGGCATGATTAAAGGCACGTGCTGCCACACCCATGCTCTGGGAAACTTTAATTCCCTCAGCCTTACTTCTCTTTCCTTCCCAATACAGAAGCTAATACCACCTTTCTGGAAGAGCTGTGAGGCTGACACCTATTGTAAAGCCTGCCCTGAAAGAGATCATAATGGCATTATTATTTCTCTGGCATTACCTTGTAGCTGTTGGTTGTGGTAGCGTGTGACAGGTGGTAGGGTATGTTGATTTTATAGCTGTATTTGATACATATTCCTCTGTCTTTAGTTACTGTTTCTAGCACATTACCAGTCTTAGTTTCCATTGGCTTCTCTTCTCCCACGGCTGCCTTGCACGGTGGAGCTCTCTGATGACCCCCTTGTCTCCTGTTCTACCTGGGGCAAACCCCTCTAGAACGGCATGTTCTCCATTATTATGTATGCATTAATTACTCTTAGAGTTATTTCTCCACTGAAAATTTTTCTTAACCTAAGACTTTCATAGTTAAGAGCTTAATTGATTAATAATTCAAGCGCTTAGTGTCTCAAAGTCCATACCTCTGAGCCACCCTCATGTCTCTTAGTCGTGCTCACCTCAATCTAATCTTTAGCATTTCTTCTTGTTAAAAATAAAAGTGTTCTGGGAAGGCAGACAGACATCTCAGCTGTTAAGAGCACTGGCTGCTCTTCCAGAGGATCTGGGTTCAGTTCTAAGCACCCGCATGGCAGCTGACAACTGATGGGAACTCCAGTTTGAGGGGATTTTAATGTCTCTTCGGGCCTCAGTGGGCACCAGGCATGCATATGGTAGACAGGCATATATGCAAGCAAAACGTCCACACACATGTTAGGAAGGAGAGCAGCACATGCTTCATTCTAGCCAGAAATCTGCTTCTTGTCCCTGGCTTCCATCACCGTCGACCACAAAAACCAGTTTTCCTTCTGTCCACCTCTCTCTCTCTCTCTCTCTCATACTCTCTCACACATACTCTCTCTCTCCCCCCACACACATACTCTCTCTCTCTCCCTCTCTCACACACATACTCTCTCTCACTCCCTCTCTCTCACACATACTCTCTCTCTCTCTCTCACTCTCCCTCCCCCCCTCTTACCACCCTCCTAAAACTCTGGGACTCTCTCAGATGCCTGCTTTATTTATTTATTTTAGTGTTGAATGGGCGCCTACACGTGTACATATAGCTATATGTGTATATGTAGGCCAATGTTGACATCAGTAATATTCCTTGATTACCTAATTCTTTAAGGCAGGGCATCTCAGCTGAACCCAGAGCTCAGTGATTTGGTTAGTCTCTGTCTTCTGAATGCTGATTACAGACCAGCTGCTATGCTCATGTGGAATTTATGTGGACTCTGGAGATCCGAACTCTTGGCCCTCACACTTGCCCAGCGAGTGCTTCACTCGCCGAGCCATCTCCTGAGAGGAGAAGGATTTGGAACTGGCTTCACCTGGAGCATCTCCACTGTCCTTCAACTTTCCTTCACCAGAACAGCTGACCAGAGTAATGCTTTTTCAGTTACTGTGTATTAGCAAATAAAGTCTAATCATCTAAAGTCTAACCAATCTAGCTCAAAAGTCCTTCAGCAGCTATTGAAATAGGCTGATTGTTCTGAGGACTTAGAAAACCTGCAGTACCAGGAGATACAGGAATAAAACTACAACATAATGTTGGATGCAGTTATCTCATTAGAGTCGGAGTGCTCAACTTTCCTAATGGCACAGCCCTTTAGTACAGTTCCTCACGTTATGGTGACCCTAGCCGTAAAAGTATTTCATTGCTACTTTCTAACTATAATTATGCTTCTGTTATGAATCATTATGTAAATATCTGTGTTTTCCAGTGGTCTTAGGCAACCCCTGTGAGAAGTTGTTTGGCTTCCAAGTTGAGAACCACTGCATTAGAGAAATTCTGATGTTATGCTCACTCCAAAGCTAGCCATACTTAATACTAACTGTACCCCCAAAGTGGCAGAGACTCTCCTAAAGAGTGCTCACAAGTGCCACTAGCGTTGGAACAGCCCCACCACCATCGTCTGGGTTTGTACCAAGTCACTGGTGCTGCTCACAGGCTGGCGTGCTGAGAGTGTCAGGTGTTGGTTGACTGCATGGTGATGGACGGATAATGGCCCCAATGGACAATGCACTGGTTTCTCAAGTGTCACATGGGGCGAGACAGATCAGACTGTCCCTTCATATCCAATGAGAGTTGGAGAGCATTGAATGTGTGAGAGGAGCAATCTAGGAGGCAGACCTGGAGCTGTCTGGTTAGAGAGCAGAGCAGAGACAGGAACATTATGGCTTCAGAATGAGCTCCCTGAGTTCTGAGTCAGGAGACACTGATATGTTAGGATTCTTTGAGCCTTCAGTGGTAGATGCTCAGTTTGAACTGGTCAGTGAAAAGAACAATTTCACAGGTCTGGGTTACTGAAATATCTGGATTTAGATCTGGAAGCAGTAGAATGAATGCTTTTCTCCATGCCTCAGGGCGATTTTCCTATGTTGGCTTCATTCTGGGTCATGGGTAAGAAGTTGGCTCTAGATCCATGTTGGATCAGCTTTTCAGACTCAGGAATGGGGACAGGACCTGACTTTCCCTCTAAAGTCTCCAGGTTAAAAGCTGGGTATGATGGTGGCTCACACCTGTAGTCCCAGCACTTGGAAGGTGGGGTAGGAGAACTGTCTCAAATGTGAGGCCCGCCTAGTCTACAGAGTGAGTCCCTGTGATGCATCTGGGGAACCTTGCAACAGAAGCATGAGGACCCGAGTTTGGATCCCTAGCAAAGATGAACATGTAGCCACACCAGCACTGGAGAAGCAAAGATAGGAGGGTCTCTGGGGCTCACTGCCCAACAGCCTAGCTAAATTGGTGAGCTCCAGTTTCAGTGAGATGTGTTGTTTCAGAAAATAAGGTGGAGACTCATTGAGGAAGACACCCAATATTTTTTGTTGTCGTTGTTAAAAGAGTTATTTATTTATTTTATGTGTATGTGTACACTGTAGCTGTCCTCAGACACACCAGAAGAGGGCATCAGATTCCATTACAGATGGTTGTGAGCCACCATGTGGTTGCTGGAAATTGAACTCAGTATTCTTAACCACTGAACCATCTCTCCAGTCCCCAAAGACGCCCAATATTAACCTTGCACACAGCACAGACACACACACACACACACACACACACACACACACACACACACACACACACCCCTACACATACGTACCAACGCTCACATGTGCAGATGAAGTCCCAGGGCTGACTCTTGACTGGCTGGTTTTGTGTCAACTCAACACAAGCTGGAGTTATCACAGAGAAATCTAGAGACTTTAGAGGGAAAACAGGTTGATGCTGGCCTAGAAGCCATTTTTCCACTTCCTGGCTATTTCTTTCCTCAGCATAGATCTCACATCAGCTGTAGTCTAGACATAGACACACTTTCCCTCAAAATCCCCTCATTAGCTAGGCACCATCTGTGAGATTTTACCTCTTCCTACCTGTGATAGTTCCTTACTCAAGGAAGCCAAGGTTACAAGTTTCCAATCCAAGAGCCTTCTGTAATTGAGACTTGTGAATATCAACTTGCTGAATTGTAAAACACATTTAATCATTCATGAGTTGGATAAACTCTGCTATGTTCAATTGATTTGCTGGCTAACCTACAGCCTGACTTTCAACTTTTTTTTTCTTCCAAAGGTAGACAGGATCTTCCCACCTCTCCCTAGCTGGCCTGGTACTCACTATGTGGCCCAGGTAGGCTTTGAACATGTGGTAATCCCTCTGACTCAGCCTCTTGAGTGCTGGATTATACCACACCACATTCAGATTTCAACCTGTTTATCTACATTGTCTACTTAGTTTTAGGTGTTTAGAGGGCACGCAAACGATCCTTTCTCTTGTTGGCACAGCACCCAGAGTCAGGTGCTGACCAGTTTTCACTGTGCCAGTGGTGTTTGTGTGTGTAAACATGTGTATATAGTCATGTGTGAGTACATTGTGTCGAAGCCTGAGGTTGCTGGGTGTCTCCCTCTCTTATTTTTTTGTTTAAAGATTTATTTTATTTTTGACTCTCTGTGTGTGTGTGTGTGTGTGTGTGTGTGTGTGTGTGTGTGTGTGTGTGTGTGTAGGTGTGTATATGATGTAGGTGCCATGGGTCAGAAATCATGGGATCCCTTGGAGCTGAAATTACAGGTGTTTGTGAGCCACCCCACATGGGCAATGGGAATTGAAGTCAGGTCCTCAGGAAGAGCAGTGTGCACTCTTAACCATCCAGCTGTTTCTCTATCTCTTCCACTTTACTTGTTTGAGACAGAGAGGGTCTGTGCCTGAATTTGTAGCTTATGATTTTCCTGGCTGGCCAGCAAACACAAGCCTCATGTATTCTATCTCTGCCTCTTCAGCACAGGGATATTTATTTTACTTATGAGTACACTGTAGCTGTCTTCAGACACACCAGAAGAGGGCATCGGATCCCATTACAGATGGTTGTGAGCCACCATGTAGTTGCTGGGAATTGAACTCAGGACCTCTGGAAGAGCAGTCAGTGCTCTTAACCGGGAGCCATGTCTCCAGCTCACACCAGGATATTTATACGCTGTGACCATGTTTCTTTACTTGTGGGTGTGGACTCTGGGGGCTGTACTTGGACTTAGAGAACCACGCGTGTGCAGTAAGCACTTTATTGACTGAGCCATCCCCCCAGCTCTCAACTGTGTTGTAACCCCTATAGACATTGCCTGCAGGGCATTCATATTGGAAGAGATCACGAAGTTTATCATTAGAAAACATGCACATTTAAAGCTTTAGACTAACCATGCATAAAGCTGAGGCCTTCAGCTTGTGACATTTCTGTCTTTAAGCTTTTCTGGACCTTCCTGTTCTGGCCAGTCATGGTTTGGGTATTTTATCAATGGTTTCCCCCCCAAATGGTGCCCAGCCTAAGTTTAGCATGCCTTTATCTGTACTATTTGAGAAACACAGAGCTGGGTTGGATACCTGCTCTGTAAGCATTATGGCACTAACCATGTCTATTAACTAACAGTGTAGAAGCAGAAAGAATCGTAACTGATAGCAGTAAAAAATAAAACAAAATTCAGGTAGACTGACTCATGTGAGCAGGAATAGTAATCCTTCTACACCCTGAAAAATACGGTATCCACGTGATGCCCCCCTTCAGTTAGTAGTTTTTGTCTTTTTGTCTATTTCCACCCCAGGTCCTAGAATTACCAACGGATGGCTCTCACGTGTTATGTATATAACCCTATCCCCCTGTCCCCCAGTATGTTACTCTTGGCTAGAGAAAGCTGTCTTCAATTATATTAATTTCTTTCCTAATTTAATTTCCCGCAAAATACATTGGTTCAGGAATTTATCACATTTCATATGCACAGCTTCCCTGTGGAAAGCACAGGACTGCAAACTTGTCTGCACAGTTATTCCCCATGTTTGAAATGGACTCTTTCGATTCTCATGAACGTGTCCATCAAGCGGTGTACAGTGTGCACCCTGAGCCTGCAGTTTTGGCCTCTGCAGGAGCGTGTAAAAATTCAAACAGCACCCTGTCTCACAAAACTGAGATCCAAGGATGGGGGAATACGAAAGTTTTGTTCTGGTATTTCCTGGACAGCTTCTAGTACCGCCCAGAACCTGGCCATTTCCTCTGTACCTGCTAATGTCATAAATCTCTGAAGTGTGTCTGCCTAGACCCGGAATTCTTTCCTTTCTGGGAACCTTTCCCCAGGCAGCTGGGTTGCTGCTGTCCTGGGCTCATTTTACTTTTCGGGTTCCGGCGGATGCTATCTGGCTAAAACCCTGGAGAGAAACTTTAAAGTTGGACTACACTCACCCTTACTCCCTTACACTCTTACACCCTTTACTCTTATCCTCCCCTAGCTAACCCCTAAAACCCAAGGCTTGATGGAGACCAGCAGGAACAGACAGAGGGAAATTGGGAAGCGAGCACACCCGTGTCCCCGCGGTGTAGGTCCCCAGCCCACGATCCGCCAGTGTCCAGTGCCCGGTGCAGTCCTGGGTCCGGCGGAAAGGCCGGGGTGCTGAATTCGCTGGGGGCTGGCCTCGCGGTGCAGCTGGCACGGAGCGGGACCCTAGGGCGGAGGAGCAAGAACGGCTTCCAGCGGGGTTGGCTGAGCGAGTCCTGGCGGGCGGCGGGAGCATATCGGCTGTCCCGCTTCGGCGCCTCCCGGCTCCGGGCTCCTCCTCCCGCCGGCCGCAGCCCCGGCTGCGTCGCTCCGCCACTCCCCGCCCCGCGCCGCCGCCCCGCCCTCGCCGCCGCCCGGCCTCGCTCGCCCAACCCCACTGCAAGCCGGCCCCAGGCCGCCTCGCCGCCACCCGGCCTCGCTGCGCGCCACCATGGACAGTCCCGTTTTCCCTTGGTAAAGATGGCGGTGCGCGATCGCTGCAACCTTTAGACTAATGACTGTCCGAAACATCGCCTCCATCTGTAATATGGTGAGTGGCCGCCGAGCCTCCGGGGGTCGCGCCCGCAGCGAGCCAGGCAAAGAAAGGGAACCCCGGGCTGGAGCTGCACGCGCGCCGCGGTCGTGGGGGCCGCGCGGCCAGAAGTTCCCGGCCCCGGGGCTGGGCCAGCTGGCCGCAGTCCTCTGCCTCTGTCCCAGCCGGGGTCCCGGAGCGGATCCCAGGGTTCCCCAGGACGGCCCCATGCCCCTGCCCTCGAGTTGCGGTGCGGGCGGTGGGTGGGGGTGGAGGGTGCGAGGTGGCCGCACACCGATGTCCCAAGGGAGGACCGTGAGGGTACGAGCCCGGAGTGGGAGGAAGTAGATCCTCCTGGTGCAGTAAATAAACCCTTACTGGACTCATCAACTGTCCTCTGCTCCTTCTGGAGTTCAGCCTCGATTGTATTTAAGATTCACTTTGCAACAGCATTGCTCTCATCAGGAGAAATTGGATAGACATAAAAGCTGTGACAAAAAAAAAATCCAAGTGAAGAATCTGGTTAGAGAGGCGAACTAAAACCTAGTATCGGAAAGCAGAGCGATTTGTTCTGGAGGCCTCAGTTTCCCCACCTGCATGCAAGAGATTGTAAGGCAGCAGTAACGTTTGCAGGCCCTGGGAGTGAGGTGGTTGTGGGCGTGAGGAAGTCTGCAGGGGTCATCCTGCCCCGCCTCCTCACCATTTAGCTTGGGCACTGCTTGCCTATCTGGTGGGATGGGGGTGGGGGTAGGGGGGTGTTACCCAGCGGTCACTTTAATTTGGATTTACCCCATTACTTTCCGGTTCTGTTTAGTTTCCTTGAGACCAGTTTCCAGCCTTTTAGTCCCTGAGTGTACTCAGCTGGCACCCTCACTATCGAGAGCCTTAGGGAGGTCAGTTTGGGATAAGGCGTTACCTTCCCTGTAGGACTTGAGGGTGTGTGCTCTGCCTGTAGTCTCTGGATCCTCTCCCCTTCAAACTGGAACACTGCTGTG
>CM052712.1:60505467-60532013 GCA_028551405.1 Uromys caudimaculatus | reverse complement strand
TGTACATAGCCAGTCAGTGTTGGCCTGTACATAGCCAGTCAGTGTTGGCCTGTACATAGCCAGTCAGTGTTGACCTGCACATAGCCAGTCAGTGTTGACCTGTACATAGCCAGTCAGTGTTGGCCTGTACATAGCCAGTCAGTGTTGGTGGCCTTTGGTAAATTATACATCTGGAACATTACTTTTTCTCATCCTGTAAAACTGTGCAATATAGTTTTGGTTCTGAAATGTTTCTTAGTGAAAAGTATTTCTTAAAGTCTCTCCCCTCTTAACTGACTTAGTCACCTCAGTTCCCAACTACCTGTTTCAAATCTTGTTGAACTTACCAGATATCGGTGGTAACATGAATCACCTCTAGGGTGTTTTCTGAGGCCCGTTTGTGTGCCAGGTTGAAATCCTTCTATGTGGATGAAGTTGCCTTCAAATGAAGAAAAACTAAAACCAATAAATATTGGTGGCAAAACTGGGACTTGGTCTTATGTGTATAGTGTCTACCTGCTTGTCTGTCTGTGCACTGTGTGTGGGCCTGAGGCTCACAAGGGGGTGTTGGATCCTGGAACCAGAGGTACATGCAGTTGTGAGCTGCTCTGGGTGCTGGGAACTGAAAGATCAGTCCCCAGACTGAGGATTTTTATAAGGATCATTATAATCTTAATAAATAAACGTACCTAAAGCAAGTGGTTTGAGAACGATCAGAATTTTATTTTAATAATGATAAGGAGGCCAGTCTTGCAATGTGCCTGAAGAGATAACTTATTTCCATGACTCATGCATTCTATTTGCAAAGATAGCTGGCCGATGGACGTGGAGCTTACTGTATCAGTGAGAAAAGGTTACAGTTATGAATGAGGGTCCGTTCTGATAGTTGTTAGGTGTCTAATAAGTGCAGCCTGAGGGAAAGTGGGTTAATGTTTAAAGAGAGAAAAAAATCTGCTCTCCTGACCTTCCAGGTCTAATATGTTGTAGTTTATTTAGGTCAGAACCTGACAATTAAGTCTGCAGAATTTTCTGTTTTCCTTGGACTCCTAGGGGAAGACAAATTTGAACACCAATATTTGGCTAGAATTGAAGACTGAGACCTTTTCTGAGTAAGAAGCCTGGTGTTCTACTTAACTGTACACTACATTCTGCTTATTCATCTTTACTAATGTGGTATCTTCATGTGTTTGGGATAAAGCTGAAAGTAATTTTGAACTTCTGTTGCCTATGCAGTTAAGAGAACTTTCTCTAGTTCGATGTGGGTTTCCTGCCCACCAGTATCTGAGCCTGCTCTTTGCAATTGGTTGAGGTTTTCTGATGTCATTAAGCTCTATGGCATTAACAGAAAGATACCTCTTCCTGGTCTGAGCTCTACTCTCCCCATGAAGCTAGTCCAAAACAAGCTGACGGTCAGAACTGTGAACGGTGTTGTCTTTTTATCTGGCTAATTTGTATGGTCTGAATACTTTCTTGCAAGTTGTTAACAGTTAACTGCCATTTGTTGTAATATCAATGCTTGCCTAGGGTTGTGAAAGACCTTGATAGTCTTTGGAGAGAAAATGCCCCCAAATAAACCAGCACAAACTTATCATTTGCCCTAGATGGTTCTATAGGCTGTCTGCACTGCTGCTGGTCTGGGATTACGGATTAATTAATGGACATTATAAAACCCATGTTCACCATGGTGGTGAGTGTCATTATTTGCCGTGGATCCCTTATACGGGCAGGGGACCTGTTGGTTCCTAATGCTCGCCTCGCCATTCATTGGCCCACCCCCTCCATTTCTCACCCCCACCTCCCACTACTTTTAGAATTCACGGAGTAAATAAACTCAGTCCTGGGATTCCTTCTTGGGGTGGAGGTGAACTTTAGACATTCAGAAAGGTATGTGAAATAAGAGAGCCAGCAGCCAGCACTCCCCACCCAGGGAAGAAATGAACTCTGCCCAACACAGTTAAAACCTCCTGTGAGCATCTCCAACTCGGCACTTCTCTCCCCAGACACGGTAGCCATCATTCCAAACTTGGCATTTGTCATGTATCCTTTTACCAGATATGTGTACACTGACAAACCAGATACAGTACTGATTCATGTGTTTTAAACAAACTCTGTAAATCCGAGCTTATACCAATTCTCTAATGTTAATTAAATAATCATGAGGTTTATTCATCAAGATACTCATAATTCTAGTTTATCTGCTGCATAATATTCCTTCAAATGAATATGTAACCATATATTCAATCTATTAATCACAGGGCTTACCTTTTTGATCAGTGTATTTCAATGTTATAAACAGTTTTAAACTTGTCTTCCTGTGTCAATGTTTGTAGTCTCTCTGTGGTAAATGACCAGAAGGGGATTGCTGGGTCAAAGGAAGAGGGCATTTTCCGCTGTAATATACTGCCAGGCTGCTCTCCGAAGCAGTTGTACCAATTTGTGTTCTAGCCAGCATGGTTGGGGGAGGGGGCCTAGTGGCTCCATACACTTGCTGACACTTGATATTGTTAGATGAGGCATTTTGCCAATCTGATGGGTGTGAAATTGCATCTCTGTGGTTTAAACTTGCACTTTATTTTTCACTAGCGAGGCTGAATGTCTCATGTGGATACCGTGATACAATGTTTCTAATTCATGATCAGGGTTGGCTTCGTCTGAACCCAGGGCACAGGATGGTGAAGGGGAAAATCAGGGGGACCAAAGCAAAAGTCAGAGAAAATGGGGGGACATCAAAATGTCCTCAGCAGTGGGGCACTGGCATCGTAGAGGTGGTGGACACCAGTGGAGATGTCCTGAGGGTAGCAAGTTCATTCTGGATTTGTTTCTGTGCTGGCTGGGCTCATTTCAATCCCCATTTGGGCACAAGTCCATGCTTTTTTGCATGAAATTGGCCTTGGTGAAAATCATGTCAGGTCTCTTCTGGCACGCACAGCTGCAGGGCCGGACTTGAGGAGTTTTCCTGTTGACCCAGTTGTTGTTTGAAGATCTTTTAGAAATTGGTCTTTTCTAAAAGCACATTTCTTTGTCCTTCGGGTTGGGTTTTGTGAGCAGGAAGCCAGTGTTCATCAGGTTTGGCTTGAATGTTCTGATGCAAGTGTCATGTTCACTATCAGAAAACATTCCTTTCACCCCAACTCCAGAGCTCTGTGAATGTCACCTCACGGAGCACAATGGGTGCTAAAATGCTTTATAATTCATTGGCTCTTTGTGTACCAGAGAATGGAGCACACTTGTATGTTCTCTTGTTAAGAGTCCAGACTTTTCATAAGAGAGATTTGAGTAAGCAGATCTCAGGTGGGGCCTTGGAACCTGCATTTTTTTTTTTTTTTTTTTTTTTTTCCCCGAGACAGGGTTTCTCTGTGTAGCCCTGGCTGTCCTGGAACTCACTCTGTAGACCAGGCTGACCTCGAACTCAGAAATCCGCCTGCCTCTGCCTCCCAAGTGCTGGGATTAAAGGCGTGCGCTACCACTGCCCGGTTGGAACCTGCATTTAAAAATACCTAATCCTTACTTCCACTCCCCACAAACTCCCTGGGACCAGGATTTGAGAAATACTGGCTTCCTGGGTGATAGCCCCAAGCTCTTAAAATGTTGTTTAGAGGAATTACCTGCCATGTGAGAGGTTTTTAAAAAATCAATGTAAAATTATTTAAGGCAGTGATTTAACTTCAAAAGCCAGGGAGGGTTGCCGTTCTCCACTTGTATTTCTTGACGGTAAACAATTAGGTTTTTGTTTTGTTTTAATTTTCTCCTTCTCTCACAGAGGTTTTTTGAGTACTGGTTAAAAGAAACTTTAAAAAATGAAATTATAAAATGTCAACAAAAATAAGAAGAAATGTAACATATGTCATATACCTAGGTATCTGCCTTTTCAGAGTTAATACGTATCAAAATGTAGCCATATTTAGTTAAGTTGTTTTTTTCAGACAGGATGCTTAGAAACCAGCTCTCAACACCCTTTCTCTTTGCTTCACTCTCCTCCCAGAAGAAGCCATTTCTGAAGTTGATGTGGCATTCACCATGCATGCCTTTTCTTTGTGATTCTCTAGGCTGTCTGTCGATATTTGTGTGCAAGTCTGTCCGGCCTTTTGCAACTCTCTGGCTTTGCTCAGCAATTATGGCTGCGAATAAGTTGACTCAGAGATCTAGTTTACTCATCCATTGCTTTGTGACAGTGCTCTTCAACTTGGCTATGGGTCCATTATTGGTTCTCTTCTTCAAGGGCAGGATCAATAGCTTCTAAAATACTCTGCTAAAAATAGCGATGCAGTGGACGTCCCTGCTGTCTTTGTACCTGGGTCTTCATTTCTTTGTTCTAGAGTCCTGCGGTAGATTTTCCTCTCTTAGGATGTGCCACCTGCAGCTTTACAAGGTGCTATGTTTTGGATACAGGTCTTGTGTGTTTCTTGAGGGTTCATGTGCTAGAAGCCTGGTTCCTCAGGAGGATGGGACCTTTAAGAGGTGGAGCCTAGAGGGAGATGTTAGGTCATCACGACATGCCCTAGGAAGGGGCTGATGTTGTATTTCTCAGATTCTGCTGAACAATTACATGAGTTGTTATAAGAGGGGTCTCGATGGAGCAAGCCCAGCCCTTCTCTGGGCTCTGTCACATCCTGCCTCACAGCTTGATTACTCCTGGCCACATGCGCTCCTGTCATTGTGAGCCATGCACATGAGACTTTCTCCAGAGCCCCTGCCATATGCTGTTTTGACTTTCAGCCTCTAACACCGTTAGCTTGGGGCCAGAGAGATGGCTCAGCAGGTGACGGTGTTTGCTGCCAAGCCTGATGGCTTGAGTTGGGTCCCTGAGACCCATATGGTGGAGAGAGAAAACCAATCCCCACAAATTTGCCCTTTGATTCCACAAACCACCTATAGCACTTGGGCTCCCATACAAATGCATGTTCATGCATGTGCACACCCACAAAATGCGTAATGTAATATATAAAAATATATTATGCAATTATAACATATATGCAATATAATTTTTAAAGTATAAGCTAAATAAATCTTTCCTGCCTGCCTTTCATCCATTCTGTCATTCTTTTTGTTTTTCAAGGCAGGGTTTCTCTTTGTAGCCCTGGATGTTCTGGAACTTGCTTTGCAGACCAGGATGGTCTCGAACCTAGAGACCTGCCTATCCCCATCTCCCAGATGTTGGGATTAAAGGTGTGTATCACCATGCCTGGCTCTCTTTTCTTTATGAGACTCGGTCTTTGGGGCATTTTGTTATAGTAGTGGAAAATGGAGTCAATACACGATGTAGTGTCAGAGTAGTCTGCAAAGTGGTTCTGTCAGTAGGAATTTGATACTCAGCTGCTAAAGGACCTTACACTCAGAGTTTCTGACTGTATACAGTATATACAGTCTAGATTGGCCGTGTGTGTGTGTGTGTGTGTGTGTGTATGTGTGTGTGCACGTGTGCGTGTGTGCGTGTGTGTGGTGGTTTAAGTATCGTTAATTTTGATGAGCTACTGAGGTTAAACCACAATATTTTACAAAGCAAAAATGTTTTTTATTTATTTATTTTTTAAAGGGACTGTGTGTGTATGTGGAGAACACCTTTCAGGTCTTTATTCTCTCCTGATATGGGGACCCGGGATTTGAACTCATATCATTAGGTTTGTGTAGCAAGCACTTTACACATCGCATCGGGGCATCTGAATGGCCTTAAACTATGTGTTGGATAGCCCCCAGGGCAGGAACTACGCTTATCTTTTCATGTTTTCCTAACTGTAAGCACGGTGCCTAGCACATTTAGGTGAATAAAGAATTTTTGATGAATAAATAAGGATATCTAGCTTGGTAGAATGGAAAAATTACTTTGTAACCAGATGTAGTGGGACACACTTGTAATCCTAGCACTTGGGGGCTGGAGAATAGAAGACTGGGGTTCAGAGTTCAAAGCCAGCTAACAAGTTAAACAAACAAACAAACAAACAAACAAACAAACAAACTTTTGTAAAAAATCAGTGTTCCTCTGAGTATATAATGCAAAGAGTTTGTGAAAATGTTGATTCTGTCTGATAGGCAGGTCTGGAATGAGATTTTGTAGTGTGACCCCCCCTTTCTGGGGAAGCAGGTACTTCTGGTGGGAGCACAGTTGGAGCGACAAGATCTTAGGAGGGAAACAGGATGACTTTCCACTGGGTAGTTGTGGTGTCGGGCTTGATATTGGAATATCCTGCTTGGTAAATCTCAGAGCCCCAGTTCCTCATCCTTTCAACAAAAGAAAGCAGCCAAGTGCCCTTCCTGCTTTCTCGGGCATCAAAGGAACTCCCCTGCGGAAGCACTTGGCAATCTGCGCCGGCCTTGTGCATGTTGCTTTTTATAATTATCTCCTTCTGGTAGTGAGTTAGTGTCTGCTGAAAGCACAAATGTCTTTTTTTGTTGTTGTTGTTTGTTTGCTTGTTGGTTTGTTTTTAGGGGGATAGGGGTGGGTTTCAAGATAGGTTTTTCTTTGTGTAGCCCTGACTGTCCTGAAATTCACTTTGTAGGCAAGGCTGGCCTTGAACTCAGAGATCCAACTGTGTCTGCTTCCTGAGTGCTAGGGTTAAAGCACCACCACACCCGGCTCAGCACAAAGCTCTTAATTTATCAAGGCCCAAGCAACCTCTGCTTTGCCTTTGACTTGCCACTTGTGGTTCCAGGGGCACTTCATCTGGCTTTGGGAGTAGTGACACTGGGGGATACAGAAGCCAAATCTATTCCTTGTTGAGATTTCATACATCTGCCATGTCTGTAAGACACTATCTAGCAGCAGGTGTCCTGGTCAATGACAATGCCAGGTGACTTGCTCCTGTAGACAGGGGGAGTTTCACGCCTCACCCCTAGAGGAAAAGCTACAGGCAATCAATGGCTGCTGAGAGGGGAAGGGTTAGTCTTGGCTCCCTGAAAGATTATCCGATCCCCAACTGTCAGCCCTAAGGCACATGTACATAAGAGTAACACTAAATCCACTCTGTAGGTTGTGTGTGTGTCTGTATGTGTCTGTATAAATGTGCAACAATAATTATAGAATAAGAGGTCATGAACTTGAGAGTGAGTGGAGGGGACATGGGAGGAGTTGGAGGGAAGAGAGGGGGCAGAAATTACACAAGTACAGCACTCATGTATGAAATTCTAAAATAAGTAAATAAATAACTGAATAAATTCCTTGCCTTCATTCTAACTGTGGGTGCCTCAGAGTTGAAGGGGGCCCTGTCTTGCTGCTTCTGTTGTCAGAGAAACAGCTAGAGAGAAGCTCAGATCTCTCTCCTAATCAGCCTTGCACTGTAACAGGAGACTGTGTCATTTATTCCTTGAGTCAGACTTCTGAAAGTGAAAGTGATGCTGAAGATGGCTGTGAGGTGCTGGTTACTCCACTGTGCCTGGAGTGAGAGTGCATGACATCTAAATGCCAGGCTCCAGGGCACTTTGATAAGTGGAGGGGACTCTGGCTCAGTGGCCTGGGCGAACGTGTGTGGTGTGGAGAAATGAGGGCAAATAGAAAATGTAGGTACAGTGACATCAGAAACGTGTGTGTGTGTGCGTGCATGTATGTGTTCATGTGTGTACATGTGTGTATGTCTCTGTGTGTACACGTGTATATTTGTATATGTGTATATGTATATGTGTGTATGTGTGTATATGTCTAGGTTTGCATATATGTGTATGTGTGTGTATGTGTATATGTCTGTCTGTAACTGTGTATATATGTATATGTGTATGTGTGTATATATGTGTATATGTGTGTGTCTATGTGTATGTGTACATGTCTGTGTGTGTCTCTGTGTGTGTATGTGTGTGTGTCTGTGTCTGCATGTCTGTGTGTTTGTATGTGTGTATGTGTCTGTGTCTGCATGTCTGTGTGTTTGTATGTTTGTGTATGTGTGTGTGTATATGTCTGGGTTCATGTACGTGTGTCTGTGTGTGTCTCTGTGTGTCTGTGTCTGCATGTCTGTGTGTTCATGTGTGTACATGTGTGTATGTGTATATGTTTGTGTATGTATATGTGTGCATGTCTCTGTGTGTGTGCATGTCTGTGTCTGCATATCTGCATGTCTATGTGTCTGCATGTCTGTGTGTGTCTGTGTCTGCATGTCTGCATGTGTGTGTGTATACATGGGGGTGAGGTGCCTTCTATTCCCAATTCTTTTTCCTCTAGAAAACACCGATGTAGTAGATCTAATTGCTTAGGTCAGTGACTCTTTATTTTAATTTTTATCTTATATGAGTAGGTGCTTTGGCTGTATAGATGTCTGTGGACTACTTGTGGTCTATGGAGGCTGAAACAGGGCTTCGGGTCCCCAGAGCTGGGGCTTTTGGAGTTGGTTCTGAGCTGCCATGTGGGTTCTGTGACCCAAACCTGGTTCTTCTGCAAGAGCAACCAGCGCACTTAACCGCTGAACCATCTCTCCAGTCCTGGTCAGTGTCTCTTAATGCTGGTTTTCACCCAAACTTCTCTAATAGTTTTCTTTAAATCTGTATATTTCATTTCAGTTGAACCTCAGAGAGCTTCCTGAGGGCAGACGAGCTTGTGGCTGAGATCTGGTTTGAGTTTTTCCATGCTGTTGGTTGGGTCTAAGAGTCCAGTGCTCCTCCCTCTCACAGACTTCCTTCTCCAATATGGCATGGATGAGGAATGAATTTACCTCTCTGGTCTGCTGTGGGACTAAGATGGAGTCAGTTATGCCTCGCGCTTCACGTTGTACCCATACGTTTTGTGACTTACAAACTTCTGAGTGTGCCTCCTTTGTCCATAAGCAGAAGAGTCCAGACTGCAGGTCTGAAGCCTTGAGCTATCACCCCAGATCCCAGGATCCCGTCTCTTTCTAGTTTAGCAATGTCAGGCAGGTCTCCTTGACCCATCTGGGCCTAAACAGAAAGCACCTTTCCTGTGGGATAGTGATGCAGAGGCAAGCTCGTCGGAACCTAGTGTTGGCTTTAGTCAGGGAAGGCAGCAGGTGGAAGGACTGTAGCTTTAGACTGAACTGTCTTCTGGATACCTAGGCTGATTGCATGTGCCACACTTTGGAATCGTCAGTCAGGATGCATTGGGCTTTCCTCTCCGATAATGATGGTATATGGTCCACGGAAGGTTATTTAGTCGTCTGGTGAGTGCCTGCCACCCATTTTGAGTTATTTGGTGTGCACAGGTGGGTGTTGCTAACTGGAGGAACAAGCCTTCGAGTAGGTGATTTGTGTCCATGTGGCAAAAATGTCCAAGTATGTAAAAGGAAAGTGTTCAAAAATGCAAGTGCCCTCCAATTCCTGCCCTTGGTGGCTGTCAGTATTTATAGCTTTTGTGTTCTCACGAGGCATCTTATGTAGACACAGTAAAATATGTTTTTACTCTTAGTTTTAATTTTTATTTATTAATTTTTTTTATTTTGGATTCATCTATTTTATTTTCCTTTATGTATGTGAGTGTTCTGCCTGCCTGTATATATGTACGTGCACCCTGTGCATGTCTGGCACCTTTGGAGGTCAGAGAAGGGCATCAGATCCCCTGGAACTGGAGGGTAGGGTGGTTGTGAACCACCACGTGGGTGCTGGGAACTGAACCCAGGTCTTTGCAAGAGCAACAGGAGTTGTTAACTTCTAAGCTATTTCCTCCAGTCTCTTCCTTCTAGTTTTTAAAAACACAGTCTATTTAGTACACATGGATTGTCCTAGCTGCCTCTTGCTTTTGTGCCCTGTACTCCGTAAAGAGCACCCTCATCCACCAGGTCTCTGCCAACTAGCAGTTTAATTTTCTTCTCTTCCTCTTCCTTCTCCTTTTTTTTTTTTTTTCCCAGAGTTTCTCTGTGTAGTCCTGGCTGTCCAGGAATGCACTATGTAGATCAAGCTGACCTCGAACGCAGAGAGTCACTCACTTCTGCCTCCTGAGTGCTGGGATTAAAGGTGTGCGCCACCATGCCCAGCAGCTAGCAGTTTTTAAATATTTATTTATTTATTTATTATTTATTTATTTATTTAATTTATTTATTTTTTACCAACATAACTATAAGGACCATCTTGTTCATATATCCTGTTGTCAGTGGAGGAACATGTCTGTGAACTGACGTTTTAGAAATGGTTTTGCAGTGGCAGCCATGAAAGATTTTGCCAAAATGCATTCCACTAGCCACACGTGCAGCTGGTGTTGCCAGTGGTGTGCCTTAGCAGGTGTCACACAGAAACCTCTTACACTTGGCCGGTTGGGGGCAAGTGTCATCTCAGCTTTTTTTTCTAGCTTGCATCTCTTTTACTAAAAGTGCCCAAGGAGCTGTTCAGACATGTAAGACAACTCAATCTCCTTTCAGTGGTTTGCTGTGGGCAATTATTTTCGAAGTCTGCGGGAAAGTAGTGCTTTATTTTTATTTTCAATCTGTCTCAGACTCATATCTTTTAGTAAAATACAATGGAAAAGGATCAGTAGCAAAATGAAATAAAAACCCAAAGATACATAAAGCATAAGCCTCAATTTTTTTATGACTCAGCCTGACAGAAAATTGCTCTGACCACTTGTTGTAGATATGTGTTTGCACTTCCTGAGCTGGGCTGGTGCTGGTGCTAATGCTTTCAGGTAAAATTAAAGGACCGCCCACTCCTCCTTTCCTTCCTTCTTCCACTACCACGCTCTTTGACATGGGGGGAGACAATGCAGAGGTTTAGATTTCTGCTTTTACAAGTCCATACATTGCTGATTTTTTCGTTATATTAAATATCTCTAATGGCGCCACACAGCAGCCGTGGTGACTCTCTTCTCCTTTCGCTGGGAGGAGAGTCACCTGGCTCGTTGTTTTTACTGCAGGACCTTGAGCACAGAGACCCGGATGGCAGGCTGGGGTAGCGGGAAGATGATATGACCGTGCAGTAAAACTGTGCAGAGCCACCTTCTAGGCCTTGCAGGACCCCACCCCTAACACCACCTCTTGGGAAAGTAATGAGATGAGAACAGGTGGGCGAAGCCGGAGCTAAAGGGACATTATCCCCATGGAGGCTGTGAATCTCAAGTGATGTTCTTGTTTCTGGTTTCCTGCAGTCAGTAGCTGGGTGGCTGTTTTGTCTTTTTCCACTCTTGGCTGGAAAACAGACATGGTCTCCGTCATTTGTCCTATGCTCCTGAATTGAAGTTAACTTCTGTGACTTTCATCAGCCGGAGCCCCTAGCAGGTGTTCCTCACGGGGTGACTCCATGCCACTGTGTAGTCAGATGTCCTGGGAGCGGATGCTGGACTTCCGTGGAACAGCCTTTATATGAGGTCATGTTAGGCTTCTGAGTACTGTCACCCCTTCCAGAGTCACATAAGTGACAGGAACTCATGTGGTCATGTATCCATCATACTATGCCTTCTGCCCATGGCTGGCTTCTTGCTGAAGCTCAGAGAAGTGCTGAGAAACGGTTCTCCGACCTGGAGCTGGGGTTGTAGAGTTTGCCACTGAGCTCTGCCTCAGCTCAGACCTTATCTTGGCAAGTTACTTCAGTCTCTTCAGCTTCATCATCCACACCCCTCCTTCGCCTGTGAGGTGGGGGTGGGGCATGCCCATTGGTGATTTATTGGCAGGGAGAGTTAGGTTCAGTGTTGCCTTGGGGCTTGGAAGCTCTGTGGTGATGTTTGCTAGCTCATAACCAGGATGGCCATTCATAACACTCAGGGATGTGCCCAGTCAGCAGCCAGAAAACACTCCTGGGTGTCTGCCGGCTCCCTCCACTCATAGCTAAGGAATTACTAAAAATGTGAACGAAGCATTCTCTGGCCTGACTCGTAGTTAGCAGCTGATTCTGGAGACAGATGTTTGGGTCCCTGGCTCTGCCCTAACTGGCTCAGTGAACTTGGCAGCTTTCCCTCAACATTTCCTTGTGTAGGATGCAAGGACTTGGGTTTGTGGGTGAGATCAAATGAGCATGCAGATGTGCAGTCCTTGGAGCCCTGAGTACATACCATTCCCCATCCTTCCGCATTTCCTCAAGTTTGTTCAGTGAGCAGATGTGTTAATTCTTTCTATGGAAAGCACTGCTAGGGGGTGGCATACAATCAGACATAATCACTTCCTGAGGAGAGCCTGGATCTTGTGGAGAGCTGGTGGGCTCTTCTGTAGAGGGCTAGTAGCAAACAGTTTAGATTTTGTGGGTCCTAATATCTCTGCAACAAGTCCATGATCCTATTGCTCTCTGGGGATGTAGTTGCCACAAATACCCAACCTGTCACAGCCGTATTCCAGTTAAAGTTTATATAAACATGTGGAAGCGCAGAGCAGATCTGTGAGCTGTAATTTGCACACATGCATCTAGTAGGGCAACATGTCAACTAATAAGTTACTCTGTTACAAATTGGGATAAGTGCCAAAAGGAAACAGATAGGAAAGGTCTGTGTCTCAGTTAGGGTTTTACTGCTGTGAGCAGACACCATGACCAAGGCAACTCTTATAAGGACAACATTTAATTGGGGCTGGCTTACAGGTTCAGAAGTTCAGTGTATTATCATCAAGGCAGGAGCATGGCAGTGTCCAGGCAGGCATGGTGCTGGAGGAGATGAGAGTTCTACTCTTGTTCTGAAGGCAAACAGGAGAAGATTGACTTCCAGGCAGCTAGGATGAAGGTCTTAAAGCCCATGCCCACAGTGACACTCTTCCTACAACAAGGCCACACCTTCAAATAGTGCCACTCCCTGGGCCAAGCATATTCAAACCCTGACAGTCTGTGAGAAGGAAGGTCAAGGAATAAGTGACATTGAAGCCGCAGGGTGAGGTGAAGACAGCTGGAGAGGGAGAGAATGCCAGATAGGGTGCAGCACTGAGGGATGGAGTCATGACCTAGCCAGTTCCCTGCCAGGTCTGGTCTCTCATCCCAGTCTGCTTTTGCATGTTTGGAAGGCATGGTGGGTGTGCTTCAGCTTGCACACACTTTTGCTCTAACTCCCCCCCTGCCCTCCCCCATAGCCCTGTCTTGGAGAGATGAGCAGTATATGACAGACTAAGACTTTCGTTCTTCATATCCCTGGTCACTACACCTTCCATCTCTGGATTCCCTTGCTTTGTTATGTTGTTTGTAGTATCTAGGCAGGAATTCAGAAGGCATAAGATTGCACCTTATATTTTATTACTTAGTGTTAACTGATCCACTCCTTAATAACCAGTCCTCATTTTGCCTTTTAAAATTTAACATAATTTTTTGACTTGAGTACAGGCTTGGACACATGATGAAAAGCCTTCACGTCTCATGTCCTGTTTCTGCCAGTTCCACAGATTCATTTCCTTCAAGCAGGTTGTGTGTCCTATAAAGGTTTTCTTTATTTTGTTTTACTCATGTGTATGGTTATGTGCTAGCATGTATGCCTGCATCAGGTATGTGCCTGGCTCTCAAGGAAGCCAGAACAGGGAGTTGGATTCTCTGGGATTGGAGTTACAAAAAACTTGTGAGCCTCCATGTGGGTGCTTGGAACCAAACCCTGGTCCTCTTGAAAGGGCAGCCAGGGCTCTCAACTGCTAAGCCATCTCTCCAGCCCCTGATGAATATTTTGTGTAAGTGGACTGGGATGGTCTCTGTTTCAGAGGATGCCAATGGCATAGCGGTGCTCCTGCATCTCCCCAATGTCACCCTAATGGATGAACTCTGATTCAGTGAATGGTCTGGTTTCAAAACACATATGGTGGAGAGTAACTGAATCAGACACCCAGCATCATCTTCTTACTTCCATATGTTGGCACACACCCGCATGTACCTGAATGCAGATACATACACACACATGCGCATATGCACGTGTGCAAACACACACACACATACATACACACACACACACACACACACACACACACACACACACACACACACACGGAAGAGTAATTATTGTAAGCATTACAGTGAGTACACAGAAAGCCCTCGGAGCAGTGCCTGTATGGTTAATGCTCCTTCCACTTATATGCTGTCTTGATTACACCTACGCCTCTGGGTTCCTTATTCCTCCTGAGCCTTATTGGGGGCTCTGAACTCATTCTAAAAACTTGGCCTGCTTCCTGTCACTGGTCTGTGGGATGGCCTTTGTCACTGTAAGTGCAGGGTTACAGTCTTTTCGAATGTTTCATTGTTTTACAGACATCTAATTGGTAGAGTAGTTTTTTGAACATAAAACTAGAGTTTTCCCGGCAACATCCACCACGCCTGTCATGTGTTTTAATTCACTCTCTATAACCAATGCCTTCCTCTGTATGTGTTTACATATAATCTTGGGCCCTCCCTGGGTCCCCTTTCTACTTTGCACAAAATTGAAAGAGAGGTGACATGTCCTGAGATAGGTGAGCTGCCTTGGGGAGATCCAGGGCAAGGGCATTTGTTTCTCTGGCACTGGTCTTTACACCTGTGGTGTGGTCTAGCTCGCTTCCAAGGATGCCTCCTGGCCTCCCTGGCTTTGGCTCTGGCTCACACATTGCAGTAATGTTCTCAGCACTTCTTACAGACCTTGACCTAATCACCATGTTGTGTTCTAATTATTTCTTTCTCTCTGGCAACTTCCCTCGCCTGGAGGAATTCTAACTTGTTTTCCTTATACATTGCTTTTAAAAATGGTTTTCAAAAGACATTTCTTTCTGTGCCATCCTATGCACTCATGATTCACCTTTCAAGAGTTGTTTGTTGTGTGTGTTGGAAGCCCCCTCGGTAGTCTTTGGAGGTGCTTTGAAAAGCTAACATTACTTGTTGGAACTGGTCCCAGCTCAGATTCTATTTTTAATAAGATTCTTTGTATTGTTTTTCAAAAGGTTCCCACTTTCTCTCACTGACTGAAGTAAGAATTTTGTTTCTTATGCTTCCAGACCCTGTGGTTTTCCCCGCAGGGATTGGTTCTTTGTTCAGCCTCGGGTCACACAGCATTTATATTTTGATTGCCTTTTGTGCCATTGTGCTGGGCACTTGCAACAGGAGGCTAGGCTTTGTAGATAGTGCGTTTCACAATTGATACAGTCCTGATAACCTTCAGTGTTTGCGTCACTGCTCAATTGCCCTATGGAATAGGCAGGCTGGACATCAGCACCAGGACCCATGAGCTCCATAGAGAGGTGAAGGGACAGAGCTCAGAGCCCGACAAACACTGGTAAGAAAAGACAGACAGCAGCGACGGAGGTGGTCCTAGCTTACTAGTGTAGAGGATTATTAGCTCACTAAACTTTTATTAAACATATTAAATGTATGTTCCAAAATAATACATCTTCATAGTAAAAAGTTCAGAGTTAAGAGGATAAAAAGAAAATCTCTTGGAGCTGGAGAGATGGCTCAGGGGCTAAGAGTACTTGTTGCTCTTGCAGAGGACCCAGGTTCAGCTTTCAGCAGCCATATGGTGGTTTACGGCCATCTGTAACTTCAGTTCTTGGGGATCTGATGTCCTCTTCTGATCCCTGTGGTCACCAGGCACTGAGTAGTGCACATACATGCATGCAGGTAAAACATGCATATGCATAAAATAAATGGATCTTCAAACAAAAGAAAACAAAAGCCTCGGTGACCGTCTCATTCCTCAGCCCTACTCTCTGGCAATATCACTGATATTTTCTTGTTTGTCTGATGCACTGTATGCATCCATAACCCCAGCTGCTCTGGAGGCTGAGGCAGTAAGATGACTTGAGTCCACGAGTTGAGCTTCACTTGGGGCAACACAGGGAGAGCCTGTCTTAAAAACAAAAACAAAAACAAAACAGATGAAAACCTTACAAACAAAATTAAAATAAACCCTTAAGCCAAAAGCAGGGAATTTCTCAAGAATTCTGGCAATTTTCACTAAAATGCAGGTGCTGAATACAACAGCTCAACTGGCTTCATTCACTTTGTTCCTCAGAAAAAGAAGAGTGTGGAGCACATAGCAGGCACAAGCAGTGGCACTTTTATGTTGACTGAAGAAATGACATTCCAGGGATGTCCTAAGTACACTATCACTATACTGCAGTTTCCTTGTCATTTTACACAGCAGTACCTGAAAAGAAACTTTAAAAATTACCTACAAAGAAGGAGTGAGATATATCTTAGTTGGTAAGGCATTTACCTTGCATGCAGGAGGTCATGAGTTCAATCCCCATACCACAAAAATAAAAATACTGGCATGATATTCTGTTTCATAGATTATTATAATTATTTAATCAGCTTGAGGTACTTCTAATATTTTCTGTTGCAACCCTTGCTGCAAGGACCATCTGAGATATTGCCTACGGATTGTCCCTTCAATATCTACTTCTATTTCTAGGTAAGAGAAACTTCTAACTGGCCACAAATGCTTATGTAATGGCTGCATTTGTGAGGCTCCCTTGCAGCTATATGGCTCCATGACTGAGATTTTTGGCCAGAGGGCTTATAAGCAAATGTATCCTTTGTAGTTCTTAAGAACCTCCTTGTAAAGGGAGACATCCATTCATCTTTTTCCCTTTACTGTGACAGAGATTATTCAGTGGCAAGAGCTAGATTAGTCATCTGACTCTTGCTCACAACAAAGTGACAAGCTAGGAGGACTCTGTGTCTATAGCACTGCAGGGTTGTTGCACCAGACCTGCACTGCACCATCTTGAACACTGATATGAAAGAGTCAAATGGATTTCCATTTTGTGAAGTATGAGTTAGGTCTTTGTTACACTCTCTGTATCCACCTGCATGAGTATATTTATGTAATAAAATAGAATTTGCAGCATTGAGGGACATGATCATTTAAATTCTTGGTTGATACCAAGTAATTAGCCTTTAAGTACTCATCATCACTCCGATCATGTGAGTTGCCTTCGTGCATTCACGTTTAATGGAGATAACCCCCAAATCTGTTGAAGAGGTACAAAGATTCATGCTACCAGAGGAAAACGCTAGAATGTAAAAGCAAGAGTTTAGTTCCAAATGTCAATATCTGTTACATTCTGTATCCATGGAAACCAATGCCTGTGTGTCTATAAAGGGAATGGGAGGATGGGGAAGTGATAGAGGATACCACTTATGCTACATTGAACAGCACACTGGGAGAATATACAGGCCCGGGTCTACATTATCATGCACACAGTGGCATCACAGAGATCCCTAACCATCCCTGTCTGTGCCCAGTCACCTGGCCATCCATCTAGCCTATAGGTACTGTGGACCTACTGTGTGCTCTTCACTGAGACTGTGGTATTGGGAAGGTTACCATGTCATATATTGTTATGGATTAAATGTTAATGATTATAAAAATACTAACTGTCATATGTGGGGGAGAGAATGTGCATGGAGAGATGCGGAAGAGGTGTGTCAGCTTTTTTTTTTCTACTATAAAAATTTATCCTAGTGGCTAGAGAAATGGCTCAGTAGGCAGGAGAGCCTGCTGGGCAAGTTTGCGGACCTGAGCCCCCATCCTAGCATCTGATTAAGAAGACAGGTATGGCAGTTTGTATGTGTTACCCCAATGCTGGGGGATGAGGCAGAAACAGGAGTATCATTCGGGTTTACTAGCTGCCAGCCTAGCTCTAGGTTCAGTGAGAGACTCTGCTTCAATGGAACAAGGTAGACCATGACACCCAGTGTCCTCCTCTGGCTTCCATGGATGCATGCACAGAAGTATGTGTACACGCACACACATGTGCACACACATGTGCACACACACACATACACACACCCTAGATTAGCAGCTCAAAAAGAGCAGCCTTATTTCTTACAATGTGTGGCTGGATTGCTCACCGTAAGGTGCACCTGCATCTTGGCTGTTGGGATTTCTGCAGGCTGCCTTTGTTTCTTGGCTCACAGGCCCTTCTATCTCCAGGGCCAGAAGTGTAGTGGTTTTAGTGTCTCTGAGCTGTTTCCACCATCACCTGTCTTTACTTACTCTGACCTCTGGGGACATGGAGCACCGCCAAGTCCATCTCTCATCTAGAGAATCCAGAAAAATCTTCCTGTATTAAGATCTTTCATTTACTCATCTACAAAGTCCCCTTTGCCATGTGTGGTACCTGGATGGAGTCCAGGGATAGGAGGTGTACAACTGGGGAGGGATGTCATCCTGTCCGCCACAGGACGGGCTTTACAGAGAGAGTCTGCTCTGTGAAGAATTCCCAGAAGAGTTGGCCTTTCAATTAGTCTTGTAAGGTCCAGGCAGGGAAAAGTGACTAGGAAAGTGTGGTTGACTGGAGCTAGGATCTGTAGAGGATGAGTGACAAGAGAGGTTAGTGACAGCCCTGAATGCCACCAGGGGCAATTCCAAAAACCATTTCGTGTTTAAAAAGACCACTCTCTCCTGTAGCGGTTAAGGCTGGCTCAGGAGGATGGCAGGATGGCAGGGTTGGTGTAGGAGCTGGGGTGGTCCTGGCAAGATCCTGCAACCTTGTCTAGCTACAGCTGAAAAAGAAAGGCATGGAGTAGGGAGATTGAAGGACTTTCAGGACAGTTCAGCAGGCATGATGGGTGTGACCTGGGGGTCCAGCCTGGAGAAAGCAGGACCATTTACTAAGAAGGGAAAACACCAGAGGAGCAAGATGTCCCATTTGAGTAGATGGATGTTAGGGGCAAGTGGGAAAGCCTGTGTTAATACCACATGAAGCTCCCAGGGAAGTCTGCAAGATGCAGATAGTCAGAAATGGTTGGCTTGCGGCATCTGACTAAAATCCTGCAGAGGCTTCTGCTGCAACCCTGGAAAGAGACATAGGGGAGGCTTCAGGCTACCTCTGGGAAAAGCCAGCTGTCGACAAGTCCCACTCTGGGGAGCCGGCTATATTTGTTTCTCAGGGTGATGCGGGGGTGAAATCCAGAAGGAGATTTTTTTTCCTTTTGGGTGCTGGGATTGAGTCTAAGGACCTTGCAAATGCTGGGTGAGATAGGGAGGAGAGGAAGGACAGACAGTCCTTACAGACGGGAACCATTAAACACACAGTGCTAGTTTCCTAGGCTGCTGTAGCTAAATATACTATCTGAGTGGCTTAAACAATCCACATTACTATCTTTAAAAAAGTTTATTTATTATCCATTGGTTTGTTATATGTATATGTATATATATGTGTGTATATATATATATATGTATATACACAACATATGTGGCTGTGGGGAAGTCACGGGATAACTTTTCTGAAATTGGTTCTCTATTTCCATATTCACATGGGTCCTGGGGATCAAACTCATGCCACCAGACTTGCACGGAAAGTGCTTTACCTGTTGAGCCATCCTGCTGGCCTCACTGACTTTCTGATAGTTCTGAAATCCAAAGCCCAGTTGATGGAGGGCTGCATTTGAGCTGCAGCTATTTCCGTGGTGGAGACTGGAGCACGCCTTGGCTCTGTCTCTTCCTCCATCTACAAAGCTTCTGAGGTTGTCACTCTGCATCCCGTCACTCTGCCTTGTCCATGCTCCTGCTTTGAAGGCCAGTTGTGAGCATGCTGAGCCTGCTGGATTAATTAGCCCCATTCTGTTTGGCCAGCAGATGTGTGAATTAATACTGTCTCAGGATTCCTTTGCCATGTGAGGGGTTGTATTCACCACTTTGGGGGATTAGAACAAGTGTGTCCTTGGTGGACTGGAGATTTATATACAGCAGCATGTGTGTATGTGTGTGTATACACAAATTAATTTATTATTGGTTGGAGATACACACATACACACACACACACACACACACAAATATGCTGCTGACTAATGTTTTGGTAAATGGTGGGTCACATTTACCATAGTGAGTCTGTAAGATTATAATGGAGCTGAAAAATCAGTATGTGAGGGACTTTTCCAGGGGAGGCATAATTCATTCTCATTCTCTCTCTCTCTCTCTCTCTCTCTCTCTCTCTCTCTCTCTGTTGTGTATTTCCCCCCAGGACAGACCAAAGTAATGATTGTAAAAAAAGTCTAACTTGGTGAACTAATGAATTTTTCCTTGGGTTCTTAGCTAGAGCGTGATTGGGGGATTACTTACAGGAGCAAGTATGACTCAAACACAGCTGCATCTGGGAAGTTGAAGCCTCATGGGAGCTGAAGTCCTGGAGCTGGCAGGCAGCTCAACAGGTCCAAGAATCTCCTCTCTGCACTTACACTGGTCACAGTCTCCTCCCCGGGAGTGGGGCCCCCATGAATCTTGAATGTTTCAACTTCCCCAGGCATGTGAAGTTTGTTTACCCTCGAGTCTCCTGAGCCTCTCCACTCTCTTCTGGAACGTTTTAACTCAGAGGGCACTGTTGCGTTACACTATCTCAAGAATGCCATAGTTGTAACAAGGTAGTGTGAGTTGTCCTTCAGTGTGACACACTCTGCGTCTTTGTGGTAACATGCAGAAACAGACCTATTGCCAGTTGTGTGAAAGTACAGTACAGACTATTTTGCAGGGCACACAACACTCGATGATGACAAGCAGCTAAGTAGCTGCTTTATATATTTATCTCACTGTGCTTGGGCTATTTCAGAATGCACGCCATTTATAAAACATTTCTTGTAGTGTGCAGTGTAATTCCAGAGGCAGTCTCATACAGCTCCTGCTTATGTCTCCTTAATTTTGTTTATTTTTATGTGCACGCGCATGTTCTTGAGGGGCTTCATGTGCTCCATGTGTGCTCCCTGGGACTGTGCTCCCTGGGACTGTGCTCCCTAGGTGGTTGTGAGCCGCTCTGTGGGTAATGGGAACTGAACCTGGGTTCTCTGCAGGAGCAGGAGGTGCTCATAACTACTGAGGTATTGCTGCGGCCCTTTTCTGTGCTTTCTTTATCTCACCATTTTCTCTTGCACTTTATTTGATCTTCTGTTCCCTTTGTCAGGCCCCAAGAAGCAGTAAATTCTTCTACACACACACACACACATACACACACACACACACACACACACACACACACACACACACACACACACACTCATACACACAAACACACACATGTGCAATGTAGGTGGTAGGCTGTACTTTGCAGGCTGGTGTATGTATTCTCTGTGATGTCCATTAATGATAAAATGGCCCAAAGAATACTTTTCTCAGTACATGTCCACCATGGTTAAGAGATGTGTGACTGACTGTAGGTGTAAAAGTAGAACAGGATAGACCAGCGGGCCTGCCCACACCTGTCACTCAGCTTCCACCTCATGGCCTTGCCACCTTCAGTCCCTTTCCCTGCCTCTCCAATCTTAGGAAACCTCAGATTCAACTTTGTTTCAGCAGAAACAGTTCAAATATGTTGTGCTCTGAAGGAGATGTAAGAATGAGGTGGCCAGGGTGGGGAGAGAGGAGGGAGTATGTGAGGTGTGGGGGTGTTGAAGGGTACTGAGCTTAGGATGCTGGAGCTGAGGAGAACAGACACTTCCATCATGGAAGCATCGACCTTGTTTACAACAGAGAGACACATAGGCTTCTGAGTAGCCAATTAAGGAGTCCTTGATTTTTGGTGTAACATTAATCTAGAAAGGGGTGAAGGGGATACTAATGTCTCAGAGGCTCAAGAAATTTAGGAACTCACGTCAGGGTTTCTCTGTGTAGTCCCAGCTATCCTGAAACTCACTCTGTAGACGAGACTGGCCTCGAACTCACAGATATCTGCCTGCCTCTGCCCCCTGAGTGTTGGAACTAAAGGTGTGAGTCACCATACCCAGCTTGAATGCTGTTTGTAAGGCCTCCAGAACTGGGTGAATCTAATTAATATGGTTGTCTGACCTCTCTTTCCCTTGAGTACTGCACGCTTGTCTGGGTGTATATTCAGAAGAAGATGGAGAATTTGGTTCATAATTGGTTCCGACTTTGCTGGGTGGGAAGTCCAGTGGTCAGGGTAATGAAATGGAAGGGCAATTGAAGTCATGGCCTGTATATCCTATGACAATTCAGAAAGCAGAAGAGTGGATCAGTTACCTCTTCATCACTGTACTCAAGTTACCTAAGAACAATTTAAACCATGGCGTTGCTTGTTTTGGATCATAACTTCAGCGGTGTTAGAACGTGAGTGTGTCTGAGCAGAACAGTTCACACTGTGGTTGCCAGAAAATGGAGAAAAGGGGATGCAGAAAACGGCCGGGACAAGATGCAGCCCTCAAGGACATGCTCTCAGTTACCTGACTTCTCCAGTTAGACCCCACCTCCTAACATTCCAGAACTAAACAGTATCCCAGCCTACTGAGTGCCACCAGCTGGGGACCAAGGCTCCAACACATTAGCTTGTGGGTGACTCCTTATATCTGAAGTAGTGCAATTTTAGCACAGTGTAGGTATCTCCATGATGGGAGACTTCAAGAAAGAGTGGGCCGAGCTGTGCTTGGGTGGAGAGTGGGCGGCTGGAGTCGAATACAGTGGAATAAAAGACAGCGAGAGGACTTTCCTTCCCACAGTCCCTCGCGCTCTTCCTTCCCAACTTGGGCCGGGCAGAATGACTCCCGCAAAGAAGGGTGGCGAGAAGAAGAAGGGCCGTTCTGCCTCACCCAGGTGGTGACCGGAGAATACACCATCAATATTCACAAGCGCATCCATGGAGTGGGCTTCAAGAAGCGTGCTCTTCAGGCACTCAAAGAAATTCGGAAGTTTGCCATGAAGGAAATGGGGACACCAGATGTGTGCATTGACACCAGGCTCAATAAAACCGTCTGGGCCAAGGGAATAAGGAATATTCCATATTGCATCCGAGTACGTTTGTCCAGAAAACGTAATGAGGATGAGGATTCACCAAACAAGCTCTACACATTGATAACTTTTGTGCCTGTTACCACATTCAAAAATCTACAGACGGTCTCTGTGGATGAGAACTAACCAGCTGAATGTCAAATAAAGTTGCAGAACTGCCAAAAAAAAAAAGATATGGAGAAAGAGGATGTCAGGTTGCTGGGAGAGCAGCTCTGCCATGTTTCTCCATGTGGATGCTGAAACCACCCGGGGTAATGGCAAAACCTGAGGCCTATGGGTGAGCCCTCCATGATTGGGGTTTGCTGCGGAGAGGAGAAAAGGACTTTAGAAAGAACATTTGACAAGCGAGTGAAGTTGTAGAGCCTAAGGCAGCTTCTCCTCCTGGCCCTTTCACAATCTTGTGTGTAGGGTCAGAGAGTGAGCTTGTTTGAGCTGAGGAGCAGTCAGGAGGTGTTGATATCAGAGAAGAGCCGGGTCTCACCAGCTACAGAATTCTCACCTTCCCTGTGTGTGTGGTGAACCTTTCATCTGTGCAAGTGGATACCGTGTGACTGCAGGGTCTCTCTGCCCTTAGTACAAATCTTCACCCTCACGTCTAGGCTTCTTTTCCACAAACGGCAAAATTAGTGCTAAGACAGGGGAGACCATGCTCATTAAAGAATTAACAATTAATAGCAAAAACCATGTTTTAACATCTCTACATTGCCTTTTTTCATAAAGACCTAATGAGATCTGGTTCTAACCACTGTTATATTGTATCTTCCATTGATCCTGCTTTCACTGGTAAATATTCTAATTTTTCTCGAAAGAAATGGATATAGGTCTATTTAATACCTATTTTTTATATTAGTTTATGATTTAGAAATAACATTATTAAAAAATATTGGTGTTCTTTGTCTGTATCTTGCCATAATTTCATCCGTTATTTCAAAAGGTCAGCTATAGTAAAGCCATGTTGTGGAGACAATGGTTTTCACAATACTGAAGAAAGGGTACTGAAACTGACTCCATCCGAGCATTGGGTCTTCTCTCAGATGCTGTAAAGGAGTCGAGAATAGTGGCAGACCAGAAGGAGAGGGAGACATCACACGGAAACTAAGAGTGGGGTGAAAGAGCCTGCCACACTGCTGTTCTGGTCGCTTGGATTGAGTTATTTTCTACTTAATGTGTATTTTGTGGCAAGTGACCATTTTGACTGGTTCCAAGTCTACTTCATGGCCATGTCTTTCTTGAGGAGGGGATGATTGTTATATGCATTGGGGGTGGGGGCTAAAGAGACAGCTTAATGGTTAAGAGTGTCTGTTGCTCTTGTGGAGGACCTGGGTTTGGCCCAGCACCAATGTGGTGGCTCACAACCATTTGTAACTCCAGTCCTGGGGGATCTGAGACCCTCTTCTGCTAGCAGGTATGCACAGAGCACACTTACACACATGCAGGCAAACCATTCATACACATAAAGAATAAATACAAGAACATACAGCATTAGAAATCTCTTAAAGTTTTATTCTGTTATTTGTGTGCGTATGTGTGTCTGTCTGTCTGTCTGCCTGCCTGCCTGCCTGTATATCTGTATGCAGGTGTCTATGGAGTCAAGAGGGTACCAGATCCTCAGGAGCTGGAGTTATAGGTTGTTGTGAACCTTCTGACTTAGGTGTCAGAGGATCAAACTCAGGTCCTCTGCAAGAGCAGTGTATACTCTTAAATCAATGAATCACTCCTCACCCCCAGGCCCAGTAGTATTACTTTCTAAATATAAAACACTTAGCTTCTGTTCTCTGTCTCCCAAATCCTTGTGTCTCTGTGAGCTGAGTCTTCTGTGATAGCCTGAGGAATGGAAGGCTGCAGATGGTTGGAGAATAACATCAGCAAAGGGCTCTGATCTATCCACTGCTCTCCCTACATGTGTGGGCTCTGTATGTACAAAGCGGTCAAATACAGATCAGAAACGTTTTAAGCATTTCGTCTGTGCTGAGCACTCAGCCTTTGTCTTTATTCCATAAACAATACAGTTTACGTAGCATTTATATTATTCCAGGTATAATAAGTAATGCAGGAGATATAAAGCGTAGAGGAGGATATGCATAGGTTATAAGCAACTACTATATCATTTATGTAAGGGAACTGAGTGTCTTTCCAGGGATCTAGAACCTGTTCCCTGTGGTCAGTGATGTCTGTATACCTGACTGGAGTGAGCTTTTTTTCCCCTTACAGCCAGCTTATTCAGATCTTAGGGAGAAATGACCATCCATCACCAATGGGGGCTTCATTACTGTTTGGATGGATAGACTTTGTGCAACATTTGGATAAGATTGACACTGATTCCTGATTTCAGCCTTTGGGAGTTGGTTACAGGCTGTGGTCTAGCTGGTTCAACAATGGCTGTCTCCGAATTGAAGACCTGAAAATCTAGTAGTTGTTCAGTTCATGGGGCTGCATATCTCAGCAGGTCTTCAGCTAGAATCCTGAAGCAGTAGGCTCTACTGCCAGTAAAGGAATACACACTTGCCAGAGAGCGTGAGAACAAGCAGGCGAAGAAAGCAAGCTTCCTTCTTCCATGTCCTTTAGATAGGCTGCCAGCAGGTGTGGCCCAGATTAAAGATGGATCTTCCCACCTCTAAAGGTTTGGATTAAAATGGGTCTTCCCATTGCAAATGATTTAATTACAAAAAAAAAAAGAAAAACAAAAAAAAACCAAAAAAAACCAAAAAAAACCAAAAAAAACCAAAAAAAACCAAAAATCCCTCACAGGTGTACCCAGCCTCTTAGGTTTTAAGTTACTTCCGGGTGTAGACAACGGAGACTAGCCATCACAAATCGTTTTGTTCTTATGACTATCATGAGGATAAACTGCACAGTCCTTGGCACGGAGGGCACAGGAGCTGTTAATCTTATCATGCTGCAGTATCACCAGGCTTAGCAATCCGATGCATCTGACAGCGGTCAGGACTCACACTGGATCCTTCCGTTATCTGCAACATTGTCTGGACATAGGGCCTTCTCAGTGAGACCCTCCCAGAGTTCTCTACTTAAAGGTGCAGGCGCTCAGCCTTTACAGCTCACTACCTCAGCCATAGCATTCCCGCCCACCCCAGCCCATCTCTGAGCTTAGTTTTCCTTTGCTGTACTTACCAGCTCCTAGTGTATTATCTGATAGGTTTGCTTTGTGGTTCAGGCCATCTTCATGTATGTCTGGCATGTATGTCTGTATCTTCACCATTCTCATTAATGCCTGGACCTAGAGATTAGTACCTGGCTCAGCGGGGATGTGGGAACTCCTTAGCGGAATGAAGACATTGACTTTGACAATAGTTCCGTCTTCCAGGTTCTCTGTTTCAGCAGCCAGCTGCTGCAGCTGTCTGGAGTGTTTTATTTAGAAGATCATCTTGTTATTTACATATCTATCCCAAATATCCTTTCCTAATGGAAAGCTCAAGACTGGAGCCCGCAAGTACGCTGGGTAAGGAATTAGCCTTGCTAGTGAGTCTCCTGGTTTACTTGTAGTGTCGCACATCCGGCATACACTGCTGACAAGGGCTGCTTGTTTCAGGAGCAGACCAGCTCCCATCACCCCACTTCCTCATCTGTTTTCATGTCACAGAACTGTTGTTATGTTTTCTTGTAGGGCACCAATGCCTCTGCTCTGGAAAAAGACATTGGACCAGAGCAGTTTCCGATCAATGAGCACTACTTCGGATTGGTCAATGTAAGTATTTATTGTTTCCAATGTATTAGGGTATTTGATGTAACTCTGATGATGACTTTTTTTTTTTTTTTTTTTTTTTTTTCTGCTGTTGTTTGTTTTGTTTTGGGGAGCTAAGATCTAGCTATGTAGTTCTGTTGGTCCTGAACTTATTACGTAGACCTGGCTGGCCTTGAACTTGCAGTGATCTTTCTTGCCTCTGCCTGAGCATGCCTAACTTTCCGTTGCCATTACCACCCTATTTAAATAACTGTCTGTGTGCTTTAGTTAGTGGTAGAGTCAAATGCTAGAGAAGAGCATTTTAACCTACTTTTTAAAATGTCCTGATAGTTGTCCCCAGCAAAGGACTTAATT